>OX419596.1:6930066-7290330 GCA_948473455.1 Teleiodes luculella
ATCATGGGTAGGTATTACTAATATCTACCCCTGACAAAAGTTTTATCTTGTCACGTACCTTGGGTCAGATGCTACAGGCAAATTCAAAACTACTAATCGTGAAAAACAAAAAAAAATTATCCTCTTTATTTCGACGTAAAGTTTTTTTTCGAGGTATTATTTGAAAAATGTAAGCTTGAAATATATAATTAAAGTAATATGGTGATTACTTACCCATCTCTTCTCATTCATTTACTTATATTTGCGTACTCGTAGTATAGTGATCCTACGACTACGTTTCGTAAATTAGCTCTAGCTCAGGCACCATAAATCATATAGTAATCATTGTTACCTTTCTGATTAGGTAATTTGTTTTAGAATTAAAGTAGTAAACATTGTTTCCACGAAAACGTTATAGATTTAGCGTAATCTGTGATATTATTTATACACAATTTATTTTTTCAATGTTTCGTATTATTGCGCGGTAACCGCTGAATTGGCGTATTCGATGTATAAGAACGTCTTTTAGGTAATATTATACACTTTCAAATAATACCAGTAACAAAGAAATCGGTCCACTAGTTTTCAAATTACAGCGTAAAAACAAAAGTACAAATTCGCCAACTTTGATTACCCCTCCCCTCCTCCCTCCACCACTTTAGAACTTGACGACCGACAGTTCCACGTACAGGACACCAAGACGAATCCAACGGTATGAGTCGTTGCCATTTACAGGAATGACAGATAGAATTTTTTCATTTTGTACTGGAGCGAACCGGACTAATATGTGATTGTCCTTTGTATGTTTATGTGTACAATAAACTGTTAAATAAATAAAGCCCCACTTTGCCATGTTTACCTGCCAGATTGAGCTCAAAGGTGGAGGGAAATTTTACTGCACTTTGAGAGCTTTTAACTTTTTCTTAGGGCTCTTACAGACGAGCGGCACTTGCCAAAGGCAGACACAACTGCAGCCGTCGCCACCTGTTGACGGCTGCCGCTTACAAGTGGCGACGCTTGACGTTGTGGCATGCCGCGTTTAGCAGTCGTGGTCAGCTGGCATAGGAGCCAGTTGCAAAATGGGTTTCGATGAAGAAACACTGTTATGCTGTGATGCCCATGCTCTGTTTTTTTATTATTTTGTTACTGTAGTCTTGTAACTTATAAGCCCTTTTTTTTACTGCCACAATTAGCAAATCAATATTCATTTCGTCACTGGAGCTCATTTTGATGACCTGCAACGCTTGCGCACTCTTGACCTATTTGCAGTCGACTGACAAAATGGCGGACAAGGCATGCCAAACTGCAAGCGTCGCCACTTGTCGGCGGCAGCCGTCAACGCCTCGACGGCTGCCGCCGACGCGTTGACGGCAGCCGTCAACAGGTGGCGACGGCTGCAGTTGTTTCTGCCTTTGGCAAGTGCCGCTCGTCTGTAAGAGCCCTTAGTCTAACTGTGGATGCCATCATAAAAGTAAAATAAACGGCTCTATAGGAATTAAGACAGCTTAATTATAGCATAAATATTTTCTGAGGCATTGTTTGCAGCAGTGGACTGTTATTAGCAGTAGTATGCAGTGATAGTCTCCACAAGCAGGTTTTGAGTATCTATATCACGAACCAATAAAATGAACTTACCTGCTTGTAACATAGAGATAGAACTGTCAGCTTCCGGAGGCAACACATCAACAAGGGCATTGGAGTGTTTGTGTAGAGCCACTGATGCAGAGGGCTTGAGCAGCTCACGGTCAATGGTTGATAGAATCCGCACATAATAGTTTGATCCTGTTGTGCTGCCCACTGAAAAGAAAAAAAGCTAATAAGTTGTTTGAAAATAAAATTGTGTCAAGAAATACATAGTTCAGTCTCAAGCTCTCATTCAGGGTTAGTTTAAGTCCCTGGTAGGTAGGGTTTTATTCAACATCTAAATAAATGCTAATTGATTATAATTTTTCAGAATGCAATGACCTTATGTGCGGTTTGGCAAAAACAAAAAAAAGAAATTTGAAATCAATAGGGGTGCCACGGTGCCACCTCCTTTGCAGTGATGTCCGTATATTATGTCATGTTATCTTGCTCTAATTTATGGTTATATATTTTTTTAAAGTAAAATAAATTTTTCTTCTTTATCATTGTTAGTTTTGAACAATTAATTACTTAATTACTAAATTAGTCAACTCGTGAATAGTGTAGTTGGCTGAGTATAGACTTAAGTTTTATGTTACTATTTAGGTAATATTTTGTACACCTCTGTTAATTGTTCCAAATAAATAAATTATGTAATGGCAATAGATTATATACCACAAATAAATTGTTGTGTGTTGTTGCAAGGAGATACAAAGGATTTATTTTATTTTTGATACCTTCTATGAATTTTATTCCTATATTCATAAAATAGCTAATGTTAAATTATGCTTTACTTTAAAACAATATTTTAGTAAAACGGAACATACCTATGCCAGTATTTCTATCAACAGCCTCCAGGAACTGTCCAATAACTAGCGGCACGGATTGAATTCTCTTCACTTCTTCCTGAGCATGGAGGTATTCCTTTTTCAGGTTACGCTGCTCATCTTTAATGTACTCCTCTTGGACTTCAAGGAATTCTAACATGCGTTGAAGTTTCTATAAGACAAACATTATTAGATATTCAAATAAGATCAAAAGGACAAAGAAAATCAGGAAAGAAAGAAACAAATCCCAATGGTATTTCACAAATCATAGGTTGTATAGTTTAGACAATGAAGACTCTGGCTAGTTTAGGGGCAGGGTCAACTTAAGGGCGGATGTGTGAGATGTCTACACACCATATTATATCAAGATCCAACAAAAAACCAGACGAAAGGAATATTGTAAGTTAACTCTCTGCCCGACTACTTGTATAGTGTATTCATCTACTTTTAATAACACTTTGTTTGATATCAAACCAACTACAATTTAGGTTATAGAGAAATCGCCAACCGACAATTTATTATTCAACACAATAGAGACTAATATATTTGTACCTTATATTTAGTATACAGATCTTCCGATTCAAGCTCATCGAAGGTTTGTGGTCCAGCAAAAGCCATTCCCTTGGTGTCTGTAGCCAAATCATCCTGAAAAAGTCTTTCATCAGTACACAAATAACATTGAATACAGAACTTACTTAAAAACAAACAATGCAGAAACAAACCTTCTCTGGTAAAATGATGCCAATCTCGTCCATATTTCTTGAGTTCTTTTGAAATAAATTGATGCAAATACACGACAACGATGAATCGAGCTTTTACTTCTGTCTGCTTGTGTCAAACAACAAATGTCAAAAAAAAGGCATTGTCATCGAAGATTGTCATTTGTCATGCGCGTTTCGTTTCACTTATAATAAAAAAAAAACTAAACGCTCGCTTTTGTTACAGCAGAACTTTGGAGCAGGTTCGAAACGCATTTTACGCGCTAAAATTTAAAAAGCTTGATAGACCACATTGAGGAATTATGTACAAGTATGTATTTCAATGCTTACAAATCAATCAGTTTTCGGCTGTTCGGCTGGACGACCGACCTCACCTCACGATCACGACTAGAGATGGGCGGTCGGGTAAATACCCAATCTACCCACCCGGGTATTTACCGGGTAAATACCCACGCACCCGGTAAATACCCATATCTACCCAAATCAGTGGGTAGATTGAATTCAATAATTTGTTCTTGCATTATTTTGTTTGTTTATGCGCCGATTTCGATGAAACTCGGTTTGTAGCACTATTTTGGCAAGGAAAACAGAATGCAATAATGAAATTTACAAAAATCCAAGATGGTGGCCATCTTTTTAGTTTATAGACTGATTTCGATGAAACTCGGTTTGTGACACTATTTTGACAAGGAAATTAGAATGCTATGTGAAAATTATCGAAAATCCAAGATGGCGGTCAACTTTTCTGTTTATGGACCGATTTAGGTGAATCTCAGTTTGAAACATTATTTTAGTATAGAAGTTAGAATAGAATGTCAAAATCTACAAAAATCCAAGATGACAGCTAACTTGCTTGTTTATGGACTAATTTTGATGAAACTTGGTTTGTTACATGTATATTTTTTGACTAGAAACTGAATGCAATGTCAAAATTGTCAAAAATTCAAGATGGTGGTTAACCTTTTTGTTTATAGAGTGATTTAGATTAAACTTGGTTTATAACACTATTTTCGCAAGGAAATTACAATCCAATGTCAAAATTGACAAAAATCCAAGATGGGGGCCAAATTTTTTGTTTACAGACTTATTTCGATGAAACTCTGTTTGTAACACAATTTTGTCGAGGGAATTAGAATGCAATGTCAAAATTGACGAAAATTCAAGATGGCGGCCAACTTTTTTTGTTTATAGACCGATTTCGATGAAACTCGGTTTGTGACACTATTTTGACAAGGAAAATAAGATGCTATGTAAAATTTTGATAAAAATTCAAGATGATGTCTAAATTTTTTGTTTATACAGTGGATTTAGTTCAAACTTGGATTATAACACTATTTTGACAAGGAAATTAGAATGCAATGTCAAAATTGCAAAAATCCAAGATTGTGGCTAACTTTTTTGTTTATAGACTGATTTCGATAAAACTTTATTTGGAACACTATTTTGTCAAGGGAATTAGAATGCAACTTCAAAATTGACAAAAGTTCAAGATGATGTTTAACTTTTTTGTTTATAGGCTGATTTCGATGAAACTAGGTTTGTATCACTATTTGTCAAGGGAATTTAAATAATAAATAATAATAAATCCATTTATTTTAGGCAATATTTACATATAGATGATAAATATGTAAACAGAGGCCCATATCATAAATGCAATGTAAAAATTTACATAAATTCAAGATGGCGGCCAACCTTTTTGTTTATGGACTGATTTCGATGAAACTCGGTTCGTAACATAATTTTGCCAAGGGAATTACAATGCAATGTCAATATTTAATAAAAATCCATGATTTCAGCCTAACTTTGGCAATATTGGTAAGAAATTTATAGGTAATGCAATTTTTTTAAATTGACCTATGCTTGAGTCGCTATAAATAATAAATAATAAGAAAGGTAGAGGACGTCCACTAGCCACCTGGTGGTCCACGGTAGCCAAAGACCTAAAGCGTGCCCAAACAAATATTACGACAACCCAGGACAGAGTTTCCTGGCGCAGCAGAACGAGGAGAGCCGACCCCAAATAATGGGAGATGGCTAGGACAAAGAAGAAGACCTATGCTTGAGTCGAAAAAGTACGACGGATCAAGCTTCATCGGACTTGCGGGGGAGAGGAAGACTCTAGCCCAAAAAAAGTCATATACCAACGCGTCTAGGGGCGGCTCAAAGGAGCCTTGGACCACAGCCTAGCGCGTTGATATTGAAAAACATCGTGAAGGAGACGACGACGCCTGTAGGGATCCGTCTCTGATTATCAATTCTGATTTTGGTTAAGCCTGCGCCCCCGCCGGCGGGTATGGGCGTTGTTACCTGAAGGGTAATTTGTTACCTGAAGGGTATTCGCTACCAGAAGGGCATTCTGTTAGGTGTAATCTAAATTCTTTGGCTGCTTTAACTCCATCAGTGATTTCGTCGTCAGGTTCGGAATGGAGGTAATGCAATGTTAAAATTTACAAAAAAATCGGAGTATACAGCTTATGTGGTTTTTTGTTTGTTTATGTTTATTTGTATTAAGTTTGGTTTGTAGTACCTACTATTTTAGCTAGAACATTGGTATGCATCGTAAAAATGACAAAAATCTATATCGGCGGCAACAATTTTAGTTTTTAGACTGATTTCGAAGGAATTCAGTTTGTAACACTAATTTTACAAGAAAATGAGAAGAAAAATGTATTATCATTCAAAAGTTTGTGCTGAAACTAATGGTGCGTCCACACCGGCCGGCAGGCATCGCAACGCAAGGGCCAGATGCGAACGCATGCGGCCACATGCTGTCGCGTCCGGCGGCATGCCACCGCACGTCTCCGACCGGCTTCGCACGAACGGAGCCGGCGGCGGCGGTGTCTCGCTCGCACACGTATCTATTCAACGGAGCCGATCGCGTGTCGCGCTCGCGGCCCTCGCGGCATGCCGCCGGCTGCGTTCGCATGCCGCCGCCTTCGTTCGCCGCGGACGGAGCAGACCGCGCGTCGCGGCATGCCGACGGCGACGTCCGCCCGTCACGCACGCACGCGCAGTCAAGCTGCTGTGCGTGACTTGGTAATATAGACTTTAAACACTGTATACAAGGTTTAATTTAGTTTGAAAATTGTAAAATCCGTTTCGCTACGATGCGGTGCCGGCCGGCCGGTGTGGATGCACCTTAACTTTGTTATTTCCCTATATCCGAATCCAGAACTCTGGAATTCTAAATACCAGCGTTCTACAGTCCTTCTCAGACATGGTGCTTCATTGTTCAAGACATTAATTTATCTAAGCTCTTCGAAACACTGAAGCAAAGTTAGACCAACTTGTTAGGACTTTTTTTATATTTTTGTTCTAAAATTGTGTTATAAAACCGAGTTTCATCGAAATCAGAACATAAACAAAATATTAGATGTCAACTTAGATATTTGTGAATTTTTACATTGCATTATACTATTAATTTATGGTGTCAATAAAGAATATTTGTTTGTTTGTTTGTTTTCTTCCCAAAATAGTGACGAGTTCCATCGGAATCCGTTCATAAACTTGAAAGTTGGCTCTCATCTTCGATTTTTGACAATTTCGATATTCCATTCGAATTTTCTTTGTCAAAATAGTCTTACAAACCAAGTTTCATCTAAATCAGTTTATAAACAAAAAAGTTTGCCATCGTCTTGATTTTTTTTTATTTTGAAGTTGCATTCTAATTCCCTTGGCAAAATAGTGTTCCAAATCGAGTTCCATCGAAATCAGTCTATAAACAAAAAAGTTAGCCACAATTTTGGATTTTTGTAATTTTGACATTGCATTCTAATTTGCTTGCCAAAATAGTGTTACAAACCTAGTTTTTTCGAATTCTATCCATAAACAAAAAAGTTAGCCCCCATCTTGGATGTTTGTCAATTTTGACATTGGATTGTAATTTCCTTGTCAAAATAGTGTAATAAACCAAGTTTGAACTAAATCACTCTATAAATAAAAAAGTTAGCCACAATCTTGGATTTTTGCAATTTTGACATTGCATTCTAATTTCCTTGTCAAAATAGTGTTATAAACCAAGTTTGAACTAAATCCACTCTATAAACAAAAAATGTAGACACCATCTTGAATTTTTATCAATTTTTACATAGCATCCTAATTTTCTTGTCAAAATAGTGTCACAAACCGAGTTTCATCGAAATCGGTCTATAAACAAAAAAAGTTGGCCGCCATCTTGAATTTTCGTCAATTTTGACATTGCATTCTAATTCCCTCGACAAAATTGTGTTACAAACAGAGTTTCATCGAAGTAAGTCTGTAAACAAAAAATTTGGCCCCCATCTTGGATTTTTGTCAATTTTGACATTGGATTGTAATTTCCTTGCGAAAATAGTGTTATAAACCAAGTTTAATCTAAATCACTCTATAAACAAAAAGGTTAACCACCATCTTGAATTTTTGACAATTTTGACATTGCATTCAGTTTCTAGTCAAAAAATATACATGTAACAAACCAAGTTTCATCAAAATTAGTCCATAAACAAGCAAGTTAGCTGTCATCTTGGATTTTTGTAGATTTTGACATTCTATTCTAACTTCTATACTAAAATAATGTTTCAAACTGAGATTCACCTAAATCGGTCCATAAACAGAAAAGTTGACCGCCATCTTGGATTTTTGATAATTTTCACATAGCATTCTAATTTCCTTGTCAAAATAGTGTCACAAACCGAGTTTCATCGAAATCAGTCTATAAACTAAAAAGATGGCCACCATCTTGGATTTTTGTAAATTTCATTATTGCATTCTATTTTCCTTGCCAAAATAGTGCTACAAACCGAGTTTCATCGAAATCGGCGCATAAACAAACAAAATAATGCAAGAACAAATTATTGAATTCAATCTACCCACTGATTTGGGTAGATATGGGTATTTACCGGGTAGATACGGGTATTTACCGGGTGGTTGGGTAAATACCTGGGTACGTGCCCATCTCTAATCACGACCCCCGTAAAATGAGCCAAGGGGTTTGGCTCATTACAGTTAATTACATTCAGAGAAGGTCGGAAGTCCTGCGTTGATCTCTAGGCTGATGTTACAACAATTTTTCCAGATATTATAATAAGTACGTAGGTACCCTTTCAAGCATATTTTGATGATATTTTTGTGACGTACTGTACTACCGGGATTCAAATCCTTAACGGTCATCAATGTCATCATAAAAGGCAAACGTTGTACCTACTGTTCTTCAAAACAGGAGGCTAAAAATACCCACCAAACCCTCCGCTCTCGGAATAAATACGTAGACCTTTAGTCGAGCTGCTGATAATAACTAGTTTTTTGTCTTATATATTTTTTGCTAGCAATGTTTCTCGTGTCTTTTTTAGTTTAATATCTAGTTGTAAGTATATAAATGTACAGAAGCCAGCACATGCGTTTGGACATTGGCACTACGAAATTCGCCCCTACCGCTACGGAATACAGGCGCTCTCAAGGTCAACATGCCCAGCCGCATGTGCTACTATACGTACCTACATACTTAGATCAGAACAGAAGTAATGTAGGTAATTCAGCGTATTTAATATAAGAATCAGAAAACAGAATAATACAATTCCTAAATAATCTACTTAGTAGAGAATTGAAAGGTACCGATGGAAGAAATCCATGAACCCTTCTTGTTTGCCAGCGCTGAACATAATGGCACATAATGGAACAAATGGCACAAAAATGATAAGACCGTTTAGATTATTTTTTTTAAATCAATTTTCAAAGTACCCGCGTTCATCTCCTGGGTGAGGGCTGAAAATCAGTGTTGCCTCCTTGGCAAGTATATCGCTGAGCCTTTGACCCTTCTGCATTGCAGCACACACATGTACATGTCTATCTATATGTCTTTTATGTATGTGTAATTTCTTTGTTTTCAATGTTAATTGTGTGACATGTCTATGTGTGTTTTGTGTAATGCAATAAACGATTTACTTACTTACTTACTTACTATAATATATTTACTAAGTACATAATAATAAAGAAAAATATTATGTTTGCTATTATTTTTATCATAGAATTGATGCTTCAAAATAACTGAAGAAAGAGCTTTCCTCGATTCAGCTTGAGGGACGGCCACATTAACGAAATAGCCGTGGATAGAAGTCTCTTCATCTTCAGGTGCGACATCATCGATGAGACTTTGGGTCACCCAGAGCTAAAGCAGCCAAAGCAAAACGAGCAATAACACCTTCATTTTGATGAATAAAAAAAAATAGGCGTATCTACTTCTTTTATATAGTAGCCAAACTTGATTAGTAAGTGATTATTAAAGATACCGTATATTTGTTGTAAGCTGATTATAATTATTTATACAATAATCAGTTTGATAGTTTAATTTTAATAGTTTATCATCATAATATTGTCGCAAGGTTGACTTAAATACCTACTCAAAGGCAAGGATTGATATAAGAATGAATAGGATTTTCGATAGTTTAACTTATCTGGGGGCACGGGAGTGCCCCCGCCAAGTCGAGCGCGAAGCAACACTGCCGTATCATCATCTTTACTGGAACCATTTCGCCGCATTTTCAGGCCCCTATGTGAGAACCTCTGGATAAGACCAGAACGCAGAAATTTTCGTCATCCACTAAGCTATGATCACATATTAAAAGTCCAAAATTTCAAGTCTGTAGGTCATTTAGTTCTGAAGTTAAGCGAAAGCAAAGTTTCGCATTTTCGACACTCACTCATGATCATCAAAATAGAACTAGTACTTCCCATAAACTCAGCGACCTGAAATTTGGTACAGAGTTAGGGTTTAATGGCTACATAAAGGAAAAACTATAAAAACTAGGATAATCGAAGATCTGGAGTACCTGGTGACCCTGATTAGAAAACACAAGAGCCCAACCAAACTATTAGAGATCGAGACATACCGCCTTTACAAAAAATATTCAACTTGGTGGGCCGCTTCATTTGATGTCAAAAATCGAAGGTCTGAAGTATCTGATGAAGAACCCTAGGCTGGTTTCAGCTGTATTAGAGATATGGTACCTAACGCCCCCTTCTGCTATTGGTACTTAAAAAAATTGACTGTCATTGCGAAAATCCAGCATAGTGGAACACATCTTCTAATTTAATCCAGCCTACAGCGTCCTGCTGCTGGGCGAATGCCTCCCCTTCTGTTTTTAATACGTATATAAATAAAATTAAAGGAAAACTCTGGATAAGACTAGACTGGCTTTTATACTTATACTTACAAGTTTACAAGAAGAAATAATCGAACGATCAACTTTATTCTACTCAAACATTACACAAATTAAATAAAGAAATTACACTAAAATATTAATTCTAAAAATATGAAGGAGGAGTGGAGGTGATACCCGCACACGTCGTTAGATGGCGCTGACTGTATTTTAAAACGCACTTAAGAAAAGAAAGATTTGTAATAAAATAACTATGTGAAATAAGAAAATCTAATAAAATAAATCAATATACCCACGTTTCTACAAAAAGAAGTGAAATCTCACCAAAAACATTCTGTAAAAAACCTGCCAACTTTCGATGGAGCTGCTTGTTTATCTCTAAAAAGTAATGAAATCTAGACGAAGTCGTACCAAGTCTAAGGTTCATTAATGCGATTCCTTTATTATTATAGTTAATGTTGTGTGACTTGGCCGTTGAAGTACACAAGGAGTTTTATAAACCAGGTGCTCCATGATACTATGGCACCAATCTGTCGCCAGAACCGCTACCCATTGACGATAGAAAATTGCCTCTTGGAAAACGTTTATTCAATAACCAGTCAATTGTAGGCTTGATAAAAAGCTGCGTATTTCAATAATACTTATAGGTATATAGGCGAGCCTCAAACAAACAGTATAAAAAATATTTCCAGTACAGACGGACTTCTAATCATTGATAGAAGTCCGTCTGTACGTCTATTTTATGTTAGATCGGTGGTCGATTTGACGCTCCAAAAAGAAGAGAGCAGAAGTCAGCATTGTTAATGCTGAATGCATGTGTTGCACAATCAACAACAGCCTAAAATTAGACACTAGCGTCCAATTACCAATACCAGTATGGGCTATTATCTCGCTTAACAAACATAGGTAGTTACAAAAGATATAACATTACTACGTGTAAACAAAATTAACTTGTACCCACTAACATATATATAAAGATTGTTCAACGGCCAAGACACACAACATTAGCTATAATAATAAAGAAATCGCAGTAGTGTACCTTAGACTTGGTACGACTTCGTCTAGATTTCATTACTTTTTAGAGATAAACAAGCAGCTCCATCGAGAGTTGGCTAGTTTTTTACAGAATGTTTTTGGTGAGATACCTTATACATTTAGCTACAAAATGACATTTATTTCATAGTCGTAAAGGCATTGCTTCTAGCGTCTGACTCAAGTACCTACTCTTTTATTTACCTTTCCGTTAACTTTGTTTCGCGTAGATTAGATTCAGATTTTCCAATTAGAAATAAAACAGTCCATGTGTTAATCCAGGCCATAGTCTATCTATATGTAAAACTAGCTGTCTGTCCGCGGCTACGCCTGCGTTGTTTTTCGACATTTCCGTAGTAATTACTTATTTTTAACTATCCCACGGAAACTCCTTAATTTTCAGAGATTAAAAGTATCCAAGACGTTGACCGAGGATATAAGATACCACAATGCAAAATTTCATTCCAATCGGCCTAACAGTTTCGGAGATGAGCCCGTACAATGTACTGAGCCGTATGAGTTACTAAAGTTTTTAACTATCCCACGGGAACTTTTTAATTTTCTGGGATTAAAAGTATCTAAGATGTTGACCGGGGATACCTATTAGATACCACATTGGTCGAACAGTTTCGGAGATTAGTCAGTACAAACAGACAAACAGAGAAACAAAAAAATCTGGGTTAGTACTACTACATATATCGCTTGTTACATCCCTTTGAATCGGTTTATATTATTTTTCTATGTACAGATTTTCGACGTCTACAGTTTTATTTAATAGATTTAATTTAAAACCGTAGAACATAGCTAACAAAAAATAATACATCGTATCATAAACACCTTTATTCCTATAACGAGCAGTATAAAAATATACAAGTATATAATCTAACTTATTTTGGAGTCCCGAACACAGGTCGAGTGTACAGACACAGAATTGCCCTTGATCAATACAATCATACAGAAGCCAGCACATGCGATTGGACATTCGTACTAGAAAATTTACCCCTGCCACGACGGAATACGGGCCCTTAAGGTAAACATGTCCAGCCGCATGTGCTGGCTACTCTACAGGTACATGGAAGTACTGTTCGCCGATCTTTGGTGGAAAGATTTTTTTGTTAGCAGAAGCGTTGTCTCGCCGACAGCTCGTTTCGTGTTATTAATAATAATTATTATTAATTACATTATTAGACGAAGTGTTTAATTTTGATATACCTACTTTGTCAACTAGGTACTACTACCGTACTTGTAATATAGGTAAACATAGTTTATTTTGGGAATGTTTCCAGCCTAGATGGTGCGGGTGTCCAGTCAGTCAAATAATAATTTCGTAGTATCCTCCAAAGAAGTTTGCATGGGAAAAAATAATATTTTCGTATCAGATTTTATGTTGTTGTTTTTTTTTTTATTTTCATCATGCTCATTCCATATCCTTTTGTTCTTTACCGACGATTCAAGAAATCCTTAAAAAAATAAACGCATTGTAAAAACAACAACAGTAAGTAAATGAAAATACAGTGTGTATTTTGACTATGATTTGTCAATCAAAGTAATTCAAAAGTTGTGTGTGAAGTTGACCAACCCGCACTGGGCCAGCGAGGTCGACTAAGGCCTATTCACCCTGATTTCAGGGTAGGCTCGAGCCCCACGGTGGGAACATTCATGAGCTGTTAATGATGATGTCAATCATAGGCGAAGGCAAATGCTTGCTATGAATCATAGGAATGTAAAGGAGAAAGATGAAACACATTAAATACTATATAGTAATGGGAAATTTTCGGATAGTTAGAATATAAAACTTGCGTGGGGAGGGTTCCGGATGTACGAAGTTCTTCATCATCAGCCGAAACAAGTGGACTGATTACGTTGAAAATTGGTGCACGTAGGTAAATCGTGCAAACTATATCGCAAAATATACTGCAAATCTTCTTTTTCCGCACAAAAGTGGCCCCCTATTTTAAAATATTAATTATTTACACTTTTCTCTTTGATTGACGGATACACCCATAACCACAACTCTTCGGTCCAGTAGTTTCATAAACAATTGGCGCTGATAGACAGACGGACTAAGAGACTATGAGTGATTCCACAGTGATTAGAGGTACGGAAACCTAAAATTAAAAAAAAAATACACCGTGTAATTTAACTGGTTGTTTATTATCCGAAAACTGAACAACTGTCCCTAAGAACATAGGTTGAAATCTCAAAATTGAAATTCAACTTAATCATACAAAGTGGCGGGCCACGTGGCTGAAGTCTATATAAAAAGTTTAATATTACTTTTGAGATTTCAACCTATGTTGTTCATTTTCATGAGTACTACTACTACTATGCTGCGGTTAAACAACTAGTTAAATTACACGGGGTATAAGAATAAACAATAAATATATACCAAAAAAAGAGCATGAATATATCACAAATAGTACAGGCTCTGCCTAGTTTGGGGTCAGATGGCCGTGTGTGAGATGTCCCACATATTATTATTATTATTATAAGAACGACGTGGACACGGAACAGATTGAGAGATACGGCGGTAAATCCCTCAACCTTCAATTTCAAGTTTACCATAAAAATGCAGGACGCCAACAAAGCAGCCTTGTATCTGACGTCAAGATCAACTGGAAATGTTACGTCATACTCCGTCCAATCTTTGGTTATCTTGCACACCTCTGTGTTATTACTGCCCAACACCTGAAACAATGATAGATGATCATGTTTTTGATACCTTGCTGATGCAACCTGTAACGAAACATGGTATGATTACCATGGTCTAAAAAAACAAGGTCTAGTTCGCAATCGGACTGTTAGACTTGACACAAGCCTACGTCATCTGCTGTTCATCCTTGTCGAATAATACGCATTCGACCACGTGACTGGTCTTCTTGTTAGACCTTGTTTTCTTAGACCATGCATCATACCAAATTCTACGCTCCTCTCCTAGGTCAAAAAGAAAAAAAAAGAGTAAATTTAATGAACAAAAAGCCTAAATGTCTCAATCTTTATATTTCGCTTTGATTTATCATTTATTTGCGATCCTAAATTCAATACTAGTACGAGTATACTAATATTTCAAACATACAGATACTCAACACAAAAAAACACAAAGATCTTGAAAAACTGACAAAATGGATCTTGACCGACAGACGATGGAAAACTTTATATACGGTCTAACCACAACATAGATAGATAGACACTCAGTCTGTTTTTTTTAGTTGACCTATGCTTGTGTCGAAAAACTACGACCAATCAAGCTTCACCGGACTTGCGGGAGAGCGGAAGACTCTACCCCAAAAAAAGTCATATACCAACCGTTCTAGGGGCGGCTCAAAGGAACCTCGGACCATGGCTTAGCGCGTGATACTGAAAAACATCGTGAAGGAGTCAGTCTGTTATGCAAAATCTACTTGAATTTTTTATACATGCGCCATAATTTTTTTGGGTTTACCTACACAAATAAATGTCCTTGTTTAAGTAATAAAATCATGAAATTAAATGATAAAATAATTTATTTTTAACTTTTGGACATTTTACATCACTTAGTTAAGTCAAATAAAGTTATATTTAGTGGCGAGTTCAGCATTGCCGGTTGTGCTTGTGATAGATTGATTAGTTATATAGTTTAGGTTTTCTACTTTGACTGGTTGCCTTCCTCTAATTGTATACTTCGTTTGCACTCTTTGTTATATTAACAAAACTGTTAGAATAATAATTTATAATTTTGTAAACATATTTTGAACAGATGCAACGCCTGTGGAGTTTCTTCCGGCGAGTTCTTCTCCACAGAAGACAACCAAATTCTGAACTCACCACAAAAGAATATGTAACTGACTTAATTAAGTGATGTACGAGTAAATATCCTAAAGTTAAATGAATATTTTGAACTTTGAAATTAGAAACCATAATTATTATCCCTTAGCTACAAGCATATATAAGGTCAAATTACCTACCAGGTATTCAGCACCCGGCCCGGGCCAGATTGGCATGCGTATTTTAAGTACGGGTGTGTCGGTTTCGTTTAGGATCAGAATGGATCTGCTCGTTAAGCCCTTCTTGCGAATCCTCAGAGGCGGTGTGTTGGAATATGTCACTTCCATGTACGGAGCCTCAAACCACCCTACCACGTATCGCGCTTCAAAAAGCTAAAACAGAAAAAACGAAATAGTTATATGGGGATACACTAGGCGATTAAATAAAAAGATAATTAAAAAAATATATAAAACCGCCTTCAAGGTTAGGACCTACACTAAAAAGTTGAAAATAAAATATAAATCTAGCTGAAAGCATATAAATTTAATATGGCTATTAATATTCCTTATTTACATAAATTGTAACATCATATAAACATGTGTAGACATTGTTATACTCTTCACCTTGGAGTCTTCTACTCGTTTTAGTCTTCTACTGTGCCATCAGATATAATCAAAATGTATATAAAACCATTTTGAGTACAAGTTCTATCTATAAAATAAATAAATATTGAAATCGATTGATAAGAAGCCGAGATATTGCCAAAACAATTTACCGATGGGGTATAACGGCATCGGTAATTGAGGAGTTATTTCCTCACATCTTCAAATTTAATCATCCGATCTTAGCAAAATTTTTATGGGACTACCCTGCAAGAAAAAAAAAAACATACGCGTCGAATTGAGAACCTCCACCTTTTTTGAAGTCGGTTAAAAAAAATATACTAGTCGAGTAAACATTTTTAGGGTTCCGTACCTCAAAAGGAAAAAACGGAACCCTTATAGGATCACTTTGTTGTCCGTCTGTCCGTCTGTCAAGACCCTTTTTCTCAGGAACGCGTGGAGGTATGAAGCTGAAATTTATATCAATTACTCAAGTCTACTGTCCCTTGAAGCTGTGAAAAAATCAAACTTCTAAGCCAACGCAATCAAAAGATACAGCCGTTTATGCCGCAAATTTTCGACACTTGCAAGGGAATCAAAACCTACAGGTTGCTTCCCGTGAACTCAGAATCTTGAAATTTGGTACGAAGCAACGTCTTATAGCATAGATAAAGGAAAAATTACGAAATCCATAAATTTTTAGTTACATCACATAATATATATTTTTTTAATAATTTTAACCTTACTACCCATTTCCTCATAAACGCGTAGAGGTATTAAATTGAAATTCATACCAAATACTCAGGTCTATAATACCTTTAAGCTGTAACAAAATCAAACTTCTATGTCAACGCAATCAAAAGAAACAGCAATTTAAGCTGCATATTTTGAAACTCGCAAGTACTCGCAAGGGAATCAAAACCTAAAAGGTACTTCCAGTCGACCTAGAATCTTGAAATTTGGCATGAAGCAACGTTTTATAGCACACATAAAGGAAAAATTCCGAAAACCTTAAATTTTTAGTTACATTACAAAATATATATTTTTTAATAAATATAAACTTATTACTTTTTTCCTCATGAACGCGTAGAGCTATCAAGTTGAAATACTTACTTAGTACTTAGTTACTTAAACGATAAAGAGATCTTTGTCTTAAATTTATGCTCCTCCATCTTTCCCCATTGTAATGTTATGATTTTATTTTGCAATAAGATTACCATAGTTATGACTCGATTGTCGTAATGAAAGAACTTTGTAAACCTTGCAGGTTTGTACGGAACCCTCGGTGCGCGAGTCCGACTCGCACTTGGCCGGTTTTTTTTGAAATCGTTAGGTAAGTTTGAAAGTAGGTCGATGCTGTAAAATTCATGAACTATTATTTAAAACAGGTAGCCTATAGTCTTTCTTTTGTCGTATTTTTTATTCTGTGTTGTGATGTCCGGCAAATAAACATATTATTATTTTGATTTCATTAAAGCTGGAGCGAATATTTTCATAGTTAGTTTATTTCTGTAAAGTTGAGTATTTTACAATTTAGGCTTCATTTTGTTGCAACCGTAAAACGATGACAAATAATACCGGTCGGGTTCGCTCATCAGGGAAAAAGAAGTGCCTCGTCCCTCGACCTTTCCACCTGGTGCCATCAGGTAGAACTATGCAGTACACCAGACCACAGCAGCTGCATTCCCGGGCTATTGTGGCCGAACTGCATTCCACTAGCTGCCTTTCTGAAATTACCGTCAATGTATTTATGTTGCAGAGAAATGAAGAAACCAGAGATTTTATGAAATCCCTGAGGTTTTTTCGAATTCACGGATGATGTCGACGTACGAGTTTTTACTGAAAATGTTTAGTAGGTATTGGGCAACTAATAGTTACTTAACTTATGATCTCTAGCCACCGACACGATTAAAGAAAAATATGTAGTAATTTGCTATTTTAAGTATGTATACGATGTTTTCGTATACGTCGTCGGCTTAGGTGATTTTAAATAATAAATGCGTATTTGCGTAGCTGATCTGTATTTTAAGATCAATAATAGTTTTACAATGAAATAGAAATTAAAAGACGCGTTGGCAAGGTAGCCATTGACAATTGAATGAATGACATTAGAAAAGGATCGCTCCTATTGGTCGATGCTGATGACGTAGTAAGATGCGTTCATAATCATGATGAACAAAGTATTAAACTAACTAAGTAAAATGACAATGTTTTTAAAAGAATTTGTTTTCATCGTACTTAGATCGGTTCTACACGCAATGTGGCCGACGGCCGTTGGGGCAGAAAGTTTCTTGAATGCCGGCCGCACGCCGGAAGACGTAGGTGGGCAGGCTCCCCACGAGGTGGACCGACGATCTGGTGTGAGTCGCGGGAAGCCGCTGGAAGCGGGCAGCGCAGGACCGGTCCTTGGGAGAGGCTTTTGTCCAGCAGTGGACGTCTTTCGGCTGACATGATGTATTTAGGTAACCTGTACATTATATTATATACGTTTATTTATATCTCAAGATGCCCCCATCCATAGTTTCCGCATCTCCCCGAAATTGAACCGAAGAGCAGTAACAAGCAAGTCAACAGGCAAATCTAAATAAAACCGTTTATAAAACAGATTTGAAACTAAAGTTAGGTTACTTACCTAAAATATTAATATCCATGTTTACCAAATATCTGTGCTTATTTTACATCCACGTGAAATATTGATCTGAATTAAAACAATAAGAACATCACACAACTTAAATGATTACTAGAAAGAAAGCAAGAAAACACATTTATATTGCTACAAAAACACTCAGTGAATCGACCGTTTCCAACTTTCGGAGCTTCTTATCAATTGAAGTCTATATACAGGGCGTCCCACGCCTATGCCACATGGAGGGAAAGTACCTTAAATATTGTAGATATTGACGCCCTGTATGTATAGCATCTTCAGTATTATTTGAGTGTATGCGATATAAAACTGCAACATAGGTAGTGTGACCACATAATAACATTTAATTTTTAATTTTATTAGGACGCGGGCGCCTCTAGCACGCACTGGCCACAGACTGACTAGACTACCTATTGATCAGTTTGTTGATATATTGTGTGGACGTGCCCTGAAACTACAATTACAATTTTATTACAAGGTACGAATACAATTCGGAAAATTTTCAAAACACATTACCTACCTGCCTGCCCAAGAGTTCAAGAATAATAATTGGCTAGGTACTCGATGAACATCAAAGTATTTTTTAATATTATCGTAGCTTCTTAAACGTGCCGGCGATTAAGCGCTCGTGCTTTTCCCATACATAAGTGTTACCAGCCGTGTAAAGTGAAATTACGATATAAGTTATTTCTCTGCTACATATCTACAACTGACCGAAAACAACTACTTAGAAAATGGACTAAATTAAACTTTAGATACATATAAATTCTAATAAAAATATACATTTGCAGCGAATATTCCTCTTGAATAATGCTAAAGGTTTACCAGCACAGTAGTTAGATATTGTACAAGAAAAAGCAGAATTTCTTTAAATTTTTCTAATACTTTACTCCTGAAACTCAACTCAAAAATATATAAAATTCCTAAAAGTATCATCCTGCAATTTTCCGGCACATAATTTTCAAAATTCTGCCAAAATCCGTTAACTTTTCAGATCTGCAACACAGTCGGTTTGAATCTGCTAGAAAATAACTAGGGGATAGAATCATGCGGAATTTCAATGGAACTATAGGTAAATTTGTTGCCAAAAACATAAAAATATACTTACCTATATGTGGCACCCCCAGAGCAGGTTTTTATTTTTCTGGTTAGACTTTACAATCACTACGAGTACATAGTATAAAACAAAGTCGCTTTCTTTGTCCCTATATCCCTCCCTATGTATGCTTAAATCTTTAAAACTACGCAACGGATTTGGATGCGGTTTCTTTTAATTGGTAGAGTGATTCAAGAGGTAAGTTTAAATGTTTATACATGCATAATATACTTAAGGTTAACCCACAATAACCATTTTCCTATGCGAAGCCGGGGAGGGTCGCTAGCAATATACGAGTATACATCAGAATAACACATTTTACCACGTGAAAATATCTCATTCCCACAGGAAAAACTTTTAACGCGATCGGAGTCGTGGAGCAGAAAGCTAATCAGAATTGTATTATATATCTTGTAGGACATGACAAAATAGAAAATAAAATATATTCAATGGTTTTCAGTATATTGGCAACACATTCGGCGCCTCAATGTCAGCCGACGTCCTTGCTCGGCGGGCCGAACAACAACCAACGCCCCGAAACAACCGAGACGAGGTCGAGCGCTGATGACGTCATCTACACTAACCGTTTTGCAGTTCGATCATTATCAGCTCAATATATTTTCCCATCGTGGGGCTCATGCCTACCTTGAAATCAGGGTGAACAGGCATTAGTTGACCACGCTGGCCCAGTGCGGGTTGGTCAACTTCCTCTGATTGAACTCATTTCAATTCACACAACATTAACTATAATAATAAAGAAATCGCAGTAATGAACCTTAAACTTGGTACGACTTCGTCTAAATTTCATTACTTTTTAGAGATAAATAAGCAGCTCCATCGAGAGTTGGCTAGTTTTTTACAGAATGTTTTTGGTGAGATCCAATATTACTATTAATATTGCGACTTAAAAACGGCAATATCCGTTTTTCCTTCCTAGTGATTGATACTTAAATTAATATTCCCTACTATACTTAAATTAATTTGCCATAAGATAAGCTAGTAACACAGAAGAAATTAATAGTACCGGAGAAAATAAATTGCGAAAAGTGGTAGTTTTCAGCATTTTTTTCCATCTATAACTAAGCGAGATATAATATCCTACAGAACACCGTCTCGTTATTCGCCGTTCTAGATTTTTGAAATATTGCCTATTTTTCGAGTTATTATTTTGTAAAGGGTGGCGGTGGCGCCACTTAGCACCTGTAGGCCCCATTAGTACAGTAGTTACTTATTTTCACAGTTTAATGACCTATGGTATTCTCTTATGGGGTCATGCTGCAAACGTAAACGATATATTTATTCTGCAGAAACGGGCTGTTCGAGCAATTTACAGATTAAAACCCAAAATGTCACTAAGATAAAAATTTAAACATATCGGTATTTTGACATTTACATCGGAGTCGGAGTATATATATAATAATCTTCTGTATGTGAAGAAATATGTATGTAAATTTAAAAAAAATAGTGACGTAGGTACATAACTTAAATACCTACTAGAAATAAAGTCAAATTGGCTTCTTATGATAGTAGACTGCAAAAAATTAAATATTCTTTCAAGGGCAACTGTGTACGCTTTTACAATAGGGTCCCAACAGCCCCCGTAACATGCAGTGCTATGACAAAAGTTTGTCGCGCGAGAAACCCGCCATATTGAAATATCCTCCAATAGGATAAGAGAATACGCACGACAAAATCATGTCTGTCACGCCTGGACCGGGCATGTTAGAGGGGCCGAAATCCAAATTTAACACTAGAGAAATTCAAAATTATTGTCAAGGAGAAATTGATTAAGAAAGCCTATTATAAAATAACAGATTACTTAGAGGATAAACATCCATGGGAATAGTTGCTTGGGTGACAGGCTTTTTCATTCGTATTTTACAAAACATTGTTATTAGTCATTATTATCATAATAATTGTAAAAATATGTTTAAAAGATGCAACGCCTGTGGAGTTTCTTCGGCGAGCTCTTCTCCACAGAAGACAGCCAAATTTTTGAACTCGCCAGAAAAGATAATTTAAATGACTTAACTAAGTGATGTAATAATGTCCAAAAGTTAAAAAATAAATTCTTTGAACTCTTTGAACTCAGTTTTCATTTGGCTAGGGAATGGCTGTTTCGCTACTATACCGATTGCCGCTAAAAGTGCAGCCGATGTCTTCACAAACCATTTTCTTACAAATATTCACACCAATCCGCGAAGTTACGTTGCAACTTGAATTGGAATGTGCGTTGGTTGGGACAATAATTAAACTTCCTTAATTATTATAATAATATTGATTGTAATTCGATCAATAGATTAGATTTAATATTATCATATCACATAACAGATTTCATTCAGAGTAGTTTTTAATTATATTAGTTAAATGTGCTGGTTGAAGAAGTCCAGGAAAGATGTGACCCTGGCGAAGGCTGCAGGCCTTCCAGTCTCGCAGCCAAGAGCAGAACCGAACGACGTGATGCCGACCTAAAAATAAAAATAAAATAAAAATAAGCCGGGACAAAACTAGGCAGAGCCTGTTACTATGGATGGGTATCAGCAGGTTTATTATTTATTTATATTAATATAATAGACAGTGGTCGGTCAGCTAAGCAGGTTACACGAATTAAATAAGCTGACTGGGCGGTAGATATAGCTTACACCCTAGTACTAAATAAAAGAGTTGCAGCTGACCCAATTTTATCGTACACCGGCTAACGAGACCTCACAATCCTATTTTATCATATTTTAATACTTAAGAATTCGGCACATACAGTTGTAAATTGTTATAGCGATACTTACCAGAATAGGTCTGTTATTCCTGACGACGGTCAGAGGGCCACCGGAGTCTCCTCTGCAAGTGCTCTGGCCGTTTTCGCCGCTGATGCAAATATTGCTGTCCTGGAGGACGAAAGGGAATGTCCAGAAGCACACAGTGTTTGTGATGATGGGCACGTTCACGTGGCTCAAGAATTGGTTGACGGTCAGCTGCGCATCTGTTATGGAATGGAAATAATATTAATAAATACCTATACCTAATGTATGGTTCTTAAGACAACCTATTGCAAAGTCTATTAGTTTTCGATTACCATTCTTTCGCAATGCGTTTAATTTAATGTACAAGTGGACTACTATTTGGTTGGTATTCTGTGGTGCAAGTCATATGCAAAATCTTGATTATGTGGAAAAGCAGTAATCACAATAAAAATGCTGGACTACATATTTTATATCCAAAAAGGAGGAGATGGTAAATTCGACTTTATGTCTGTTCGGGCATAACTTACTTGCGAAGCTTTTTCGCATTTAATACAGTACCTATAGCTGGCGAAGTGTAGCTCAAAGGTGGCCGCAAGTCAAAAATCGGTTAGTATCTACGGATGTAGTCGTAATAGGAGCCATGTCCGAAACCTAAGGCGGGTCTAGAATTTCGAGACCAGGGTTTGTGGAGTTTGCCGCATGTTAATCTTATTGGTATTGAAAATGTGATGGGAATCTCAGTAAGTAAGTAGGTACCTACAATCTTTTTATTTAATAGAATGTGTGTGTCGCAGACAATCACTGTGCTTGCTTATCAGTGTATACGCAGTAGTATCATCACTACATAGTATAAAACAAAGTCGCTTTCTCTGTCCCTATGTCCCTCCCTTTGTACGCTTAAATCTTTAAAACTACGCAACGGATTTTGATGCGGTTTTTTTTAATAGATAGAGGGATTCAAGAGGAAGGTTTATATCTATAATACGTGCATAATATACTCAAGAATAACCCACAATAACCATTTTCCCGTGCGGAGCCGGGGCGGGTCGCTAGTCTTTAATATAGTAATATGAAATCTACCTGCACCAGTGTCACCAGTCAGACCAAATCCGGAAGCGACACCAGTGGAGCCAGCAAAGTTTTCGTTCACTTCACTGCCGGTTGGGAGAGCTAAAGGTTGAATAGTGGCTGAAAAAAAAAAACAGTTGTTGAAGAATATAGAGAGTTAGAAATTTTAAATATAGGATTTTGATCCAATGATTTTCATCGAAAAAAATATTTATTTCTAAAATATTAGTATCACAACATGATATTTGGTATCTCTCCGATCAGCTTAAGAGCTGATTCATACCCAAACAAATTTTAAGGAATACAAATAAAAAGTTTACTAGCAATGCATAAATTTTATCTGAGATCTCAGGTTGAATTCATAACGTTAACACATCCATTTTTTTTTAATTATTTTGTTTATTAAAAAAGTAACATTTTTTAAATAGGTAACATAATTTTTTAAAACATAATTTAAATAGGTTTTTTTAATTACTCACCGGAAAAAGTGACGGGGCTGGCCAAGTAGATCACGGCAACATCATTGCGGATTAGGGTAGGTATCCAGTTAGGGTGCATGACGACCTCAGAGGTCTGGACCCTAACGCCATCTTGTCCGAACAGGAAGACGGAGCCGAGAACAACGGTCACCCTCCAAGCAGTGTTGACGCCGTCGAACCAGCAGTGTGCGGCGGTGATGACACGGTTGGCTGAGACCAAGGAACCACCGCAGACACCGTTGCCAGTAAGGCCAGTAATGTCACTGAGAAGACCGGCCTGGTAAAAGAAGATATTGGATTTAGAGCGGTTACGCACTGTTCCTTATTGGAATCCAATCCAAAGCGACGTTGTCGGTGGTATATTTTATGGTAACATTTCGTACTTCCGAATTTTTTTTAACCGAAACTTAATTGACCGAAAACGGTTCATAGAATATTTAGTTCCAATATGTTTCTTTTGACATAACTTCATTTTACCATAAATATATTAAACAGGAGTATCATTTTCCAGAATAACTACAACCATATTATCGAAATGTCATTTTTGGTTTTACCAACTGTTTCACTTCATATATTTTAATTATCCTGGAGGTTTATTAAACAGAATTTACTTTTCCCATAATTTATTATGGATCTTGTTTTGTAAATCATACAAATAAATAAATAAATAACAGGGCGGGTGCGAGCAAAGCGGGCATGGAACTTCAGGGCACCCCGACTACTGTTGGTTAGGTTCGAAGGGTATGGCGGAAGCAAGATGGGCGAGCAAAGCGAGCCCATCTCGCTTCCGACATACCCTTCGGGTTAGGTTGACATGTATGCATGCCTGCTTGTGCTTGCTTGCATGCTTGCCTGCATGCTTGCTTGCTTGCACGCTTGCTTGCTTGCATGCTTGCTTGCATGATTGCTTGCATGTTTACTTGTCGAATTGCATGATTTTGTGGTATGCTGATTATTCAGGATAACATTTATATGGAATTAAATTCATCTGGTTTTCAAATCTGTGGTTTTTCGTTGTTGTTGTCTATCAATACCAAAGTAAACAAAGTAAAAAGAGAAACGAAACTCTGGGAAATGAAAATCAGGTAAAAATCATTTCGGTAAAATGATAATATGTAAAGTAAAAAAAATGCGATCCGTTTTCGGTAAAAACATATTCGGTATTAAAATTTTCGGATTTAAGATAGGTAACCATATTTTATATAACACTTTGCACACTGCCTCTGATCTGAATACGCCATCCAAGTTCTCTATGTAGGTGCTCTATACTTCTCGAATTCAGACAAAGCAGTGAGTGAACGCTAGAGACGATATTTTATTGAAACGCGAGTCATACAAATCGTGGATAGGAGACACAAATCATTTAAAAACAATATAGCGTTACGAACCTGGTATGGGAATTGTCCGAGGGCAGCAGCAGATCCACCAGCTATCCTACCAGCCTGAGCGAAATACGCTTCTTCAAGAGCTTTCCTCGCTTCAGCCTGAGGGATGGCTACATTTTTGAGGTAACCAAGGATCGAAGGCTGTTCTTCAGGTTCAGCGTCGATGAAAGTTGGGAGCTGATCAGGTGATGGAAGCTCTGCAACCCTCACGGGGTCTCCCAGAGCCACAGCGGCCAAAGCGATAACGAGCACTAACACCTTCATTATGACTGTGATGAACAAGCAGAGGTAGGGATCATCTATGCCATTTATATACCAAAAAAATACTTGATAAGTTAATTAGAATCGAAGATTATATGTTCCTTAATCTTAATTAGTAGATATTTTTGATAATTCATGGCCAGGTGATGGATGTGTTACTTTATCAATGTCATATAGGTATCGCTTAAAATCACCTGAAGATAAATTAACGATTGTTAGCACAATTCAAACACTTGGTAAATATTCTCCGTAACTGAAAAACATAAATGATCAGATAAACTTGCTATCTGGAAAACCCAGCTATCGTTGATGTGTGACATTTAATATCTTAACTGTTTATTAGTTTGCGATTAGATTTACTCATCTTTTAAACTATTACAGTACCTATAAGGATTGGATCGCAAAACGAACCAATTAATAGACAAGACTGTGTAGGTATTAAAAGAAATGTTCAGAATAAGGACACCAGTGAATGTTACCAGATTCAAGCAACTTTGATAAGTGACTTTATTAAGTTACATGGCACACCAAGCAGTGTTATTTCGGCATTAGAGGTACAGCAACTCATGATATCAGTACGTAAGTAATAAACTGATTAAACAGGTACACCAGTTAGTCCGCCGGCACCCCACACCCAGCAGTCATATTTGCAACAGTCGACTGAACGTTCATAAATTGTCTGGTCCAATGTGAATTGATAGTATCCATAGCACTTATTTCATTGTCTAACCTCTTGACTATTCTGACGTATTCAAATGAGATTTACATTTTATCACGCGTCGTCAGATTGGATTGGAGGAAGGGAATTTTGAATTGAAATACATGGTAAAATCAAAAATTTTTAATAAGAAAAGTATTGCGCTTGAACCTTAGTTTACCTTAGTTACCTTTCAAATTAGTTTCTGTTTCCTTACTAACGTGAGTAACGTGGTATGGGCATAGAATATTGTATCACCAATTCTATAGGATCAATGTTGCTATAGAATCTCTATAATTTAAAATGAAAATATCGTATAATATAAAATAAATACAAAGCGAACTTGTTCAAGTATCAACATTACACAAATGTTATTAGAGTTCAATATCAAACTGTAATATGATAGGTAGGTATACTTAGTTTCCCAGGCTTTGGGCAAACATGCAATGCAACTAGGAATAACTACTGTAAAACGCCCGCAAGTTTGGCTCCGCAGTACTGTATTGTTTTGCACTGCGGGCTTGTTCAGTAGTATTGGCGAAAACAAAATATTTGATTTCTACTGATTGCTTGGCAAAGTTGTTGCATCGATTCCGGTCGCATTTTGGTTAGTTACCTTCAGAACTTATTCTGTACATCTTTCTATATTCTGTAGTGAAAAGCGTCGAGGTCGAGGATGATGGTGCAAAATATTCTTGTGGAGGTTTTTTCATCAATTTCCTTAGGTATGTACACGTATGGCAACGCATTATTTATTTTTGAATTATTTTGGAATAAAATACCCGATAGGTACAAATCAATTAGTAGGACACAATATTTGAACTGAATTAACATTGTAGGAAAAGCCTAACTATTTATTTACTTATAACTAACATACCGTACCACTATTTATCTATCCAGCTATAGATTATCTTGCTGCCTTATCTTCGGATAATCGAATTATAATTTTCTGCATCACGCACCCTCTTACATAAGATATTAAAGGTGATTTTATTTATAACATAACAGTTAAACTCGCTATTAAATCCTTCGCCGTGTACATCTCTGTGTAGAAACTCAACGCAATAAACGCTTGGGCATTTTTGGAGTATACTGAATAGGGTACCTAGCGGGTTTTATATCTAGACCTTTAGGGCTCTGGGGACCAGCAGATGAGCTCTCCACGAGTGCTATTCCGTGTTACCGATTATTTTTTAAACAGCTGTCAAGCATCAGAGGGCTGCACGGAAGGTCTGCCGATTGCGCAATATTCCAGTTTTATAGGTCTTTTTAGGTCTCTGAGTGGTGTGTAAAAAAAAGATCTAAAAGGGTAACTTTTTCAAATGACAGGGGGTGGCAGGTATGCTAATATAGATATTCGGACAAAATGTGAACTGTTAGCAAAGCGTAATAATCCATTTAGACAAAATATTTGTTTTTAAGCTGTATAATCTTGTGCACGTGTAGGTGTACTCGTATTAAAGAAATACGTACTTTGAAAATGTTTTATCCGCTGTGAATATAGTAAACGCTTTCTTTGTTGTTTATCCTGTTTGTTTGATCTACAACATAATGTTATTGCCTTACATAGAAGACATCAAATCAAGTTAGCTCCTGCCTTCAGCGAATTTAATAAGTAAAATATGAGTAGGTAGCGTATATACCTGTTTCGGTCGCTCTCGCGAGATTGCATATTGTTTCGTCTCGATTTTCTGAACGTCGGCAATAGAGGCATGTGGTACTGACGTTTAATAAACTTGCACGCCGGATTATAGAGTTTACGGTGATACGTTTTTGGTAACTCTAGGCGAACAGTTTTGGTACTTGCCACATGAGTAACAAACAACAATTGCGATGCCACTATAACCCAAAATATCACTCATACACACACTTCATCCAAGTTGTTTTTCTTTCCTCTTTAATTAATTTTACGACTATTGTTTCATTATTATGTTAATTATATTACTTACAGGCAGATATTCTTAGCAGTTCAGTTTTTTGCATTTTTTTCTATGTACCGATTTTCGAACTCTACACTTTCATAGATAGCTGTGCTAACAGCTACTACTTTTATTACACATAAATCTATAGATGTTTTTTGTATGCAAATATCACGTAAATGTTTCTAATAAGGTAAGTGATACAGCGATAGAAAAATGTAAAGTGTGAGGAATATAAAAATAATTGCTTAATGGAGAAAATAACACGGGCTTTGCATCTTTGAATAATAAACCTATTACCTACAATCGCACGCGTCAAAGTCGGAGCTGAAATAGTCGTCGTGGCTGAAATCGGTCAAGGAGCTACTACCGCACGAAAACAAAAAAGATTATGTGACCTTGTAGATACGGTC
Organism: Teleiodes luculella; assembly: GCA_948473455.1. Taxonomy (NCBI): domain Eukaryota; kingdom Metazoa; phylum Arthropoda; class Insecta; order Lepidoptera; family Gelechiidae; genus Teleiodes; species Teleiodes luculella. The sequence goes on from OX419596.1 coordinate 6,958,426, forward strand.
ACTTGTGATATCATCATCATCGTTAACAGCCTGCGGCAGTCCACTGCTGGACATAGGCCTTTCCTAAGGCGCGCCATTTGGCCCGATCTTCGGCCGCACGCATCCACCTACAGCCAGCCACATTTCGCAGATCGTCACTCCATCTAGCCGGATGGCACATGTATAAATGGTGTTAATTAGAGAGTGCATCAAGACTGGTGAGTAGCGCTACACACTGTGACGGGGCGTCAAGTTCACGGGCGGAGCGGGCGCAGAGGCACTCGATGTCTGAGATCCGCCCCGCGCCCCGCGGGCTTATTCTATGAACCATACGAACGATTTACGTGTCTAAATAATTAGATGGGAAAAATAACAAAATTGTTAAATTTACAAAAACCATTATCTTATATAAATCTCTTTAAAAGTTGTACAATTTATTGCTGTAAGTGTTTTATGTCCTAGTGTGTATAAAGTATATTCTATTTTAATTACGCAAGCATCCACAATTTGTCTGTCTGTATTTTGTTTGATTTGCTGTTGTTTATTGTACTTTTTTGCACAAAACTAATATTAACAGGTAATACCTATATAGGAAATTAGTGCAAAAGATGGACTTATTATTAAATTTTTGCCGTTGTCTATTTATGTTCTATTTAAAAGTTGTAATTGATACGTACTTTAAAATAAGTCCTTAAATTAGAGTTATTAATAAAACTCAGCCTTCACACCATTCTGCGGTTAATTAATGAAATAACGACAGATCGCGCGCTTTTCCTATCTCTCTAGACTGAACAATATAAAACTCAATTATAAAATGTAGTGTCCCAGAATCAGCCAGTTATTTCTGCCGGCAACCTGAGTTCTGTCAAAACGCCCTGCGAGCCGTAGAGCCTCGACCCGCGAGCGTCGAGCTACAAGCAAACTAATATTTCAATCAGTTTGTTTGCCGGGAAGGTTAGCTGCACGGATTTTTTACTCCAATGATATATATATGTTACAGCCAAAGTAATTAATCTGGATATTATGTATATTATCTAGCCATTATTTATAATGTCTACTCAATTTAGATAAAGTGATAATTGACACGGAATTAATCACATTAACTAGCAATTTTATATAATATCTTCCAAGACTTGGAAAATGTAATAAAACAAGTAGGTACTGTTAAGGTTTTTATTAAGAATTAAAATGACATTGCCATAGATAATAATTCTACATTAATTAACATTGTTATAATGTAATTAAACTTTATAAAGTAAACTTAAAGCTTACTAGCCGTTAAAAACAACAAAAAAGAACAGAGATTATTACAAGTATTTGGTATCTATCGTTGAAGACTACAATAATAAAATATTTAAAATGAACTGACATTCATTAACTGAGTCATAAGTATTATTTATTGTTACAAGTAAGGCTCAAGTAACATTTTGAGTTACACAAGAGGTTTGACTTTTAATATTAAGAATTAAAATAACATTGCCATATGCCATTGGCAGCGGGATGAAGAGCGGGAGGGGTAACAAGTCAGTTAGACCGTATTTATTACTTTGGCTAACTTTGACCCGCTATTATGAATGATATCCGGATGAAGTGATTAATTTATCATATTGTCTAGTCAATTTTGTTATTATATATAATGACCAGTCATTATGTATAATATCTATTTAATCACTATGACTGTAACATATACATTCATATTTAGTTTTGATATAGCTGCTTTTTATTATAAGTTTAGCAAAACAGAGATTACATTTTGACCTTTTTCGGTTTTTAGTAGTAAACTCGTAGACCGCTAAGCTACGCCAGTTACGTTGGCTACGGCGTAGCACAATTGGGCTACGAGCTACAGGCTACTGAAATGCTACGAGACGACTCTATGTTTATTAAAAAAAAACCTCAGGAACTAGGTACGCTAGCTCTGCTCTATACTACCATTTTTTATTTTAGAACATTATTAAGGTGTATGTAATTTCTATAGGTACTGAGGCTAGCGACCTTTTAAAACTCGCGTTAGTTCGGGATTAACCAGGCCCTGCAATTATTACGTTAATTAAATCCAGCCTCGCTATAACGCTATGACTAATTTATTTATTCGATAACAACGAATCAAGCTCTTGACGACGCCACGGATTTATAAAATTAATAAAGTCGTGTATTTATTAAGAAAATTATTTGATAAGTAAAGCATAGGTTATGCTTACTCTGTTATTCATATTACAAAAGTTGTTCATTTGTTCATAATCATCAAATTCAAGGTGATAAAAAATGTAATGACGATCAATTACAACCATTAGGTACTACTTGGAAAACATTGAAAGGAGCGATTATTTTTAACATTTTGTAAAATACTCAGAATAATTGAGGCCAATTTTTTTAACAAACAGAGGTAGGATTAGAGCGTTTGCTCTAATATCTGTTTAGATATGCTTATATTAGAGCAGACCGCCAAGTTTGTGTAAGTCCGCAAGAAAAGAACCAACGGCCTCGTAGCCTAGTTGGTAGTACGTCTGCCTACGAAGCACAAGGTCGCGGGTTCGAATCCCGTCCAGGGCAAACATACGTGTGATGAGCATGAGCACTTGTATTTGCCTTGTGTTTGGATGTTGTATATTTATATTATATGTCTCTATATCATCTATCTGACACCCATAGTACAGGCTTTGCCTAGTTTGGGGTCAGAAGGCTGTGTGTGAGATGTCCCACGTATTTAAGGAAAAAGCGAATGAATGTTTGAATTGAGAATTAAGAGGGAGATTCTTGAATTTTGAATATAGATCATGATTCGTTGTGACGTCAGCTCCACGTCCACGCATTTAGTCTCTCTGTGATTGGTTAATGCGCGGCGCTGACGGGATTTAATTGGCGCGGTGTTCGGCGGCGTCGGCGCGTGGCGCGTGAGCCGATTTGCCGACTGCAACGGCTCCACGAGCATTTTGTATGTGCAAATTCAACGATATAAAAAATCTAGCTTCTCATTAGTCCTCGGCATTAGCTGTATAAAGAAGGAATTATGGAGTAGACTGCTGGTTTAGTTCACAAGTCCAAAGTTGCTCAGTTGCATGCGTGCAGCTTAAGATCAAGATGAGCGCGCCTTGGCAGAGCTCTTTGTTCAGCAGTGGACTGCAGTAATCTACTAAAGATAAAGACGGAATACTAGTGTATTCTACCACCACCGTTGAAACAGTCTACGCTCGCTATGTATTTTCGACTTTCCTCGTGAAAATTTGCTCTTAGGTATGTCAAGAGTCAATTTTTTTAAATTCAAAGTAAGATTTTACTAATCACTTTTCAACATCAAATTTTAATGAAGTTATCAAGTTTTTCTAAAACCAAGGCTGGCTCTCGTCTCGATGAAGAATAAAACTCTTAAAAAATTAAAGAGGCGATGCGATATTAGTTTGAACAGAACTGGCAGATGTATGTTAATAGATACCTTAGTTGCTACATAGTTATAAAATATTTATAATTATACCTTACCTATTATATATTTTATAATATTTTATCAATTGTATTATATTTATTATAATAGATAGGTAAGGATCAGTCGAAACTATCAGTAGAGATAGAAAAGTCTGACCATATTATAATAATAATCCATCTAAAATTTCATATTGACTTTGAAGATGCAGATTTAAAAAAATACACACATAATACAAATTATTATTATACTCGTAAAAACATTTGCCTTGAAGAGATTCGAAGCTGCGACCTCGTTAAGCTATGCTAGGGTTCAACAATAGTATTTCTTTCTTTGCTGTAAATTTTATATGCTTACTACCTTTAACTAATAATCAATTACAATATGCGGTGTAAAATAACACCACATATTGTGATCCAGTAGGTGTCGCGATAAGATTATGTGGGATTATACTGACGTGATTGCGTACACGAGTTAATTGATTCCAACCACAATGCGGTTTATTTATTATTTACGTGCTAAGCTCAAAACATCCTGTGGACCTGTGACGTTACAAAACACCGATAGATGCAATTGTTTATAGCATATAAACCTAAAATATGTAGAAAGAAATTTTTTAGGGCTGCGCTTCTGGTAATTGCTTAGTTTTATTTTTTATGAAGTTAATAATTATTTGCGATAGAAATTTTTGTTTGTAATCTTCGATGGAAACGGAAAATCCACTGGTAACGTTTATAAATATCTAAATAACCTAATTTCCGTGCCAGACAGTACTGATTTCAAAAGCGGTCGGTTTTATTTACGGTGAGATAAGACTGATTTCAATCCTCACTAAAAGATTGTATTTGTGGTAGATAAAATAACGTACTTTTTAATACATAATAACGTACTTTTTAATCATATAAAATAATAATATCACTTTCTGCTACATAATTATGATGACGATATAAAATATTTGACTATGAAAAAAAAAAAGTAAATTCGGTACATTCAATCAATATACATTTCTTTATAGTTATGTAGGTACTTCGAATTTGCAGCTTTTCAACGGTTTGGGTCTTCTACTGTTTGACATAATCAAAATATAAAAATGTAAGGCTTATCATTCTATAAATATTTACTATGGTCACCACGGAAATTCCTAAATTCTAAATTCACCTACCAACAGAACACATCTAGCCCACTTGTGCCCGTATTTCATATCCAAATCAAGTGCAGGTTTGGGGTCTGCTCGATTGTACTCGATTAGGCGGAGGCTTGCAGTCAACTCGAACCGACTCGATCGTTAATCGAATTTCGGTTTCGGGTGGACGATCAAGTATGTACCGATGGGTTCTGTACGTACTTGGTTCGCGTCAGGGACTCTTCTGTGGATGCTGCTGATGATGTGACGAAGTAAAAGATATGTATCGAATCAGCTTTTCGACACGATAAGATGAAGCTCTATAATAAGACTATGAATTCTATAATAAAATCTATAGTTCTCTTTCTAAATCATATTTGAACTCTATGAACAGTCTCTCTATAAAAAAGTGTACTATAAATTGAGTGATTATTTAAATTATAAGAAGGCTTGGAGATTCCAACTCGACACGGGAAACACTAAATAATAATATGTTTGTTAAGACTTACATTATAATATCAAAAATAGTTTAAGTATATTTAAAAATTAAGAGGTAAACGCTGTATAGTTTCTTTCGCGGGTTCTTCTCCACAAAAGCGCACACTAGTGTTGCCGAACTATTGATAGTTTCACTACTCATTTGTTGCTTTTTAAAGTTTCATTTTAGTGTTGCTGGTGTAGAGTGTCCTGCCCGGTAATATTGCAAATTTAAGTAGGACGAGTCATAGGAAAACATAGATTGGCTTGAAACATATTTCACAAAACTTTACATCCTAAATTATGTGCAGTAGAGCCGGATTCAGAATTAATAATCCACCGGAAAAAGTATAATACGTAATACTCTGTAAATGCGTCACCGAATTACATTTATTGTGTCGCAGCTGGGTAGCAATCTCCTTAAAAACATTTTTTATTTCAGATGTAGATTGATTTTAACAAAAACTTAGCGCTGTATATAATAGAAAACATATTTTCAACGTCAAAGCCTATTTCAATAAGTTATGTAACATTTGACGTATCTTAAATTACAGAAGTTAGTGTCTGATTCTCACGATCTCGGAATCGATATTTGATATCGACTCGGGATAGCGCTGCTGAGGAGTGAGCTCTCAGTTTTAGTGCTTCGTATTGATGGCTGTCTGATAGACGATACTGGGCTGAGGCCTTCAAGGCAGCGGACATGTTATTGGCATTTTGATACCCTCCTATTGTTACATTTGAAGGACTTCTGAGGTTTGACTTAACAAGGCCTGGTTAGATTCTGTAGGCATGTAATTTTGAATGGGTTTCGGTATTTAATTTCCAAGTTCAACGTCGCGATTGCCAAAAAAAGGATACCTATTAGTCTGATTTTGAAATAACTTCAAGGACGATTAGTTGAAATTTGAAAACAAATGAATTTTACATAAAAGTTGGGACACAATATTTAACTATGAGATTTCGAAATATGTTCTATCGGAAAATATTTTCAGTATGAAGCCTGACCATAAAAATAAAAAGACAGAGGCACTGAAACAAAATTGCCTGGTGGAAATTGCTACCTTTTGAAATAATGTCGCCTACATGTATCATATTATCTATACTATACACCAATGTTTGTATTAGTGTTCTAGTGCGCAATCAAGCACGTCTATATATTCCATTCTATTCTAGATTTCTTGTAGTAATCCTAAGTAATTTTAAAATACCTCATTAATAAATGTAATGATGATAATATTTACATAGGCTACAATGTACCTTATTAACCTAATTTTGTGTTAATTTTTGCTTTAGTAAATTCAATATATTGCCCGAGGGTAACAGTTTCATAGCCCCTCCTGCAACAGTTTATGCGATTTGCTTAGAATTGGCTGGCTCGTATTCAACCACTTGATACCAAGTTTAACGTGGTCTAACCATTCCATCACTTCTTAGATCGCGCATCAATTCACCTACAGCCCGGTGCAGAACCTAATATTGCAGTTGGTAACTCTATCACTTCACTCTATCTATGCATATTTTATGTTTCGATTTTGTAAGTGATTCCCCGTGACTATGATAGGGTTGGCACAAAAAAAATTTTGAACAAGTTTTTAAAACAGGAATTTTTTCGTCAGACATGAGAATGGAAAAAGAAATAAAAAAACCGGCCAAGTGCGAGTCGGACTCGCGCACCGAGGGTTCCGTACAAACCTGCAAGGTTTACAAAGTTCGTTCATTACGACAATCGAGTCATAACTATGGTAATCTTATTGCAAAATGAAATTCATAACATTACAATGGGGAAAGATGGAGGAGCATAAATTTAAGACAAAGATCTCTTTATCGTTTAAGTAATCCTTTATTTTATATTAACACATATCATTTATCTATAATATAACTGAAACACTTATACTAGCCTTGCAGCAGACTTGCGAAAGTTCTTTTATTAAAGTTATTTATTTACTAAGTCTTTGCCGTTTGAAAAATGTTGCCCTCCCCATACATAGTATAATAACTCGCGGTCATTGCTGTAACTACAATTATGTTTACAATCACAATTTTTTTGGTGGTATAACTACTTAAAATTTTAAGCTTTTCGGAATTTTTCTGTTACCTGTGCTGTAAGCTATTGTTTCTTACCAAATTTCGAGATTCTATGTCAACGGGAAGTGGTCTTTAGGTTTTAATTCCCTTGCGTGTAGTTGCGAGTTTCAAAATATGCGGTATCAATGGTTGTACTTTTGCGTTTTGCGTTTTTGCGTTGACTTAGAATTTTTTTTTTTTTTCACGGGTTAAAGGCAATTAGATCTAAGTATTTGATATGAATTTCAACTTGATAGCTCTACGCGTTCATGAGGAAAAAAGTAATAAGTTTATATTTATTAAAAAATATATATTTTGTAATGTAACTAAAAATTTAAGGTTTTCGGAATTTTCCCTTTATGTGTGCTATAAAACGTTGCTTCATGCCAAATTTCAAGATTCTAGGTCGACTGGAAGTACTCTTTAGGTTTTGATTCCCTTGCGAGTACTTGCGAGTTTCAAAATATGCAGCTTAAATTGCTGTTTCTTTTGATTGCGTTGACATAGAAGTTTGATTTTATTACAGCTTAAAGGTATTATAGACCTGAGTATTTGGTATGAATTTCAATTTAATACCTCTACGCGTTTATGAGGAAATGGGTAGTAAGGTTAAAATTAGTAAAAAAAAATATATTATGTGATGTAACTAAAAATTTATGGTTTTCGTAATTTTTCCTTTATCTATGCTATAAGACGTTGCTTCGTACCAAATTTCAAGATTCTGAGTTCACGGGAAGCACCCTGTAGGTTTTGATTCCCTTGCAAGTGTCGAAAATTTGCGGCATAAACGGCTGTATCTTTTGATTGCGTTGGCTTAGAAGTTTGATTTTTTCACAGCTTCAAGGGACAGTAGACCTGAGTAATTGATATAAATTTCAGCTTCATACCTCCACGCGTTCCTGAGAAAAAGGGTCTTGACAGACGGACGGACAGACGGACAACAAAGTGATCCTATAAGGGTTCCGTTTTTTCCTTTTGAGGTACGGAACCCTAAAAAAAACTGCGCATCAAAAAATAAATTTATTTGCGATAATTATGATAATTATGATTATGATTATGATCGAAAATTAGTTGTTTCCAGTAAATTAAATACAATATCTATCAAGATACAAACTTTGATATAATCGATGCATTGTTATCTATTAACGATATAGTAGCATTACTGATAGGGAAATCCAATAAGGAGATTATTTTATTGATACAGAAATTACCCAGGGTTAAGATAATCTGGAATAATCTATCATTATGTTGAATGGGTATTACTTTTCGACGATGACGCGAAAGTAACAAAAACTATTTATTACCGTATTTTACTTGTGAAAGTCTTGCGTTAGGTTTGTCTATATTTTAGTCGACAACCAAACGGCTCTCTTCTATTCATTATTCTACATATAAAAAAAAAACGATCAATTTTTTTTCATATCAATCGTGAACTATGAGGCCTCTTAAGTAAGTTTACTGTTCTCTCGGTGGCCTCATTTACTCCACGACAAAACTGTAAACTTGACACTGGTACAAAGCAAGCTATGCTATGCAGCCATAAAAAAAAAATGTTGTTTCGCAAAACCCCATGCTGCCCCGGCAGGTCTTTAATTAGGAAAATTGCTTAGTAGATGAGCTAGCACTACACTAGAATTATACCGGTGGGATGACGCCGCAAAATAATAAAAATAATAAAGTAATTTGTTAGTGCTTTCCTTTATAAAGCTAGTGACCGTTGTCTCCTTTTAAGCTAAAAAATTGTGTCGTATCTCCATAACTTCCGTTTTTCTCGGCATTTTCCAAAAACGCATCCATTATTGCACTTTACTAGCAACGATCGTATGGGAAGGTTCAAAGCTGCGTCAAATCCGATCTGCGTACCGAAAAGAATTTACAAAATGAACCAAAGCGACACCTTGGGGTGGTTCTAGCCCCGCATTTTGCATTAACACTTCCCACAGCACTTTAGGCGAATTTTAAAACCTATTAATGTGTTGAAAGGACCCCTTAAGGGTTAAATTCTTTGCGTTGGTATCCATTAGAGGGGCTGTCTGCGTTCCGAAGCTCTCGCAACAAACTAAAGTAAAAACATTGTTCGCCGTTTTAATTATGCAGAAAATAAATGTATTAGTTTCTGAAAACTTTCATTACAGGTATTAGTATGAAACTGTATATTTTATGAATTCAATTATATTATGGCCAATCTTGCAATCCAGAGATAAATTAAAGAAAAACCTTTGGATCTGAGAACTATTTGATTGTGTGCCATATAGTATCATTCATAGCATAAATGTACATAAATTGGCTTCATCCATCTGTCCCGCTGTCAATCATGTCTGCGTTGCGTTTAATAGAGAATATTTATAAACTACTAGCTGTCCGCCCACGGCTACGCCCGCGTTCCTTTTTTTTTTTTTTTTGGGGATGAAAAATAGATGTTGGCCGATTCTCAGACCTACTGAATACGCTCACAAAATTTCATGAGAATCGGTCTAGCCGTTTCGGAGGAGTATGGAATCGAACACTGTGACACGAGAATTTTATATATAAGATGAAAATAATCGCTTTAAAATCCGTAACAAAAATAATACTTTGCACTTTAATTATAATCTAGCATCGGTAGTTCTGCGGAGTTGTCCGTCCCCTAACCCACCAACACGTTTGAAACATAATAATTATGAGCAATACCAATTTACAAATTCAAATTATAACTATTCTACTCTACATCCATCAAAGTTCGATGATCTATTTTAATGTTGAAAAATAATTTTATCGATGAGCCATAACTTGAAAGTGCTTTCTATTGATTAGAAGTGTGTTTCATAATTATTAATTGCGTTAAATGTGTCCAATTAAAAAGAATAATTTGGAGGATGCATGATCAAATCATCAATCAAAACATCAACATAATAATGTCAAATTATGACAGAACTATTATTATCATTATTTTTTTGTCATATTACAAAGAGATTTGAAGAGCCAGCTTAGCGAAAGCGGCTCCCATCTCTCTGTCATATTACATTGATCCATAACTTCCTTCAAATGCAAATAAACCTCTTGCAAATAAATAGACCTTAATTATTATTATTTCAAAGTGTCGTAGTAAATTTTATAGTAAGTTTGATTATTTTCTAAGTGGCTTTAAATGCGTCCCGTTTGATAGTCGTCGAACGCGTACGTACGTACGACGTACACCGGCTTACATCGCGCTAATCTTCGCGTCGACATCGGCGGCACGTCGCTGCAATGTCGAATCAAATTTAATTAAACTTGCTGCTGTTGCCTGCCTCGTGCAGTTCAACTACTAGTCTATCAATTTCGATGACAGCAACACTGCGGATTTTGAATAGCTAGTCGCAAAATAATGTTTAACAGTTTAAATCTATACCTGTGGATGAATCCTTCAATATTTTTGAATTTGGTCCTGGTTAATTAATGAGTTTGGACTTGTGGTTTCAAGGCATAACTCTTTCAAGCGACCATAACCTTAGATATGAAACCAGCCTTTTTCCAGCCCAGTTGCCTTAGTCCAGCACTGCAGTGGACTGTAGTTCTAGTAGTTTACCTTGTTATTCTATCATAGGCTTAATTTAATACAACAGAAAACCTAAGCATTTCACGATGAAAAACAATCGCTAAGCAAAAAAAAAACTATACAGTAAATGTTTACTCTGAGGTAAAAAACCATGATACGTTTAGTGTTAGGATATTACAGCTTGTAATGGGGTGGCCTGGCCAGCTCAGCCATTTACATTAGAGACTCAGGGTTTTCTAGCTAGCAGGGGTGGTTTGGTCAAGAGAAACACAGAACACAGGTTACAACACGGTTTTATTCATTAGGCAAGGCATCGGCGGTATAAGCTTAACAGGTTGGCTCGGGGCGGACGGGAATGGTTTCCAGGTCGGGACGAGGGTGCGGGAAAGTTCAGGAGAAAGGGCCGCGATTTCGAGGGGATGTATCGCGCTGAATCTAGCACCTCTGGTCGGCGTGAAGGGTTTCTCGGCGTAGGGCTACGCACGCCCGGGGCTCTCAACCAGGATATATCCGGGACCGCCTCCGGGGTCGCGAACGTGCTTAGGGCAGGGGCTCTCGATCGCACAATAGGGCGAGACCGCCTCCTTGGGCCCCTCAGGGTTTTCGACCGCGCTAAAGCTGGGACCGCCGTCGGTAAGGGGTAGGTGCAGGGGCTTTCAATCAGGGTGGCCCGAGACCGCCGCCTGTTCACCCTCGAGGCTCTCGACCGGGCTTTAGCGGGGACCACCGCCGGTATTTCGTGCACAGGGCAAGGGGTTCTCGATCGTGGATCGCCACGAGACCACCTCCTTAGTCCCCTCAGGGTTCTCAACCTGGCTTGAGCTGGGACCGCCGTCGGAAAGTGTGAGGTGCAGGGGCTCTCAACCAGGATAACCTGAGACCGCCGCCTGGTCACCCTCGAGGCTCTCGACCGTGCTCAAGCTGGGACCACCGCTGGTTTATCGTGCACGGGGCAAGGGGTTCTCGATCGTGGATCGCCACGAGACCACCTCCTTAGCCCCCTTCAGGGTTCTCAACCTGGCTTAAGCTGGGACCGCCGTCGATAGGTGCAGGGGCTCTCAACCAGGATAACCTGAGACCGCCGCCTGGTCACCCTCAAGGCTCTCGACCGTGCTCAAGCTGGGACCACCGCTGGTTTTTCGTGCACGGGGCAAGGGGTTCTCGATCGTGGATCGCCACGAGACCACCTCCTTAGCCCCCTTCAGGGTTCTCAACCTGGCTTAAGCTGGGACCGCCGTCGATAGGTGCAGGGGCTCTCAACCAGGATAACCTGAGACCGCCGCCTGGTCACCCTCGAGGCTCTCGACCGTGCTCAAGCTGGGACCACCGCTGGTTTCGCGTGCACGGGACACGCGACCTACGTGAACTACCCTTCGCGCCAACCAGAAGTATTCACTATGCGAAAACGGTACAAAAGGTGCTGGTCAGGGAACACAGGGCGCAAAGGGATACGTAGTTAAATGAGAACACAAACGCGGATCAAATATAGTTAAAAGGTGGATAGGACTTACTGGATTTAGGCTGGAACGGAGAGGACGCCAACAATTCGAACGTTCGGGAAGCGCTAATCAACTTTATAATAAACTGAGTGGTTAGCCGGGTACAAGGTATACTGGATTGCGTGCCTAGTCGCGGGACGTCCTTCTTCGTTGGTGGCTGGTGCGAGACTGTTTTTTCGTCCTGCTCGACTCTCCGGTAATAGCCCGGCGGGCAACGCTATCCCCACCGCCGAAACCGGTCGTACTCAGGCTCAGGGCAGGGCCGATATTTCGATTCGATATTTCCCGTGGGTAAATACCGTCAATTAAGTTGGGCGCCAAATGTAATGGGGTGGCCTGGCCAGCTCAGCCATTTACATTAGAGACTCAGGGTTTTCTAGCTAGCAGGGGTGGTTTGGTCAAGAGAAACACAGAACACAGGTTACAACACGGTTTTATTCATTAGGCAAGGCATCGGCGGTATAAGCTTAACAGGTTGGCTCGGGGCGGACGGGAATGGTTTCCAGGTCGGGACGAGGGTGCGGGAAAGTTCAGGAGAAAGGGCCGCGATTTCGAGGGGATGTATCGCGCTGAATCTAGCACCTCTGGTCGGCGTGAAGGGTTTCTCGGCGTAGGGCTACGCACGCCCGGGGCTCTCAACCAGGATATATCCGGGACCGCCTCCGGGGTCGCGAACGTGCTTAGGGCAGGGGCTCTCGATCGCACAATAGGGCGAGACCGCCTCCTTGGGCCCCTCAGGGTTTTCGACCGCGCTAAAGCTGGGACCGCCGTCGGTAAGGGGTAGGTGCAGGGGCTTTCAATCAGGGTGGCCCGAGACCGCCGCCTGTTCACCCTCGAGGCTCTCGACCGGGCTTTAGCGGGGACCACCGCCGGTATTTCGTGCACAGGGCAAGGGGTTCTCGATCGTGGATCGCCACGAGACCACCTCCTTAGTCCCCTCAGGGTTCTCAACCTGGCTTGAGCTGGGACCGCCGTCGGAAAGTGTGAGGTGCAGGGGCTCTCAACCAGGATAACCTGAGACCGCCGCCTGGTCACCCTCGAGGCTCTCGACCGTGCTCAAGCTGGGACCACCGCTGGTTTATCGTGCACGGGGCAAGGGGTTCTCGATCGTGGATCGCCACGAGACCACCTCCTTAGCCCCCTTCAGGGTTCTCAACCTGGCTTAAGCTGGGACCGCCGTCGATAGGTGCAGGGGCTCTCAACCAGGATAACCTGAGACCGCCGCCTGGTCACCCTCAAGGCTCTCGACCGTGCTCAAGCTGGGACCACCGCTGGTTTTTCGTGCACGGGGCAAGGGGTTCTCGATCGTGGATCGCCACGAGACCACCTCCTTAGCCCCCTTCAGGGTTCTCAACCTGGCTTAAGCTGGGACCGCCGTCGATAGGTGCAGGGGCTCTCAACCAGGATAACCTGAGACCGCCGCCTGGTCACCCTCGAGGCTCTCGACCGTGCTCAAGCTGGGACCACCGCTGGTTTCGCGTGCACGGGACACGCGACCTACGTGAACTACCCTTCGCGCCAACCAGAAGTATTCACTATGCGAAAACGGTACAAAAGGTGCTGGTCAGGGAACACAGGGCGCAAAGGGATACGTAGTTAAATGAGAACACAAACGCGGATCAAATATAGTTAAAAGGTGGATAGGACTTACTGGATTTAGGCTGGAACGGAGAGGACGCCAACAATTCGAACGTTCGGGAAGCGCTAATCAACTTTATAATAAACTGAGTGGTTAGCCGGGTACAAGGTATACTGGATTGCGTGCCTAGTCGCGGGACGTCCTTCTTCGTTGGTGGCTGGTGCGAGACTGTTTTTTCGTCCTGCTCGACTCTCCGGTAATAGCCCGGCGGGCAACGCTATCCCCACCGCCGAAACCGGTCGTACTCAGGCTCAGGGCAGGGCCGTATTCGGCGGTGAAGCAGGGCAGAGACCCACGGCCGGCGTGGGTCGTTGCAAGCTGAAGAAAATTAAAAATTAGGAAGTTAATCATGAATTTATTGTTTAATTTAATTACATGTGACACAAAACACACACAATCACAATTACACACCACACACACACATCTTTAGTCACAATTTTTTATACGTTCTTGTTCTTTGTTCTTATTATTATTTACTAAGTCAACATGAAAACAGGTTGCCTACTGGTGGTAGTTGAGTCGTAACCATTTGTTACTACCCTCGTGCAAACTATTATGCTAAACAGACACCAATGCGTCAGTAAATAATATGTCCGCAACGCAAATAAATGATAATAAAACATAGTCTCATAAAGCTTGATATGACTTCAACATACCTATAAAAAAAAATCTTCAAGATTTTCCACCTAAATCATGTCAAATAACAGGTCGCTTAATGCTTTCTGGAATCATCAATAACGATTATGATAGGTATGAAAGCCGCCATTGAGCGCTCATTTCGGGAACAATGGCCAGTGTGAGGCACAGGATGGCACAGGCGATGTTTCATGCAGCCAACTCGGTGAAAGACCGCGCGGAATGCAATTTATATCGAATTGATTGACTCGTTTATCGGCTGCCAATTAAAAGTATTTCCGATGAAACAAAGTGAGTTTCGCTTAACCATGTAATGGTACAGATGATTAATGTAGCTCTCGATTTTGTACTTCGTAAGAAATTCGTATAGGAGTATTTTTTTAATGATAATAGTAAAAGCTAACTTGTACTAATGTAAACAACAGAATATGACTATTGGATACTCGTAATTTTTTTAAAATATTTCTGTTTCTAGATACATTAGTAAGCTGTAGTATTAATAAGTTGATAACAGTATTAAAGGTAAAATAAACTTAATTATTAAAAAAAAACAATATAAGTCACTTATATAACAAAAATATAATTCTGTAATGTCATAAAAAAACACATGGCTAGACCTAAACCATTTGGTAAACTTTTTACAGTGAATTGTTGACTATGGCAGTAAATCTGTCCCATTTGAAGGCATTAAAACGGGAATGGCTCGGCTTAGCCGTCGACCACCGCTGGAGCGCGTCACCTGATTGATGCTTTAAACTGAGTCCCGTGATCCCGCTAAGCCTTGACGCCTAACACATCCAACCAGCGACATGCACTATCCAAAACCATATTGATAGAAATATTGGGTAACAATTTTGTTCATTGTACCTTGCACTTACTTTTTAATCCATACATTTCGTTGAAGGAATTTACAATAGGGATATTATTATATTTTTTTCGGTCTCTATTTGAGAAAAGTTAGATTTGCAAATTACTTTATTACTTACTTACTATATTCTTAACAAAAAAAAGTACCAAGCAACAACATAGATGGGCACAGAAATAATGAAAACATAAATTCTATTACCTTTAAACATTAAATCGATCTGCAATTGAATAATTCGGTCAATAGTGGGATTTAGAAATTAAAAATTTATTACCAAGGACGTAACAAATTATTAATTTTACTACATAAGACATTTACATTACATATTTTCTTCCTATGAAAGATTTGGTAATGAAGGTTTTACAGAGAGTGACTTACGAGAGTGGCCTACGCATTTGCTACGCGCATGCTACGAGTGACGTAGCAATTGTCTACGAAGTGCTACACTGCAATTCTACTAAAATATTTACTGTACAGTAAAAAATTGAGTAAAGAAGATGCATGATGAAATAAGAAACACCAACTTGGGTATTAATTTGAACGGTACCACAGTTTAAAAATAAAGTGGTTTTAAAATTGTAAAGTAATTTTGAAGCTCCTGTATTTGACAGTGGAATTAGCGTAAAGGGTCCTTAGCCGGCCGTAATTGTAGCGAGGGTCTTCTAACGTTGTTTACAGCAACATTAGCGGCCCGCTGTCACACAACTTTTTTGCATTTCATTAAGTATGTACGTATTTTTTATTATTTTGCATAAACGTGTAAAGCTTGGGTGTTTATAAAAGTATTTTTTTCAAAAATTGAATATTTTTGGTAAGCCCGCCCATGTCAAAGAACAAATATAGAATATACCTCCTATAGGCGGTTTTTGGTTAACGAAATATATTTTTCCGATAATCTTAATATTGATATTATTTATGTGTTAGATATAAATAATATATATTAAAATAAAATAATACTTAGTAATATACATACATTAAAATTATCCAGTGTGATGGGGACATTCCCGCTGGGCACGATTCGGGGCGGTTTATTTGATAATTGTTGATGTTTCGTTTATACTTTTTTTATTCTATTAAAATTATATAAAAAAAATAACATTAGCAATGTTATACTCAACCCATTTATAACTATGCACTTATTAAAGCAGATTAAGTTTTTTTATAACACGTTTTAATTACATAGAAGTAAAAGTACTCAAAACAGTAATAAAATTGTCATATTCATTAACTGTTTCAAAGCTTTTCCTTGATAATAATTTAGAAAGCCAACCCTTGTTTTTGTGGCGCTACAACTCTTTCAGTTTATTTTATAGGAAGGGCGTCGTTTCAACTTCTCTTAGTGCCCGTAAACAAGTTTTTCATTGTCCAACTAATTTGGAAGTTGCCGTGCTTTGGGGTGGCTGCCCCTAGCTGTAAAAGTAAATTAAAAAAACAACACTGAGACGTAATACTGAGGTTACCTAGTAATATTGAATACTAGCTTTCCAGTTTCCACCCAGTGGCTCCGCTCGCGCTAACAGATTTTCGAGGTTTAGCGAGGGAATGAGGTTTTTTCTTGTAGTAAAAAGTAACCTTTATAATATATAATATATATGTAATATATTATACTGATGTATAAGCTATATTATTGTAAATTTTTATTCAGTAGTTTTTGCGTTCACGCAAAAGTAATGAGGATCCAAATCCAAACATCCATAATATATACATAGTCACAAACTTTTGCGTTTATAATATTAGTAAGATCCTTCACGTCACTGACGTATCATCTCAGTGGTGTATCAAATGATTTGCAAGCATGTAAGTAACTACGTACGGTACACGAAATCAGTGAGTGAAACCTTATTAGCAAATACTGAAAGGCCATGCTCAGTCAACGATTTTGAGCCTCTCAAAGAAAGTTTTCTCGGAAACGAAAAAATTCATACGTCATTCCCATACAAAGTTGTAATTTTAAGAGAAGAACAATACGTGAGTAAAAATTTATTTTATTTCCGGACAGTTTCTTTGAGAAAGTTGATCAAATCCAGTAACTGAGCACGTCCATTGAATTTTTACTAAGTCATAGTATCCTGTTTACACTATTTGTATGTTTAATAAAGTTGGAGGAAATCGCTTACTAAAATTAATTGATGTCGCTGGAGCCATTACATAAAACGTATTATTTATTTCATTTAAAACTTGTTTATGTTACATTTATTTGCATCTTTTTCACCTCATATTTTCCGCAAACATGGATTTAATAACAGCTTCTTTCATACAACTTATTACTTATTAAATCCATGCCCACAACTCTCATTTGATATTTGACGTAAAAACATTTCGTGCGTGTTTTTTTCACATGCGCCTCTGATATTAGGTAAAAATATCACAAGCACCTACAAGCACTTTACTATCAGCTCTGCGCTGACGTGGCGCTGACCAAGTTGCCGTTTCTCAACTGAAGCAATATTCCGTCCATCGGACTTGGCAAATTGTTTACGGCAACGGCAACCCAGTTTTCGGGACAACTATTTAATTCAGTTGGCGGGAGGAGTTCCGGGATCCGGGACAAGTGGAAGCACTCACCGGTCTTCTACTGTCCCGCTTTCAAAGGAAAACCTTATTCTGGCTCATTGTTTACGTGTTTTAATGCCAGTGACGGACAATAACCACTTTCCGCATTTTCCAATAGTTTTCAAAGGCTCTTGTGAAATAATCACATTGATGGTGGAACTTAATGAATTTTTTAATGTATTGTATTTTTATATGACTGCGTAAATATATTTTTTTTCTGGTATAATTAGACATTTTTTCGACATTGTGTGTAACAATATTATAATTTGTTATTCTACGATTGCCAAATTTAATTTAATTTGCACATACTTAAAATAAAACTAAGTCAAAAAATATATTTTTTTAGTCTTAAGAATCTACAAAACCCTCTACTAAACCCTAAACATAAACGTATTTTTACAAATATAGTGTCTCCTGTATTTCAAAACTAGACCACCTGTCACCTTTTGCTCCCCATCAATGTTGGCAGAAGTGTTAATTTCCTAGTGTGGCCCCTAGACTCTTCGGCTTCATTTATACGAGCTGCGGGGCTGACAGGCCCATTTATCATCATTCATTAGTTCGAGCGTGCGGGGTCTCCGCGGACCAGATTACTGAAGGGTTGAGTTTAAGAGATAGTACGTTAAGGATGGGCTTAAGACGCTAATAGGCACACCGCCGATCGTCCTGTAAGTTGGAACCGACTGGGAATTGGAACTATTTATGAAGTTTCCCTTCAAGTATGAGATTCTTTTTGTCCGGTCTTGAAGAAGATAACAATATTTTTATAATACAAAATATATACCAAAAGGTTTGATACATACATGATGACACGCTCTTTTTCCTAACGGGGTGAGAAAAGTGTCAGTAATTTCACAGCGAGCCCAAACCACTCCAAACTAAAACTACGAGTACAAGAGAGAAATATGAATTAGTTCGGTAATACATACTTTATTAGAGAAGCTAAATTTATTCAGAGTAAAAATGTAATCATTCTTTTTTATACAGTTCCACATTTATAGTATTAGTGAGTAAACTATTTTATAAGTGAAACCGCCATTTATACTATTTAATGATAAATGCGTTTGGAGTATAAGAGAGTATTGACTCATAATTCTTAGTTCTACCTGCTTATCGGTTTAATCTCCCGATAATGTGGCTCAACCGCATAACACATAATAAATGATGAGTACCAGCTGCGTTGAGCCAAGTTCGACAGCTAATGGTTCGGACAACTTGGCCCGCAGTTTCCTCCCCGGGGACCCGCGGCTTATCCGCCCTGGTATATTAAAAGATAAGCTTTGAGATCGACTTGTTACGGAACCTATTAGGAGATACTAACTGTAGTGGTTAGTAAAAGTGATACTTTTGTACTAAGTGATAGCACTTTTTTTTGTTCGATCTTCTCCCTCGCACTCTTCAGTTACTGTTTCGTTCTTGCTGCTGTTGGTAGTTGTGTTTTGTTCGGTAGTGTATTAAACTTAAGAGGGTTAGGTAGGTTAAGGCCGTTGCTTTTTCCGTGCATCCGAGGTCGATTCCTGCTACTCCACTTCGTACCAGTAATCAGTACTTGATTTTCGAATTTATATTTTATACAGAAACCTGGTGAGCAAGCGTAGGTAAACAAATTTGTAAACAAATACTTACTTAGGGTGCCTACCCTAAACAGTAAATAGATTAATTTAAATTAGCTTTAAGTTGACTAGAAAGTATGAAAATTTGCATAATGAAAATACGCGTAAGTTGACCTCTTTACTTCCTAGTCAATTGACGCGTTGAGATTCTTCATGAAGACCTAACTAGTTATGAGCTGATGAAGTAGGATATAGTTTAATTATTATAATTTATTCGGTGTTTTACAGAATAACTGAAGCTTATGTTGTAGAGTTTACAGAGAGATAAGAATATTTTAAAATAAGCAAGCACCTAAGCCTAGCCTAACCTAATAAGTTGCTAAGGTTGAAGTCTATAAATAGAAAATAATAGTGTCACGGTTGAATAGATACTTTATACTGGAGGATAAACTCGGTCAAGGCGAAAGGTGAGTTGAGAATTCGTTTAGTAGAAAAGACAGTCTTGTTTGTTCGAAGTTACAGACATTAGGAATGCGGAGGCGTTGCAGTATAAGAGAGAGATGCAAACCAAGCAGGTTTTCAATTTACTGCTCTGCTGTATATTAATAGTAGTCGCCATGACTAAGACCGGTAAAAAAATCATGGTGATCAAAGTCATTGCGAAAGCAATTTGACAGCTTCGCCCTGTGAATATCTGATACATAACTTGTGTAATTGTAATTAAAATCCTTTCAGCTGTTTGGCCTTCAAAGCCACGCAGAATATTAAATTAAAAATTAAAAAATCAATTGGCCACAAAACTGTTACTCAATCCTTTCAACAACTAGAAAAGAGCTGATAATCTTCAAATGGCTGAAGATATTTTCTTGGATCATAGCTAAGAACACTCCCGATTGTAACACCTAGCAAACTAAAAAAAGTAGATCAAAATCGGCGCAGCCAAGGTCGAGGGTTAAAAAGAAAATTGCCGCTTAAATATTTTTTACGTATGTCGTCTCATTTATTTGCACGCTGTAATCGAGAAAGTTTCAACTACATATTTATTAATAAATTAGCCGAGGTCTACAATTTCAAAGAAGGTCAAATGTCTAAGCTTTCGTTAAGAATCATAACCAATATAACAAATCACGTTGGTAAAGCTAGTATCCAATCAATACGCCCTTACACTGGTCGCAGTGGGTGGCTCGCATGAGTGGATTCGACCCGAAACAGCACTTAGCGGCGTATAATTTCAATGAGTAATAGCTGCAGGCTGCCGACCTAGGTCAACGCATTCGACCAGTTTCCGACACGAAGCGATGCGGTTGTGGATACGACCGTATAATAATGTAGGTATATAAAATATAGTCTGTAAAGGTAAGTTGTTTAGATTATCGTTCAGTCGCAAACTAGTCAGATTTTTAAAATCTACAACTTAACTGCCAGTTTGTGCCTAGTTTGGGGTCAGATGGCCGTGCATGAGATGTCCCTATGTATTAATTTTAGAAATAGTATATATTACACCTATGTTGTGTTTTGTTATAGTTGCTAATAATGATTCCCATCTAACGATCTTTACGGTTTTAGATGCAAGCGGAACTTGGTCACTTCCGTAGGGGCTGAGTTTGGTCACGCTCATCTCCTACTGCAAACAAACGGTGATGACGCGTCCATCTTACGAGTAGAAGGGGCCTCAGTTCCGTGGAACTCAAGTAAGGGTGATGTGCGTACAGCCGATATATTTAACTAGACACGAAAACACCCTTATTTCCACAAGATGAAGACGCATTTGAAACCAAATTGTTCAGGTCCAGATAGTGGCTACTGTACGTACAAATAATGTTGATTTATTTTTGATGTTTGTTGCGACAAGTCTTTAGATATAGGGGGATATTTTTGTAACTACAAGTTTAACTTACTAAAATAGTTACTATGCTCTAACCGTCCAGACTTAAGGTAAATAGGTAGGCCTAGTGGATGCTTAAGCCATACAAATTAGTAAATTTTATTTTAATACAGTTTTGAATTTTCTTTAAATAGTTAAGAAAGGATATTTTTCAATAGAACCCACAATAATATCAAAATTATATTTAACTTCTACGCGTCTGCTTCACTTCTTTATCGTATGTAATTAATACTAATTTGTTTTTAGTTTAGTGCCCATATCTATATCTACACAATCTCCTACGTGATGTTTTTATAAACACGCGTAAAGATATGGATAGTTTTCAATGAACGTTTTATTTTCCCTGTTGCGTACTTGTAAATGACATCAGCAGAATGGACATGATGATAAATGATTTTCGAGACAAATATTATTATAGCCGTACGAGGGGGGCTGAAGTCATGAAATGCAATTGGAATGATATAGCATTTTATTTTTATTTTTCTATGTATGAAGTCAACTAAAATAGAAAAATGTGAGTAAGTTTATCACTATCATTTCAGACGAAAGACGTCCACTGCTGGATAAAGGCCTCCAAAGAAAGAATTCAAATCTAAACATTTTCTGCTTTCTATATGACATGACACGTTTGGATCCGATAGGTAAATGTTAATAAAAAACAGAAATATAAACCTAGTATCAGTAATAACAAACATAAAATAATCTATACTAAATATAAAGAAGAAATAACACGTATTTAAGTTACAGTCAACAAAAAAAGGTATTTAAAAGTAGCATTTGCTAAGAAGGACTGTGTTATTAAATTAATATTAACCTCACAGGCTAGAATGCATTCCAAGTATTCTAGTTACTCTCTGCTATCCGCTTAAACGCGAACTCTCAAAGGGGAATGAAATTAAAACAATGCTGTCTTTAAATGCAGGTGTATAAAGGAAAGTTAATGTACAAAGCCTGGGGAATCTGCTGCGGACTGTTCTATTCTGCCTAATCCCTTGTGCGTTTGCTAGGCGTTCTAAGTTATAAGAGAATAACTAACGACGCAAGATTTGATGTAGATTTTAGCTAGACGGGCTTTCGTAGAATTGGATGATCGGTGCTGGATTGGACATACGTTTTTCTACACATTATTACAATTGTCGGGTCTTAGCGGTCTATAATGTGTAGTAAGCGCGAAAGCCTCAAACAAACATTACGTTTTTCTATATAAGGACATTTAGTATAAACAGGACATCTTTTTTATCAGATTACAAATTTTAATTCTAATTCCACTGATAACTTGTGTTCCAAGTTCGAACTAGTAAGACGACAAAATTGTTATGCCGAAAGTTAACTGATGAACATCCTATGGAAACAGTGTTGTTTAAATAAATACTGGCTGAGTTATCCAATGAAGTGTCTAAACATGCCGGATTTGCCGTTCTGAAGTGATCCCCGGACATGTATTTGGGCGATTTATTTTAACATAGGAAAAGATGATGATGTCAAAGACAAATAAAAAATCTCTTTCAAGTTAGACCACTCACTGGTATAACTCAACATATTCACACCCGCAACCAGCACTCAGGTGCTCGCACAGTTTATTTTTTGCTTTTTTGCTGGAATTAGCAAACATACCGAAATGCTTTTAAAGGTGCACTCTAAACAATGAAAGAGAGGTTTTTGTTTTTCAATTTCTAGCTGCAGATAATGTGTTCTTGTAAAAAAACAATAGATGATAAACGGCTGCATCTCTATGGCAATTTCAATCTTTAAAAATTTAACTGATATGACTGCGTTTAAAACAAACAGATCTATGCCCTCCTAAAAATAAGGATATTTATAGAAATTATTTACATTTCGACCAAAACGCTACTACTTTTAGGTTTACCTATATTGTCGTTAACAGTCCATATGTCTCCATCTAGGGGCTAAGCTTACTCATAATCAGGTTCAATAAGCCTTCCTCTCACGCAATCTTGGAATTTATTTGCAAGTGTACGCAGATTGAATGCGCCTCACGATGATTTTCTTTACCATAAAAGCGTCTAATAAACATAAATTTATGAATTAGAAAATCGAAAATACATTAATACGTGCCGAGGCACGTGCCAGGTAGGTACCTATTAACCTCTCTACATAGAGGAAAAAATTGAATCGTCGAATTACAGTTACGTCAATGGATAATTTAGAATTACGGTTTAAAATATGGTGCAAGAAATTTATCACAACGTCTGCAAAACAGTATGAAAATCGCAATAAACTCGATATACCTGTACAACGCCAAATGCTTTGCCCGGATGATTAACCAGTGTGAACATAGGGCATCTCACCATAGTAACAGCATACAGATAATAGCCATGGCAGCTGGTAATACAGCCAGCAATTAGGAATCCTTGTGCATAGCGCCTAACGTACAATCGGACGCCATTTAAACAGTTTATGCTTAGTCGCATGTGATATAAGCTTTGTCTGATGATTATAGAGCGTAGCTTGATGTCATCATTATCTTCATAGAGGGTGTTGTGAGGTAGCCTGTACGAGTATACATGGGGAACGCCGGGGGATGTGTCATTCGCCTCCTCAAAAGTCCAGTTAGGCGACATACGTCTATTTTGAGACGCAAGCATGGTTGCAGTCCGTCATATAATTATTTGTCTAGGTTAATAATTATATGCCGACTCATAG
Source organism: Teleiodes luculella (assembly GCA_948473455.1). Classification (NCBI taxonomy): domain Eukaryota; kingdom Metazoa; phylum Arthropoda; class Insecta; order Lepidoptera; family Gelechiidae; genus Teleiodes; species Teleiodes luculella. The sequence goes on from OX419596.1 coordinate 6,982,301, forward strand.
TTGTAAGCAAGCTGTTATACCTTTACCTCTCACGCAGATTTAATTATTATTTTACTTGACTGTGAATTTAATTTGGTATTATAATTATGTGACCTAACTGTGGCCGCGTCATGCTTGCTTACAGCTATAAGTCGGCATACAGTTGTTTAGACGAATAATTGTCAGACGGCTGCTACTATCGGGCTGCGACATGTCCATCAAAAACTATGGTTTGTTGCATATTAATCCGGACAAAAGGTCAATGACGCCCGCATACAATGCGCACATTTTTTTAAATGATACGATAATTCTATTGGAAATTATCGCAAAATACGTAATTTGGCATACTGTAGTAGAAGGCGGGGTGAGCGTGCGACCTTGCCTGACATTTTAGCGTTACATTATTTTTAATAACTTTCAAAAAAAGAAAGAGGTCAATGAACCTTTGTCCGGATTTATATGAAACAGACCATAAAAGAACAAGCTAGCTTATTGGTCTGACGTCTGATCAATTCAATTTATACTAGATTAGTTGAATGAGCCGACGCGAAACGGCACTAAAATGATTCTGAAAAATACACTACCTTCCACTGAAAACTTGTCGTCTCGAGCACAAAACAAATGGAGCTGGAACATGCTTCACACAGCTGTAGGTTCTAGCTAACGTCTTCAAGACACCAAACTGGCATAAAGCTGAAACACAAGAAATAAGTCCGTACACAGCATCGGTGCATAAAAGAACTCTCCTCGTCTCTTATTCACAAATCCACAAAACAAAAACAGTACGAGTAGCTTTATCGTCAAGTTATGCCCGTCGTAACGTCTACGTACAGCGTCGAGTGCCTACATTTACCTTTTATGGATTATTCAAATGAAACTTCCACCTTACGTCTTACGCTAACTCATAAAAAGAATCTTCATAAATACTAGAGAATACAACATGAAGTCCTTTGTGTATTTGCAAGTCTAAAGGTTTTGTTTGACGCAAAAACAAAGTCGCAATTAGCCTTACTGAAGAAGTTCTCACTACAAATTATTGTGTTGTGGTTTTAAAATGTTGAAATTATAATAAAATGGGATTTATACGACGCAGACTAATATTAGCGTAGCCAAAACTTGAACTTTTAATTAGTTGATTTGAATTTTAAAAGTCAATTATATCAAAGTAACTTTCTGGAGTCTATTGATTAGATTTTATTGAGGTACGGATTAACTTTAATTTTTAATTGAATTTAATTAAAAGCCCCAAACCAAGAACCCTATTCTTATTCAAGCTCTCATTATGGAATTAATTAATCTAAAATTGCATTTCCGGTTTAAAATGAGCACCGAGTTCTGATCTAAAACCAGGTTGTATTAAAAAAGGGTTCATAAACAACTTTTAAAGCTGAATGCGCTAAATATTAGAGGGCAGATTAAATCAATGGTTAAAATAAAATTAAGAAGTAATAAAATTTCAACGAAAGAACATAATTAATATAATATTAGTATAGAAATAAATTATATTGCTCGCTCAAGATTACTATTTTTAAATGATCAATTTTACTTTCAGTACCTATAATTATGTTAAACACAACAATCTGAAAAGCATGAAGATTCGCCAGCACAATAATAAAGTTATTTCGATACTCATACTATGTGTTTAAAATACTCGTGTTACATGCTGGAGATTTTTAATCGACTTAAAAAAGAGTTATACAGAGTGATAAATTATAAAAAAAATCGCAAGTTCTTAACCAGTGTATAATTGAAATCAACGGCAGCGCATTTTGGCCAAAGGGGCTGGTTGCACAAACGGTTGTTTATTTGAAAGCAGACGCAGATTTAGTGAGCAGAGGTGTTCAACGAGCGAATCTGGGAGGGTTGAGATGGATAAACCCCATGGCGTAGGCACTGAGCCGTGGCTGGTTTACTATAGTTCAACGCCAAATTGCAAATAATGATGACTGCTTAACCAGTTCTGACGATCAATTTCATTTGAGTGGAAATACAAGAATTCGAAGAGCCCAAAAGTATTACAATAAAATCTATGTACCTAAGTCATAGATATTATTATTTAATTTGTAATGAAGGGCAAAATATTATTTAATTCCTATCAAGTCTATTGTGATATGAGAAGTAAATAAAATAAAAACCTAGTTTTTGGAGATGCTTCTATACAAATGTTATAAAAATAATTTATTTTAGTACCTAATAAATGTAGGAGACAAACAAGAAACGTAATTACCTAACTCCTATACATGTAGATGCGTGACAATGCATTAGTTAATCACACAACATTATAATACTCATAGATGTGTATGTAAGGCATCTAACGCGATGTATTGAGATTTGAGATGCATTCCAGACAATCCGAACACATGTTAGAGGCGGATTGCGGTGCGTGCGGTGACCAGAAACAGACGTCGTCGGCCAATCACATTAGTATAGTAAACCGGCACGATCTGGGAAGGAATGTGAATGTGTGCAATCCGCCTTACGCTATTATCTATTTTGGTCAAGGTGTAGATTTAACTTTAGGTATATATTATATACCTTTTTATCGAAAATCAGTAACATTACAGATAATTAAAAATTAGTGCTTAAACAAAATTGTTTGTGGTTATCAGAATTATGAATATCAATGAAAATGTATTGAAGTTTTAATACTTGTAAATAAAAACCTATAGCATAATCATTTCCTTATTTAAGGCGCAGAATACACTTGGAGCTGAACTTGCTATGTTATTGGATTAATGACTTGTGCAACAGAAAAAAAGAGATGTTGTTATTTTGTATAGGTACTATTTGTTAGTAACGTAAGTAGGAGTTGATGAATACGGTGACTGTTTGTAAACAAATAAAATGTACGAGTAAATGTATGAAATCCGTGTGAAATGTTCGCGGATGTCATACAGTTTTATAGTAAGGTAAACTCCGCTCGCAACCGGTTTTTCGCTAAGACTGCGAGCTACAACCTGACACTTCCAATAAAATAAATTCTACCCAAAGAAAGTGTCTTCGTGCTATTCGTGAAGGTACCTAATCGTTAATGAGGAAAACTTTCCCAATACAACCGTGGAGCAGTAACAAAGGTGTCGGTTCGCGGCCGTAGGGGACCCTGCGGTTGCCAGGGCCTCATTTAGGGATCCGGGGGACCACTATTTGGAAATTCAGTTGGAGTAAGTATAAAACTTATCTATCTGCTTTCTATATAACGATCAATAGAGCTGTGGGTCCTGTCAAATCTGAAAAAGTTTTATGATCTTGTTCCGAGTCCTTTTTAGGGTTCCGTACCTCAAAAGGAAAAAACGGAACCCTTATAGGATCACTTTGTTGTCCGTCTGTCCGTCTGTCAAGACCCTTTTTCTCAGGAACGCGTGGAGGTATGAAGCTGAAATTTATATCAATTACTCAGGTCTACTGTCCCTTGAAGCTGTGAAAAAATCAAACTTCTAAGCCAACGCAATCAAAAGATACAGCCGTTTATGCCGCAAATTTTCGACACTTGCAAGGGAATCAAAACCTACAGGGTGCTTCCCGTGAACTCAGAATCTTGAAATTTGGTACGAAGCAACGTCTTATAGCATAGATAAAGGAAAAATTACGAAATCCATAAATTTTTAGTTACATCACATAATATATATTTTTTTAATAATTTTAACCTTACTACCCATTTCCTCATAAACGCGTAGAGGTATTAAATTGAAATTCATACCAAATACTCAGGTCTATAATACCTTTAAGCTGTAACAAAATCAAACTTCTATGTCAACGCAATCAAAAGAAACAGCAATTTAAGCTGCATATTTTGAAACTCGCAAGTACTCGCAAGGGAATCAAAACCTAAAGGGTACTTCCAGTCGACCTAGAATCTTGAAATTTGGCATGAAGCAACGTTTTATAGCACACATAAAGGAAAAATTCCGAAAACCTTAAATTTTTAGTTACATTACAAAATATATATTTTTTAATAAATATAAACTTATTACTTTTTTCCTCATGAACGCGTAGAGCTATCAAGTTGAAATACTTACTTAGTACTTAGTTACTTAAACGATAAAGAGATCTTTGTCTTAAATTTATGCTCCTCCATCTTTCCCCATTGTAATGTTATGAATTTCATTTTGCAATAAGATTACCATAGTTATGACTCGATTGTCGTAATGAAAGAACTTTGTAAACCTTGCAGGTTTGTACGGAACCCTCGGTGCGCGAGTCCGACTCGCACTTGGCCGGTTTTTTTTTATAATAAAAATCTACTCTGGGGCGCTACATTTTTTTGTGGTTACGGCAACAATCGCTTTTATAAATTTAGATCCATTAAATATCCGCAATATGGCAGAATCTGTTTTATTATTCTGGTCAATAATAATTAAGATAAAAGAAGTTTTCCTCTTATATCCATCTCCCATCCAAAGCTAACTCAAAAGTAATTCCATAACTCACTACTGCTACCGAAGCGTGGCTTTTATGACCCGTAACGCTGTCTCGTTCTCTAAATTCTAAGCTAGTCTGGATTTTGTGACGAGGGGGGGTTTGTCCAAGTCCTAAGTCAGGTCCTAAGCGCTGGCTACGTCATTAACCAGCCGCCGCGAAGCGTGACTGTTTATGGTCCGTGACCCCTCCCCTCGCTTTTACCCCTTCCCTAAACTCTGACACGTGTACAAATTAATCCGTATTTTTCCTATAAATCTCATTGTCAAGACTAGGACAAAGGGCGGTAATTGATTTCGTATTGAAGGTTCAGAAGATTTCTTTCCAAGAAATAATTTATTTTTAGATTTTATTATATATGTAGTATATAAGCAAGCCTTGATTTAGCAAAACTTAGTAACTTCATTGAAATTTGACGTCGAATAGGGATTTGTGTATTCTTATTTTGAATAAAAACATTTTTTTTGCAATCGCTCGGACTTAGTAAAACCATCTGAATACCTGTTCTGAATTATTTGTTTAGTTTATTTTGTCATAATAGCAATCTATTGTATTGGCCGACGTCTGTTTAATTTAACTGGTTGTACATCGATAGTGGAATAAACCTTATTATGAATACGTGAAATTCTGAAATGTAGTTAGTTAGGTATTCAACTTTTATATGAAACAGCTGATAGTTAAAGTAGTTACTTTAATTTAATTATAACAATTTACGGCGTATAAAAGTATTTTATAATAAAGTTAAACCAGCAAAAACAAAGGAGAGCCCTCGACGAAAGGAACCCTAAAAATACCCATCGGTAACACAATTCAATCCAACGACTGAATAAACTCAATTGAATTTTTGTAAAGTAATTTGGTTTTTGGGTCGAACAGGCTAGATGAAGAGGATCTAATTTTTGTAATTATTGAAAAATCTCTGGCGAAATTAGTGAAATAGGGATTAGAGGATATTGCTCACAGTATTACATATTGTATAGTTTTGTGACAGCGTTCCTAAATAGTGTATATTTAACCTATGTATGTAATCTTAGTTTCTTAAAATATTTTTCTCTAATAGTGGTTTTAGAACATTTTTGAAAGTAAGTATCCTTTCGTATAAAGAGACGACTCAATAGCAGAAATCTTACTCACTGTTCAGAAACATAAATAAATAATATTTTTTAATATTAAATGAAAAAAATAATAATACAAAAATATATATATTTAAATACGTATTCTGTTCAATGTTATGTAGGCAACATAAAAACAATACAATACTTTATCGACACCACAAATAAACAATACTTACACAACAAAACAATGTCAAAATTCATTATTAGAGTGAAAAGCAGCCTCATTGCTGTAGTGGCAAACTCTTTTGAACATAAATGCTTAGATAGTATGAACCACACGAACAAATGAAGTGATATAAGTAGGAGGTGCTTTTCGTGCTTGGGCGTCACTCGAGTCTGTACCTAATTGTAAGATCTGTCTACTGTACCCATTGTTGACTTGCAATAAACTAGTTTGAGTTTGAGTTTCCCGTAAAATTATATATTTTTAGATTTTCTTTATAACAACAATCTATTAAGTCGTTAAGGCATGAAAACCTAACAGTCAGACAACAAGTCAAGTAGTTTCTTCACTACTTTGTTGTAGATTAAGTCTTTCGAACTGATTTATGAGCGCTATAAACGCTAGTATTCTAACTTCTAAATTAGAAAGTCAACATTCTAACCAACAAAGTCAGTTAACAACGACTCTAGCCGAATTCCTCTTTGTCTGCGAGGATTTAGTGCGACGCTAACTCTCTTTATGGGGGAACAATACGAGTTTATAAAATTTGCATACCTTCATTCACACTCTTCCGCGACCATTACCTTTCCATTTGGTAAATAATTTAGGAGCCCTCTAGGACGCCGGCCAGATATTAAAAGTGATGGGTCCCCGAGGTTTAATATTAGACTCCCCTCGTATTAAATTCTCTGTCACGCGAAATTCCCAAATGCATGCGCAGATATTTTTTGCACATGTTCATATTCTCTCTCCTTTTGTTCGTCATTCGACACAGAATGTCACTTTTGGCGTCGTAATTTCGATTTGTTCTCAGAATTTCAAACTCGCGGAGTCCCATACCATTCCAGTAAATTGTAATGGCTCCATTGAATTCTGTTAGAATGGCATTTTTGCAATGTGCCACTTTGGAATTGTACTCATAAAGTGGTAGCAGTTCAGTTATTGTAAAGCTCTACTTGGAGAATTGATTTTATGCTCAATTATGTATGTGTTATGTATATTTTTATTGCTTCAAACTTTATTAAAAGTTCACACATGTTCACGTCCACAGTTTTTGCAAAACGTAGGTGATATATTCCATCACATACTCTTGTAGGTATGAAAGTTTTTAAAAATCCCAAAAATAAAACGTTAAAAAAAGTTATCCAATTTAAATATCATCACGAACCCACAAGAAGTCGTTTATCATATCAACTCATAAATGTTGCAAAGACAAGGATCGAGTCATATGGCGTGATTTCAAATTCATACAACAATGCTATCCGCCTTGCGATTGCGAGGGTGTACAATAATAGGGCTTATTTTGTATGCATCAAAATCACAGAACGAACTAATCTGGTGCCTAGAGGCAATAAAAATGTCCCACTTGACAGAGTAAAAAATTAAAGGACATTGAGCTATTTAGAAATGCCACTCTACTTTTCTTAATGGACGTGTACTATCAAACACAGAGAGGTGGGAAATTAGCGCGCTATGCTCATCTTAATTATCTGTCATTTTAATACTTACTTATAAGATAAAAACAATGATTAATTTTTATTACTTATAATAAATTACGTAAATAGATTCATTAAATTTTGTAGAAGAATCTTTATTTTGCTTTCTCTTTTTACACTCAGAGTGGTAACAGAGAGCTGGTGTATTTGCACATAATTAAAAATTGACATATTATAAGTAAACACAAAACACAACACAATTATTCAAGTTTTATTAACCGGCAGGTACAGTAAGCTGAAAGTCTCAAATGTGCTACGGAGCCAACAACGTTCAGTCTTTTAATTTGCATGTCTAAGATGAACCAAACCACTTCTACCCAACACAAGCTGACAATGTTTCTGTTCGTTGTAAAAAATAGATGAGGACAAGGTGTAATCTCGGCGAAGCTTATTATAAAATTTTGCATCTTAAATATTTCACATTTTTCAGGGCTGTGCTAGCGGCGGGGACAGGGCGGGTAATGCTGCTATTACCGGAGACAAAGCACTCGGGATGGCTGCGTGAAATGAAAATTGGCCGCTTGATGAAGCTAGGTTTTTTACACACCAAGATTAGCACAGAATGATTAAGCAGAAAAGAATGAAATTGAAGTAGCTGTCTTAATATTTGCTACTCAAAAATATATAAAAAGGTAATGTTAGGGTAGTGATATTTAAACCTTTTAAACATTTTCTTCTTCTTGATGTCTAACTCATTTACCTATATTAAATGTGTAACTAAGTTATATAGAATGTAAGTGGTGGCTTAGAAAATACAAATAGACTTGCTTAGTCACTGAACCTGAAAGAAACAAATTTTGATTTGAAATGACTTTTGTTTTTAAAGTATAGTTTTTTTATTTCTTTGGGGCAGCTTAAACCGTTGTTAACATATCCTTTCAGTATTTACTCAGTTGCCAGTATTTATATTTAACCTTTAATGATAAGGGTCGTTCTTGAACAAAAAGAAACCTGGAAAAACTGTTTCAGTAAATTTATGACCACATCATTATTTTTCATAATCGTAAAAGTACTTATTTGCCAAAAGTACCCTGCAAGATGACGACGTTACTTAGCTTCCGTTTCTCCCATCCTTCATCCGTGATTTGTTCGAGGTTGCTATGAAATTTTACCTTTTAAATGAACCTTGTTCAAGTTCACCGCAGTGCGGGTAATGTCGGCCATTACGGGAGACAAAGTAGCTAACACGGCTGCGTCAAATGAAAATAAGTTGTATCAACTTGTTACGCTCATTTAATTTGATAGTAGCTTCCGCTCTGCGTTTTCATTCGTGTTATATATTGTATCTGTAATATTGAGACGTTTTACTGAGGTACATGTAGTTTAAGTAAGAATACCCCGTGACAGTAATACTGTGTGATAGACAAAAAAATATATGACTTTGCTAAAGTTCTCCAATTAAAATAACTTTATTGAACATTCTTCTCGCTTTCAGGAAAAAAATCGGTAAATATACTAGTGGAGACCTGTCATCCCGGAGGTCTTGTGTGGTATGCGCATGGTATGCGGAACAGATACTGCACGTCCTCATAGATTCCATAAGAAGATAGGTTCTCTCTCCTATAAGCACGTAGTGTGTAGCGAGTGACGCACGCACTATATAGTATATAAGCTTAGAGAACCATTGAATAAATAGACTTAAACCTGGGCTAGTGTCTGATTAACAACACCTCTCCCTCCGGCGTCATTGTATGGCGACCGTGCGGCAGGCGCTGCCTTTGGGCGGTGTGCTGTGGGAGGTTAACTTAGACGTAACCTGTAGTGTGAAAGTCTAACGACTCGTCGTCGCTCGAGATTCGTCGTGTAGCTGGTAGCAGTCCGATGTGATCGACTGACTGGTTGGGAGCGCAAGCGGTCCAGAACCGCTACCCATTGGAATGGGATCGCCGCTCCGCTCTGTTTGGTCTCGTCGCTAGTAGCTGATGGTTATGGCTACCGATGACCGTGGGGCAGCAGAAGATAACAACGACGATGGGGCGAAGGCGACGTCGACGGCGACGCGGGGGAGATGGTGCTTGACCAGGCAAGACAGGGACGTTGCCATCACCAGATGGCCTAAGGACCACCCTGGGGGTGTGTTCGAAAGACTATAAGTGAAGTGAGTGATGTGAGTGTTTTTTTCGTGTGTTTTGTAAATATGTATTATGTAACGTAAATTAGAGCAAGTAGTTGTTAGTATTATTGTCTATCTTAGTATTGTCACGTTTTATTCACAGTAGTTAGAATTATGTTTGTATTGAGTCAGCAAGGTCGTGGCCATGTCATTCTGTGGAAATGCGAGCGCAGCAGAATGGCATCGCCTTTTGTTTTTGGTTGTTATTGTTTTTTAATATAGGTAATTTGTAATCAGTGTATAACGTGAAATGATAGGTTTAGGTAAATTTTGTGTTAGAGAAGCAACAAATGGACAAATAATGATTTCTTGTGTACTTGTTAAGGGTTAGATAAATTTAAGGAAATAAGTGTATCACGTTAAGCTATTAAAACTATTCCGAGTACAACTATCCCTACTACTACTATACTCTATAGTCTTATATAATTTGTTTAGGTATAATGCATAAGGGTTTTATTAGGTATGTTTTATAAGGATTGTATGATAATGTGTTGTCGACTCAGCTGTTAAGTTTCCGCAAACTCCTATAATTTAAATAGATAGTTTTAAGTAGGTATTATTGTATGTAATGTTTATTAAAGTGTTAATTTAGAAGTGATTACCTCTGCCACCTGTTCCATCCGTTCGTTTAGTTTAAGTTAATAATTTGAAGTTCTGTTTTTTTTTAAAGTAGTTTTGGCTTTTCAGGGGAGGGAAGCCTAACCTTTTCAGGGGAGGTGTGGTATGCGCATGGTATGCGGAACAGATACTGCACGTCCTCATAGATTCCATAAGAAGATAGGTTCTCTCTCCTATAAGCACGTAGTGTGTAGCGAGTGACGCACGCACTATATAGTATATAAGCTTAGAGAACCATTGAATAAATAGACTTAAACCTGGGCTAGTGTCTGATTAACAACACCTCTCCCTCCGGCGTCATTGTACTTGTGACCCGTGACTTATTAATGAACTAAACAGATGAATTTAGATCTACTCGTACTGAAATAGCTTTTATACTGATTTGAAAAGCAATACAACAGTATAAGTTAGTAGCAAAAGCTACCCCCGAGAGAAACTCTGTTGGATGAATTCAAATGACGAGCAAACTTAATAAATCCAGACAACAATAAGCATTGATTTATCAAAATTAAATCTCTTTGTAGGGAGTAATCAAATTTATCGCTCATTTGAATCTCCCGTTTCAAAGGACCCTTCAAAATCGCCTCTAATTCATGCTCTGTTTGATTAAGATGTCTAATATTTTTTCTAAGTTTTATTAGTTCAATAAGAGTAACTAAAGCGAGGGGAGGTCCGCCTAAAGTTGTATACCTGTGTTACTAAGATGTTCGGCATGCATCCCCTTTAAGGGATCCCAAGCTTCCCTCGCTTGGGATACGAACATTGTTTGTTCTTCGTATTTTTATAAAGCCCGGCAATAAAACGTTTGCATTTTACATTTTTGGGGGCCATAAATAAACGGTGCTCTTGTAAAATTGCATTTTAAGCATTTCCAAACGCGCCGTCACCTTTACCCCGGGTTTTTATGCGAAAGGACGTTACAACTTTTTGCGTTACAGCATATTGTAAACGAAATTTATGTTTGTAATATTATAGGTTTGTTGCGGAAGTGAAAAAGTAATTTGGAAGTTGAAGCCACTAATCTGAACATGTTTTTGTTAGGTTTAGCGGGCGATCAGAGTCGAGTGTTGTACATAAACAGACAATAAATTAACTAAATAAATTATCGCGGGTCGTGTCCGCCCCGGGCCGGGGCCAAGTGAAATTAAATTACGAGTTGACAAAATGAGTTACGCCCTTTTCTGTAGATTAACAAACAAAAACTGATGTTATGAGGGGTCAGGATAATGGTGTTAGAGGCAAATGACTGTATTGTCGGTCGTGTGTTCGCCGTTGTAGGCACAATGCGACGATTTAAGCTCAGCATTGTTCTTGGCCACGATTTAGTACGCGCTTTTATTGTTGCCCATTTGGTTCGGACGTGCGTCCTATCGCGCTGGACGCTCCACTGCTTCTGGGATTTTGCACGGAATAGAGGTATTTTTAAAATTGTGTGTATTAATAGACGGATTTTCAGATAAGCAACAAAATTACCGTTGTTTCAGAAAAAAATAACGAGTGGTATAATTATTTATGGAGCTGTTTGCCTGTGTCGTGTTTGTTTTAAGAACACAATATATTTATGGTTTTAATAAAAAGCAAATCTAGTTGAAAACTGGAAGGTTGATGTGAAGTATAGGTATTTGTATTGCAATGTATTGCTAATGTCGGCCTCGTAGCCTAGTTGGTAGTAAGCCTACGAAGCACAAGGTCGCGGGTTCGAATCCCGCCCAGGGCAAACATTCGTGTGATGAGCACTTGTGTTTGCCTTGTGTCTGGATGTTGTATATTTATATAATTATGTATGTATATCAGCTGTCCGACACCCATAGTACAGGCCCTGCCTAGTTTGGGGTCAGATGGCCGTGTGTGAGATGTCCCACATATTTATTTATTAATGTCTAAATGGAAATAAAATAGTGTAGAGAAGATTTTGAAATATTCTATTAATTAATTTGTTCATGCAAAAATACTCACGACCTTACCTTAATAATGTTTAATTAATTTTCATTCTGCATTTCCAAGCAGTAAAGAAACGTGATATCTATCTAGATTACGGGTGAAGCTACCTGCCCTTTGGCCTTTATTTAGACGGAGTGGGCGGACGTAAGGTACCAGCAGAATTAATAAGACTAATACGATTTATAACGTACAAAATGAGAGTGAAAGATACACAAACACGACCGAAAATGAAAAAGACTATGAATATCATATAATGATTTCGTGGATAGTTCGCCCCACCTTGTTAGCTATATGTGAGCTATACATAATTATTTTCCAAGCAGCGCTTTTATCTCTCAGTACGCGGGTGCTTGTAACCGATTCTATATCTAGTTGTATAGTTTATTGTAGATATAGAACATTTTTTAAATTAAATAATTATTATTTTTTTATTTTTTTTAAAACCTACATTTTTTATATTACAAACAATCTCTGCAAGATACTTACTGACCGCGAAATTATGTAGGCCCCTTCACCGCTAATTTTCCACGGTTTGCGATCCAATTAATTTTAAAAATCGCCAAAGCCAAGGGCTATATTGTTATGTAAATGGGGGCAAATGTTGGGGCCAACGTTGGCGAACTTCGCGGCCAGACATGGGCATGGGCATGACTAATTGTTAATTCGGTAATGCGCTTAGCTTGGCTTAGCTCGGAGTGCGCACGAGTGTGTGCAAAGGATTAGGCGATGAGCGTCTGACCGCGATGTCTTATGGCCCGAACATGGTTTACATAAGCTGTACAAAGCTTGAGGGACGGTTAAAAATAAAAATATAATTGATTGCTTTACTACATAAACTTCTAATGAGCATTTTTTCATATGTGGATTAAAAATTAAATGCTTTAATCCAGTTTCTTACACCTTTATTTAAAAGATTTTATTTTCAAAGCAGTGAAGTACAGTTTATTTGAATCACTGTCATCAGTCAATAAAGATCTGATAATAATTTCTCTACTAAAGATATGAAAAAAGAATCCGTACGAGTTGTATATAATCAAAGCTCTACTTCTTATCCTGACATACATTTTTATAAATCGAAAGCTGTAAATTGCTTCATATTATTTTTGATCGTATTCTAAAATGAAACAAAATGTACTTATGATAAAAACATGTTAAAAATAGAGATCTGAGATAAGTTATGCTATCAAAAGCCACTTTGTTAAGCTGCTTTAGAATATAAGTATCTAGCAGTTTTCCCCCTTTGGGTAAATTTTTATTATTGTTGCGAAAATATGCGTATTGAGTAAACATAGAATACTGTGGCAAAGGCTGTATGTTTTGTCATACTCATCATACAAAATATACATGATAACAGTTTGCCAGTGGAGCCGTTGACTGTGCAATCTGCGTTCTAATCTCCCCGACAGATAAACTACTGAACTTCTTGATAGTTGCTCCTCGGATGCTGTTGCTAACAATCTTGGTATTTAGGAGACTGGACCAAAGTTATGCCTTGCTTTCTGTCGTACATCTACAGTTTCGTACTTGCTGCACCGGAATATTGATACCTAACATTAAATAATAATATTCTCAAATGAAGGTTCCACATATTGTATATCAGTAGGTATTATCCCCACGCGTAATTGAGTTTCAGAGACCGTTGGATATTATAAATTATTATTTTAGTCTATTGTAGACTTCAAACATTCAATGTCTTAGAAGTGTATTTGTACGCTGATGTTTTTTAACAGTAAATCATGTATAACAGGATTATTCAACAATGGTCTTATGGTAATGGTAATCATTGATGAACTTGAAGTAGATATTATATTTGATTCAACTCCCACAACAAAACCTAATAGCAATCCCCAGACCGTACCAAAACAGTTTATTGCAAACCCCGAAAACCCAAACAAACAAGCGGTGCTTTTTTTAATCGATTAATAATTGAGGGGAGATTCCCTCATAGCAAGTTGCATCAATTCTGGCGTGTAACGTTTCATTTTACGCTGCAAGTCGCGGGCGAGACGCGGTCGCGTGGCTGTGTGGTACAGCGGACTTAGCCTCCATTTAATAATTACTCACTGTGCAGAAATTTGGACAGTAGGAGGTTGCGATTAATTGAAAACTAAATTTACTAGGATTAAGTTTGGATGCGCTTATAGTTTTTTAAAAAGAAATCGACTTCCGTTACAAATAATAAACATTATGATTCCTCATAAAATAACGACGACGTGCAAAAATAAAAAAAGGTTGTTTTTAGAGGCTGGTGAAAACCGTAATCTAGTAGTTTAACGTAAGTCGGTCTTTCTCAAGGCAAAGCTGATTTTTTTTCTATTCACTGCTATTAAATGCAAATAAATACACGAGTGGATTCTGTTATAAATAATATTCTTTGCATTTAACAGCCAGAATAACCTAAAAACTAAAACTAACTAAAATGAGGTAGAACGTTCTGCCCTGAGAAACACCGAAATAGATTGCCGGCTAATTTTATTTGGTACTTTTTTTATAAAGCAGATTTAGCATTTAATAAAACCATTCAAAGGCTTCCTTTAAAAATACAATTATAATTTTCATGCAATAAATCTTGAAGAGAAATAGCCAACCTCAGTAATTGTATAAAATTGAGGCGATTAACTTGACTAGACCGGCTAGTCTGGGCTACTAGGCTGTCATCATAGAAACTGAACCTATCGTTACCGACCTACCGTACCAGGTAATGCCTTATTTATCAATCATTCACCGGCACGCGATTCAAATCTGTCAAGGTCAGGTTTTCATCAGGTATTCATCAAAATCGAGAGCAATTTTCCTCCGACATTAGCAATTCATAGGAAATAACACGTAACAATAGTAATCAACCGTTTCGTTGCGAACGGAATGAGGTGAAATCACATTTCTTAGATTAGTGCTGTTGCAATGTCGATATCGATATATTTCGCTATTAGCTATTTCACTCACTTTTGTGGGTTGCAAAATTATCGACTCACTAGGGTTAGAATTATTTTACTATATTACTTAATACTAGGGAAGATAAGTACGTACCACAGAATTTTTTTTTTTTCATAATGGGATTAGTAACAGGACTTGACAGATTAGGAGACAAAATTATGAAGTAAATGACGGAGAATGTAGTGTATTTCAAATTGGAAACATTTTCAAACATGTTAATTCATGGACTTCGTGTAATTATGGTATTAAGTCTACGTGTTAATTTCCTTTTGGCAGGGTAGATAATTTTCTTAGAAAGTAAATTTAGAGGAACGTCATAGAATAATATGACGTTGTATGTATTGCGCATCATTTCCTGGACTAGTCATTTCCCATTCTATTGCACCTTGATAGTTTGAACTTTACGATTTTATCCTGTTCATATAGAAATGTGAATCAAAAATACATTACTATGTACGTACTGTTTTTTACTAGGGTACAGTTCAAGTTCATAAGTGAACCATATAACGTGCTCTTATGCTTTAAAATAACTTTTTCCTAAAGGCTTGTTTTGTGTGTTACGAATATAAAGTACGGGACTCAATATTTTACTTCAAATGATATCTTCCAAATGTTTTTGGAAAAAGTTAATTTAAATTAAATATCTGTACGTGCTATCACTGGACTTATAAACGTGACCGTATATTATATAATATAGGTACATACAAATATTTTAAGTTTATCGACATCCTGCATAACAACACTACTCGGGAAGGCGGGGTCGTTGGTGCCAAGCACAGATTTCGACGGCAACGTATCGTGAAATTAGTTTAGTGGCACTATATAATTACGGCCCCACTTTTTATGACTGTGGCCCTCAGCCCTCAGCCCTCGTAAGGGTGCCGGCGAACCCTGGCCCCGGTTATGACGAAAATGTCAACCCAGTATGCGACTTGATGAATTGACACTATTTTAAACATTTTCTTAGCTTGCCCACACTGTTTAGAAAACAACAAGTCATTTTTAAGCGAGTTTTGGGTGTAATTTTGAAGAAAATTGTAGAGCTATGATGAAAGATAATTGTCGGGTCATTCTAATATGACTTTTAGTTGTGCGTCTAACCATTAATTTACATGAAAAGCGCTTCAAAAAGGACGAGCTAGTACGCTATTATCTCCTCCTTTATTATCTAACTAGCTTTTCGCCGCGACTCCGCCCGCGTTAAAAGTTTTTCCCGTGGGAATGAGGCATTTTCCCGCGGCAAAAGGTAGCCTATGCTACTCAGGGTAGATGTAGTTTTATAACAAGGAATTTTGTTTTGAAATCGGTAAAGTAGTTTTTGAGTTAATTCATTACATAGGTACACACATACAACAAAAATACAGTTTTTCCTCTTTATAATGTTATTATGATATTATGGGATGTAAGAATGTCGGTGACGTAAACTTAGGGTTGCCGCCTTCTATTATCAGTGTTATCCTTAATATCTTTGCGATGATATACGAGTATATTCTGTTGATATTTTGTGTTTACTAATTTATTTTTGCTTTTTTCGAAGAAGATAATTTGCGTAGGTTTGTAAAAAAAATAACCCTCCATCTACTTTGTCTGTCTGGTCTGAACTTCGCACCCAAATTAAATTCCTTATAACGTAAAATAAAGTATTATAAATTATTGGTAAAGAGAAAAATGTGGTATTTAAGATACGTTTTATAGATAAATCGGGTAAGGTTTTACAAAGTGAAACAGCAAACTACATTTCAATAGATTTATTATATAAAATCTTAACTCTACATTTTGATTTTTAACTTATTACAGTATAATAACAGTGTGAAATTTACAGAGCTATCATGTTAGTACAGACATAAGTAATTTAGCTATTTATTATTGCGCTGACCGTCCCCAATGCGGGACTTCCTTACTATATAAATACTCATTAAATACTTAAGTACTGAACCTTATACATAATAAACGACGAAGCTCAGATATTTTCTTATGATTTTAATAACTAAATACTATTATCGAATTATTTACACCATGATATGAGGGAGTTTGAAAAATATATTATTATATTTATACTTCGTATTACTAAACACTTTATCCGGAAAGGAGAACAAATGAAAATTTTTATGTATTTTTTTCTTCAATATGAAGCTTCCTAGATGTAGTTGAAAGATTGTTGAGTAGTCTTACAAGTTTTTAGTAATACAAGCGTAGAGCTATTATTTTTAAATGCCATTACTACATAATACTATGACAACAAAATAATACTGTGGAGTATTTTTAGGGCAATGAAAGGCTATTTGGATCTTGACCAAAAAGAGTTCACATAAATCAGTGTATCACCGTAAACTTTAAATATGAAATTAATTAATGCAGTGATATACGGTTTGAAGTAGGCAAGATCGGGTTAAATATTCATTTATTTTTTATGTAAAAAGGATAAAAGCAGAGGCGGTAAAACGTGATAATTTAATCAATGCCATAAATATAGTACCAGCACTAATTAGAAAAATGGCAGCAGAGCAATTGTCTGTGGTACCTCTATCGACGGATAGTCTCCCAGACATTTTTCGAACTTTATGTTTTACAATTTTGTGACTTTTAAGAATTCTTGTTGGGGCACATTTATAAGCACCTATTACTATCTATTTTACAATCACTTGTTATTTCGTTATGCGAAATTAAACAATTCTACCACTACTTAGATAAGATAGAACAGAATCTAGCTTTGATAATGTATGACGCTACTGTAGCATATTACAAAACTATTAAATGGCAGCGGATTAATAAAATGGCAACTTCTGAATAAATGTCTAGAAAAAATATCATATTTTGTTATAAATGCAACTTCTTTGTAAAATTTTTTCGAGATACAATAATGTTATTTTATGATGATGACTGTTGATGATTATGTTACAAGGTCTTACAATTTTATTATGATATGGAATCGAAGATTGAACATGCTATAGTCGGGCCAATTAACAATTTTGGAAAATTTTACACAGGACAACCAGAAGTTTAGTGAATGTTAGAAATAAATTTCACATGGTTTAAGTCGGCACGGCCGGTTGGATACTGCAAACTGCAAGACAACGTATCAAAATCCCGACTACAGCGTTTTAGATAATACGTACGCTATTCAATAAACTGACGTTTAAAATGGAATTTTGTACAAAAATATGCGCGGTTAATTTCTAGAAACTTCTACAAATGCTAATATTTAATATAAATACATTTAGCTCGTCTTTTGTCTAATGTTTACGAGTACTATTTGTTGTTTCTGCCAAGTAAAGAATATCTTATACTACATCCAATCAGATTATTTTTTCCGGCATTCTAGTTTTCATTCAACTTCTTTAATGCAAACAAATGATTAACAATATTAATTTTGGTCGGATGAGATTAATTTTGATAAGATAACACACTATGACCGAATGTAGTGAAGTAATCTTTCTTGGCCTACAGTAGAATCAATTAAATCGATATTATTATTGCTCATTTTAGCTTGAAGAATTGATGGTGTGGATATTAATATAGGTAGGTTTGGATGATTTTTTATGTGTAAGTTCTAAGTTGATTTAATGCTAATTCTTTTGGACTGTTTATTCTTAGGTGAATGTACCTAGTTTTTTATTTACTGAGTGGCAATGATTAGCTGCAGTTTTTGAAATTACATCAATTTTGTATTCTTCCTTCCAGCCTACGCTTAAATATATTCCTAAACAAGTTTCTTAATATATCACAGGCTTAAAATATACTTCTTATTATGTTAAGGGACGTGCATACTATACGTTACACATACACTATCGCTTGGATCTAGTTTACGACCCGCACTAGGACTGCATATTGATCGCATATTTTCAGTAGTAGTTTAGCTTAAATAATTATAACTTCACGATAAAGAATCTAGCTGAAAAACTATTTCATCAAACACGAATATAACATAAAACGATAAGTATTACTTTTATGCGTTCAATTTGCAATAGAAATACGGCGTGCACTCACTAGTCCTTGCAAAACAAAATTAGGTAACTATTTACACAAATAGGGGAAAAATAATGAGGGGGAACCCTCCCACAACCCTCGGAGATTTCAAATTACGCCGCAATGAACTATACGCGGCAGTGTATAATGTATAGGTACCTTTAGATTAATTAAACATTCCAACCACATCGTATCATGATACTTTGTTTTTAATGAATTTAATTTAAATCAAGCAACAAATATAATTCTGATTAATATAAAAGTATTGTATTGTTAGAATAACTCTTGAAAAATGTTATAGAGGGCTCTTCACTTCTGTGTTATTAAATTAAAATTGATAGGTCTAGTACGTCTTACGTAATTCACGTTAAGCAGTTGACGTTTCGTTTTTGATTATTTGTATCATGAAGGAAGAAAAAATTGGGCGTGGATTTTTTTTTCCTTCATGATTTGTATATTAAAAATCTGAGTTGTCTCATACTTGCTTTAGGACGTTCCGTTTTAGAAAATAATTTAAAAATAAAATCTTAAAAAGCACAACACTAAAAATATTCTTAAAGTAAACAGTGCTGTCTAAGTCTTTATTAAATGCAATATTAGAGCAGTTATATCGTTATTTCCATCCGATAATTCTAACAATTTCTCTAAAATCTTACCCAACAATCGAAGCATACTTATAATTTAATCGATCCTAACATTTTTTACAATCCAATGCCAACAAATGTAACTCACAACGCGTTCGCCGCTTCTAGCAATATATTTTAAATTTATGAAATATGTCCATAAAATTTCGAGTGTCCAATATCACCATCTCATGTTCCGGAGTACGGGATCTCACACGTTCTGTTTTTTCACTACACTATGTTTCTTTTTTTTACAAAAAAACTAAGGGTGTCTCTATTTGGGGTACACTAGGATGAGAGCTCAACACTGATTTGTGATAATGCACTTCCACTTGAGATGTCATCTTTGTTTTTGATACATGTATTAAAATTTCCATTTCAAGTACGGATTAGTTGATTCTATCGCTTCACTGATACAAGTCTACTTTGTTTCACGAGAATATATTGAAGTACTTCAAGCTAGCCGAGACGTAAGGTACGGGGATAGCGCCAGCGTAGTAGTTGACCGACTTAAACATGAGATAGGCGATGTTCAGAAGCTATCACACTATCTCGTTCGGATGTGTGTTCTGATTCGAGTCGTTCTGTCTCGAGCATTGCTGTAAAACAAATATTACATTTAGCAAACATAATTTTACTAATAAGAGAGTATCCTTATTTATTCAAATGATTTTACCTCTTGCTTTCTTTCCCAAGATTTCATAGCAGTTTTGTATTTTTCAAACTCGTGACACCAGTTCGAGTAAATTTTCTGATATTCATTGCTTTTCTCCGGAGGTGAGCATCTAAAAGACAAAAAATAAATAGCTTTAGATATAAACAATTTCAACTTTATAAAATTCATTCGTTTTCGACTTAATGTTGAGAGTATAAGATTAAAATTAAGGTGGCAATATGGACACTGCCTTGTGAAGGGTTCAAGTTCTACTATTTGTTTACATATGCGATTTTAAATTAAAAATAAAGTATATTTATTCATTGCTTAGTTTAAGCATAAATGGACAAATAAGATATTTTTGCGTCTATAATATTTATTTTTTAAAATTAGAATTCAAGAAGCTATGGGGAGGGAAGCAGTAAGCAGACCACCAATCCGATCATTCTACGATATTGTCAAGTCGTCGGTTGGATCTTGCTGGATACGGATGGCATGGGTGATGAGTGGCGCAACAGAGTAGAGGCATACCCAGCAGTGGGTTGATAAAAGTTGAGAAAGTAGTGAATACCTATGGGTGTCGACAGTAATGTTGTAGGAACAGAGCAGCGATCCTCCAAGCCAGCAGTCGTAGCGGCCCGCATCTGCTTCGTTCACCGATATGATCAAAAGCCCATGCTCTGACGTCTCTATGTACTTCTCCGGTTTGCTGTAAAAAAAAGTGAAAAGTCACACCTCTGCCTGAAAGTTATTTTAGTGGCACATGTGTGAAATAAAATAAAAGACAAGCAAAATAATTCTG
This sequence comes from Teleiodes luculella, assembly GCA_948473455.1. Taxonomy (NCBI): domain Eukaryota; kingdom Metazoa; phylum Arthropoda; class Insecta; order Lepidoptera; family Gelechiidae; genus Teleiodes; species Teleiodes luculella. The sequence continues at coordinate 7,003,122 of OX419596.1, forward strand.
GGAATCGGTGTGATAAGGGTTATAGAGGATATCACGCAAGACTTCAACCTTGGCTGAATTGCACAAAAAAATCCCTAGCATTTTGGAATGCAAAAGGATAAATTAAATGGTTCTGTTATTAAAATAAAAAATATATCGTAACTCAACACCCAGTTTTTTAAGAATTCCAATTATAATCATCATAACTATAATTATAGTATTACTAACGTACACGCTCCTTCGCTTTTTAATAGCGGAATTCTAGGAGGGTAAAATAGAGCTGGGTAAATAAACATGGGATCTACAGTCAGTATTTGGTGGTATTTGTTTTGATATACTTGTAACAATTTTTCAAGCATTATAAAATACTTAAAATTCGTGCACATCGTTACTTAAAAAAAACTGTTAGAAACTGAGGTACTTATACCACTACACTACCACAAAAGAATACACAACATAGATACTACTCGTACTGTAAATATACTGCTGGCTAAAAAACTGGCTTACCACTCAGAGCTCAATTTTATTTTCCACTTTTTCTGTTTATTGAAGTTGTCAATTTCTTAAAAATATTAAAACTGTTTTTGCTGATAATTTTACAATCAAAACTGGTACCTATACCACTGTCTTACCATAGTGGGGTAGTCTATCTGATATAGTTAGACCGGATCAAATCAGGCAGTATACGACCGTGTTTTAATTCCGCCTCCCCTTGCATTTTAATCACTAGGAGGAAGTGCGATAACGGCAGATTTGGAACTGTTTAATTAATGTTGTTGCATGCGTGCCCCGTTCAACTGTTTCCCCAGTTATTAGAAACTTGTGTAAGCAGTTTCATTCTAGTATCCTACGCTGTACGGTAGAAAGCAGACCAAGCTGAACATGAGCTTCGCGAATCCGTTCCGTTTTTAACGGTGAAAAAGTTAAATTTCTACTGCTCTTGAGTGTACCATAGCGCACTACTAAAGTGTTATGGTCAGTGTTTGCGAGTTCAAATTGCTACAAGCACTTGGAAGCACACTTTCTGTGTTACTCGCACAAAATGGAAAATAAAAATAAAAAATAAAATATATAAATAAAAAATAAAATAATAAAAAGCTTACTAGGCAGTAGAAATAATAAAATATTGAGCGAATCACAAATTATGTTCTTCTGTTTGTACTGTTATATTTTCTGTATACTGTGTCTTTTTCAGTCAATAAAGTATATTGTATTGTATTGTATTGTATGTCCAGTAATATGAGGGTTCCATATATTGATTTCGCTGATATACGCTGGCAAATAAATGAGGCAGGCTAGTTTTATCATTATGTAGGTCTCAATAAGTGGTCAATTGAAGACATTACGCTTGAGAATGGTCGTAATTTCAAACAATTACTCATTGATTTACTTCATTTTATCGTCATTATGGCATCCTGTTGTGACTTATTTGTGCATTTAAATTGATTCGTGATACTTGTCACTTGGTTAAGTGACATTAGTGTCAATATATTTGAACAAATTATACTTTTCACTTCTACTTCTTTATGTATGTAAACTTTAATATGTTCATTTACGTGCCTTAAATTGATCTAACCTGATTTAGATTCGTTCAGCCCGTTTCATGTCACTTGCTTGCTTGTTGAATTTCCAAACTTACTTGAAAGTGATCGGATGCCGTCCTTTGTCCCTGGAGTAGTGGAACCAGGTGACAGCTCGAGGGTGGAGCACTTCTGGCATCTTCACGAAGCTTCCCAGATGAAGACTCTGCCCCCACGTGGCCGCCACGGCTTTACGCGAGATGGAAGAGTCGCAGATATCTGCTGTCTCATTTGCTACGTCTTGAATTAAACTGTGCGAGAGAATACAAATATTATAATAAGAAAAAATAACTGGTATTTTCATTTGTGCATTTTATAAGTGATCTCGGTCACTTCCGTCACCTTTGAGATTACTGAATTGTAAATAACTATTATACCTATGTGTTTGATGGCCTTTTAAAGCTTTCTTATGGATAAAATTGTTAAGTAGTATTATAACTCCAGCTATTTTAACACATAATTATTTTCATGATTATGATTTACATAGTTAGAATAATAGACAACTATAACGAATAAGAAAGCTCTTTCTCGTTTTAATGGAAAAAAAGTTCTAACTGAAACTTCAGTTACATGAAATTACAGTCTATAAACAAATTATAGGAAATCATTGTGTCGAGTGCACGTGTTATGTTCCTCGTTAAAGTTTAACACCCGGTATTGAGGCTGACGTATGTGGGTCGCGTCAAAACTTAGACCTGTTCCGGAGTTCATTGAAAGTTTGAATAACGCCTTATAAAATATGCAGGTGCAAATACGATTATCATAACGTATTAGGGGCATACGTGATCTTAAAACTGTTTTAGTAAGACATTTGTATTGTATAATTTATAAGAATGGACTTGGACTTCAATTGATTTTAAATGTGGTCAGAAATAGCAAAAATCACCAGATAGAGTAGGTACCAAGATGAAAGCGACTACTAAGTACTTTGATATGTACTTTATAATTGCGACTGTAATCATCTATTTTATAAAAAAACTTGCCATTACTTGTACTTGTTGTTCTTTGAAATGTTTCCACTGTTTAGTTTAGGCTTAGAAATGGACCTCTCTAACTGGATGTCGTATGAGGCGACTCAAAGAGCATAATTAGGGGAAAAATAAATCATATGCACCTGTGAAACCAACAACAACTGAGATACTGAACGCGCCTGCTAAATGTGAGGCTGCCTTTCAAAGGGAGAGGCTTAAGGTCAACAGTGGACTGTTTCCATTATAACGACTATGAGCTCCAGCAAATATAGGTACGTAAGCCATATACATTCTTAAGAGCCTTGAAGATATGGGCTCAGGTAAGAGAGTTTTAAGCGATATTAACTGAGGGTAAAGATTGTGACCATTGGCTTACCACACAGAGATGTTCCTATTCTGATATCTATGGCTTACCCAGTGACATATTCCCTGCAGACTCCGGCGTCGCGGTCCCAGCCGCAGTAGGGGTCGCGCGCGCACCGCACGCATGCGTCGTAGCGACGTGCGCATAACGCCAGGCGCAGTTGCAACACGCGACGATCAGACGCCGCGTACAGCGAGCCGTGAGAGCGCGAGATGGCCATTGCCTGTTGGTCGATTTAAAATAAAAACCCTTACAAAAATTTAACTTTATCATCAAGTACCTAAGGAATTCCACTACATATCCGCGCGCCCCTTGGTCCGATCTTCAGTCGCACGATTTTGACTCCTGCCAGTCACTTCATGCTGGTTACGTCATCGCAATCCTTGATTATATATTTTTTTAGTCTATTTCGTGTCCCACTGCCGGGCGAAGGCCTCCTCTGATGATATTTTAAATGAAGCATAAGCGGCTGAAAATATTATTTCACATACATACATACATAAACTCACGCCTCTTTCCCGGAGGGGTAGGCAGAGACCACTTCCTTCCACTTGCTACGATCCAAACATACTTCTTTCGCTTCATCCACACTCATTAATCTCCTCATACATGCTCGTCGGTTAAGAGTACTCTTGACCCGACCCCCCCCCCCCCCCCCCCCCCCCTCTTGAATATTATTTCAGGGTGAATAAATTTCTTATTCAACCATCGACTCTTTATATTTTTCTGGTTTGGTAGCAAAATATTCACCTGTGTGACGTCCACAACACACATCAAGCAAACATTATTACATCCATACACCAGAAATGTCTGGAATTAGAAAATCCAATGCCGTATATGGTTAACTACGAAGCTAAAACCACACTTATTATTTTCGTAGCAAATTGCTACGGTCGTAGCCCTATTCGTAGAAGCGTAACACACAACAAAATTCTTATTAAAATATATTGTATTTCTTTACCTGTATAGGTTCTCCGGGGGTCACGTCGAATATGTCGAGGAGGGCGGACTGGCTATCCCCGTTGCGGGTCCATTGCACAATTTTGTGTATTTTCCCCTCGTCTGCAACAAATTAACGTATTTAAGTTGTTGAGATTTTTTATAAAAATTTCTGTGGAATTCAAATTAGTACTCCAAAATATTTTTCTGTATATTGTTAACATTTTGGTAACTAAATCAAATAATTGGTAACTAAGCAAATATTGTAAGTACAAAACTAGACTGGTATTGATAAATATAAATTGAAAATTTATTAACCTCTAGATCAAAATTGAAACTTGTTTAAAAGATATGAAAATATCGAAATGAGTTTTTGTGTCTGACATCTGCCCAGAACAGGCCTTGAGCTATAACGTAGTGATTATATGCTCAGTGCTATTATTATTAAGTATGGATTACTTTTTCAAAAAGCTTTTCAAATATTTGACAAAGAATAAATTATTTTACTTCATAAAGAAAAAAACGGTATATTTGTACGACTATATAATTAAACTCTGACCTTAGGGATGATTGTAAAGATCTTAATCAAAGCAGATTCAACATTGCGAAGCCTTTGATTCCCTTTTCCATGAAACTTCGTGGAAGAAACAAAAGAGTGAAATCTCAAACTTAATAAATGGATTTGACATTTCCTTCTTTTAATATTAATTTCTATTTAAAGTAAGATGAATTATAATGAATCGGGCTCTAACTGGCGAGAATTTGCTTTGTTTTTGAACTCTATCACTATTCAAAGTCAAAGAGTTCTTAATAGACCTGTCTACCTAAAATACTATACTATACAGCCTTGTTAAGGCTTAATAAAGAGACATTTTTCCACTTGCAAGATATACTCTTTAAGCACATTTCTGTGGCACTGTATGTGTTGTATCTGTTATCTTATATTGTAATAGTGTTAAAAAGGTTGTTAGTTTATGGTTTTGTTATTTTTATTTGTTTTTGTTTATGTCTATATTTATGTTGAAATACGTCAAAAATGTTTTATGTATGCTAAATAAAGATGTTTCTATTTATATTCTTTACTTTTCTCGTTGTTATAAGATTTTTCCATCAGTAAAATGTTGAGAAGATGGGTGACTGATCTAAAAACGATTTCTTTTTATCTTAATTTTAAGAGTGTAGTCACTTTAAGCGACAACCAATTTATAGTTTGATAAACAGATTTAATGAAAATGAATTTATTTACATTTATTCATTAAAAAGAATGTGATAGAAATAGATTTATCTATAAATAATGAATGAATGTACTGTATTGCATCATCTAAGTATGCTAAAGGCAAACATCGTGAGGAAACATGCACATCTGCAAATGAATTTAAAGGTTTATTGTGAAGTTGACCTACCCGCACTAGGCCAGCGTGATCGACTAAAGCCTATTCACACAGATTTTTGGGTAGGCTCCAGCCCCTAAGTGGAAAAATATATAAGCTGATAACGACAATACTGTATTGCAGACAGAAAAAAAAACACGAAAGTAAAAAAGTCTATTTTTTTAGGCAACGAAGTTTTCTATATTTTGTCTAAGAACGCCTGCGAGTGACTTTGTGTTTCCCTTGCTGCGGTTTTCCGGTGACGAGCACTCAAATGAAGACCATTCAAAATGGCGTCTCGGTGGAGCTTCTCTAAATACTCGCCAGTTAGTTGATCAATCATCAATCAAGCCCTCATTAGGGCGGACGGCCGATCAATCGAGTTTAATTTGACTTTGACAAGACAACCGTTTAGGGCCCCAAGATTTGGAGGTTTCGCGCTATTAAGGAGAAATTGCGATAAAGGTATTTCCATGTACACTGCTGGTTATCAAGTATATTTATATCAGAACTGTAATTAAATTATGTATTAAGTCTAGTTGATAGTACATATACTTATATAATAAATGTTTGAATATAAAATGAAATGTCGTCATCTACTAAAATAGTAAAGTTATAAGATTATTATTATTTTTTGTGTAGGTTTAATTTAAAAGAGCTTTTACCGTGAAAGTTGTAGTTATTATATCAAAAATGCTCTACGAGAAAAAATCTTCGTTTTATATTTAAGCTTCGTTCATACGCTCTTTTCTAAATGGGGAAAGGCGTAAAAAGCAGAGTCAAGATTTGGTTACATGGAGTACAAAACGCCTGCCTCACATTCTTAGGTCCCGGGTTAAAATACTTCCCCCGCTTGTCGAAGGAATATAACTTTATGTGACTTTCCCTAGTTTGGTTAGGACATTGCACTCTACTTCTTCTTCTTCAGCAGCATTCTTGCTTGCATTAGATTGTCCGAAAAGAAAGATGACACTGTGCTTCGGGAGGTAGGTAAGTATGTAAAGCCGGTGGTCCCAACTCCCAGTTACTTATCTAAATTTAGATATACGGATCGCCTGATACAAAATTGCGCTCCTTGCGTACTTTTCGCATGCTTCTTTCGGATTCTAGTACTACATACATATTAATTTATATTATTATGTAGAACTGTTACCAGAAATCCAATTGGTTTAACTGTCGAAGGTCTGACACTGCTCCGACAAGACATAAAACCTAACCTACCGGCTGTCTGAGCTTGTCGGACCAGTGTCCTTTCGGAGCTAGTCGGAAGTGTCCTATCGGAGCAAAGTCCTCTACCCGTTACTGTCATGGAATTGAACATTTCGTAAAGTTAAAGTTGTGGTAGTTTAACCTGATGATAACTTAGGGCGGTCCACCACAACGATGGGTCGAATAATTCGATTCAGAAATCACGAGACCGAGTTGATGTTTGTCTTGTGAGTTTATGATTGGATCGACAGAACTATATAACCCTTAATTAAGGCCAGTCGCAATCACAAGTTACAGGATTGATGTAATTTGCTGCTGGGATAACAAATTACATCAAATACGTCCAAAAAATACGTCCTTACCTTAAATTTGTTGATACTACAACAATAAAAATAATATTAAATGTAATGTAATAAAGAATATTGGAAAAATGTCCTCTTTAGTTGCTGTTTACTTCACTCACAATTCATGCATCAGTAAACCTCGGGTAAATGTTGAATATAATTAAAAAGAGAACTATAAAATGTTAACTCCGTCCTGTCTACAGGGTCTACGCTGTAGCAAAAAGAGAACGAAAGAGCTACACGTCGTCGTAGCAAGTATAAAATGTGTAAACGAAACTCCTTTTTATTATTATTTTTTCTGTTACTAATACCGACTTTTAAAAAAACCTGTTTAAATATGTATGAGAAGGAAAAGGGAAATTAGGAACTGAAAAACTTAACCTATAATTGTTCATACATTAGTATGTTTATTTTTACACAATTAACTACTAGCTTTCTGCCGCGGTTTCGCCCTTGAGTAGGTATATGATTAGATTTCATTGATATCTTAATTTGAGATTCTACGTAAAATTGTCTCACTTTACTGTTTATAATTATAAATAATCCCTTAATGTAACGGTTGTTAGGATTTTCACGATATAGGCTGAGACTAGTGTAGAGATTGCATTAAATACTTATATGATACTTATAGATACTGGTAACTTTTAGGTACATTATACAGTTACATGGAATAAACAGTGCCTATATCTTTTGTCACCTCTATATTGAATTTGCGCAAAAGGATTTTCGTACCTTTTCGAATCCCGGCGATTGTTTCCGTAGCTTTTTCCTACGGCACGTTTCCCTTACAGTCTTTGCAAACACAATCGATACGCAATCGGATTTTCGCACGTGATCGTACCGGCAGGCCTTTGTGGAAACTACCAGTTATTGAGCAAGAACGATGTAGAAATTGCTACGTCCTTATGGTATATTAACACGTGCAGAGGTCTTATAAATTACGTGTATTTATAATATTTTATTCTTGCAAATAATTTTTTTGTACAGAATGTGAAGTTTCTACACTGTTTGTGTGGTTTGTGAATAAGGGTGATAATGAGTTATTGTCCAAACAGCCGAATAATCAAAAGTCTTGTAGTGAGGATAAATTTATTACTAGCGGTCCGCCCGCGGCTACGCTCGCGTTGTTTTTGACTTTTCTGTGCACAATTTTCCGTAGAAATGAGATATTTTCCCGTGGTAATAAGTATTGAAGACAGTAGGTTGACCATGAAAAATTTCAATTAAATCGGTCCAGTATTTTCGGAGATTAGCACGTACAAACAGACAAACAGAGAATAAAAAAAAAAGAAAACTGGATATGTTTTATATCACTTCTTACATCCGGGCATCCCTCTGACTCGGTTTTTAGCATTTTTTCTGTGTACAGATTTTCGACTTCTACATTTTTATTATATAGATAACAGTCGTTTCATACTAATACCGAGTTAAACTCAACTTTCCTTTAGTAAATCAACTGATAGTATGAGCTAAACTAAAACTTGTAAAACTAAAATATAACTTATTTAACACTCTATACCAGCAAAACTTCTTCGGGTAAGGTCAATTTTCCTTACAATCCTACGAATCAGGGCCTTATTAATATTCGCGGCACGAATCTTAATAGCTAATTGGATTAGAGGCATGTACCGAAATTACCTAACCGGGTTACATACAATAGTGAACGTACGTGTCGCGCTCCAAGACGCAATTCAGGGCTGGACTAAGGAAGTGACACAAAAAGAGTCCCTTTAATATTATATATGGCACCGTTCAGTGAGCTTTATTTTATCTAAAATATTATTTATTTACATTAAATCTGTGGATTAAATCAATAATAGAGTTCAGATAAAAAACTTACATTATTACATTTTGAGATTCATGAAATTGGATAGTGGAAAATAGACTTCAAAAAAACTACATGCGGTATATTATAGTATTTTCTAAAAAAATAAGTAACTAATAATCTAGTGCTTGCTTGCTTATCGAGTGGGAATGTAACCGTATTTTCAAATGCGGAATAGAGTACATTAAATGCATAAATAAAACAAGTTATAATATTAAGCATTTATGTGTATTTAGACCCAGCAAACTTACTATGTTAAATAAGACGTATAATACTAGCTCAAATTCTTGGTGAAGATAATATGAGCTGATAGTGAACTAAATTTATTCACCGTATGGATGCGGATCTATACTTAACATACGAAATGTAAAATGATTCTTTAAATTATAATATTTCAGGGCCCTTAATAACCAGATTCGCCCCTGTGCCAAGGGCTGCAAACCTTAGCAATGTTATTGTATTCGTTAGGTTATAGTTGCTGAGCTATAAATCAGTAATTATATTACGTCTGTTGTTCTAATGAATACACCGATTGCTTATGTATTTATGTTAATAATACTAAGCTTTTCTTTTCTATGTATAAATACTGAAAGGAAAATAAAATGTACAATGATTATTGTCAAAGAGATGTTTGATACGGCAATTTTTTTCTAAATCCTTTCATTATAAAAGAAAATTAGGGATATTAGTTAGTTACGTTTTAACGCTGAAAGGGTTGAATAAATTTAAATGAAATCTGGTAGATAAACTTACGAGTATAAGGCTTTAAATTTACGTAATGTTTAAATATGTTCAGGTTTAAACATGCTCAGGATGATTGCAGTAGATAGAGGCAAAATCAACCAAATTATACAACTACATTAATAGATACCCAAACCATACGTATTATACTCGTAGTATGATATAGATCAACAAGCAAACACTCAGTAAATCAGTATAGCAAACCGTGATTGGCACGGGATTAATCATTCAGGCTAGGCGGTTCCATTTCTAATGCGAGCCGAACGCATTAATATGTTTACTATTGAATGGGGCCGCGTTAGTTTAGCGCGTATCAATGCGGGCTGCAGAACATGAAAACTCAATTTCGTTTTGTTGATAAGTCAATTGCGATGGAGGGCTTTGAAAGCCTCTAACAACACTACTCAAGTACGCATTCACATATGTTGCATCTTTTCTCATGCCCCTTATGTCCAGCTACCTGCATTATGGAGGATCTCTGTCTGTGGCAATGGATCGCCGCCGTTTCTGTTGCTGAGTACTGGGAAAAAAAGCTAACCCTGACTTGACCTTGACTCAAAGAATAAGAAGACTCAAATACTATGAACGATATAACCTCTAGACTCAAACACTATAAATTTACCTAGCTCTTTGTTTTTGAGTTCGTTTGGTGTTGATCATGCATGATAATTGACGATGCTACACAGAAACAACAAGTGAAAACAATAAATAATATGTCCTTTTGAACTAAATATTGATTAAGATGTTCTTCAGAACTTTTATAGGAGTTTGCGATATGACGGCGATTCATTAAAAATTCCAGGCTACGACTACGTTTTTAGTGTAAAGCGAAAATATAGCTCCGATTGGTTGGAGCTTTGTGAAATATTTTACTTTTGTGATTATTTAAATAGAAAACGGGAGCGTATGTTAAGCGCATGTGTTAGGAGGAGGAGGTTAGGAGTTAGGAGATATGAATTTTACTATAATAAATCTTCATTTTTAAAATAGCCCTAGACTAGGTCGTATACGAGTGATTTCAGACGGCTTAGTTCTTACATAGAGAAACATAATATATTAAAATAATTGATTAAGAATACAGAAAAGTTCCAAATGATTTGGCGTTGCGGTTCCGGGCACGGCCGTACCTCGTGAAATTCGCTATGACCAGTGGAGCCCACGGTGGCCGGCCGCGCGGGATTGTTTAATTATTTTGCTCAGCCTCTCCGTGATCGGAATTAATGACCGAACCGAAGATACTCGCGCAAACCTTAGGGAGCTCGGATTACACAATATCGATTTGTGGGTTTTAGAACAATTAGATATTTGTAATGCCTACGAAATTAATAAATCGAGAAGGTCGAGAGAAAAAATACGAGTTCAATTCCGATCAGTTAATTTTTATAAGTAAATAAAACTTACTAGGCTCGAGCCCCATATTATGGGTTATTAATTAAAAAACTACGGATCTTCAGGTTTTATTATTAGTTTTTCCTTTCTCAAGATATTCCTACTACCCATGAAGGAAAAAAAAATGGGCATGCTACTATCTATATAATCTAGTTCTAAGAGCTAATAGAGTACTCGTACAAATCGCAATAATGCCATTATGCCTAATTGTGTGTGTATGGCTAATAAGCTTCTATGCAGGTACCAGGCAAAGGAAGCTAGTGCTTCGTAAGCTTATATCATAGCTCTCAAGCGATAGCTCTTAACATACAGCACTAAGAACTATATTAAGATAGGTAAATAAGAAGATTCTAGGAATAATTACTTACTCCTACGCTCACGTCTAGCAAACTTAGTTCTATCATGGACCAATATACTCCTTGCTTGGAAAATAAACTAAAATAATTTGATGATTTATCACTACATAGTATAAAATAAAGTCGCTTTCTCTGTCCCTCCCTTTGTACGCTTAAATCTTTAAAACTACGCAATGGATTTTGATGCGGTTTTTTTTAATAGATAGAGTGATTCAAGAGGAAGGTTTATATGTATAATACCCACAATAACCATTTTCCCGTGCGGAGCCGGGGCGGGTCGCTAGTTACTGATACGATACAAGGCGTTATGACGTTTTCAACCATAAATAAAAGGGTGTTTAAATTAAATAGTTTTACGACGATTAGAACTAACCAAACATTAAGTTTAATCGAAATAAAACGCGAAGTAACACATTCAACATTTGGATATTAAATTATCTCTCAGTTAATTTGAATTGCTTTGGAAGCCTATCAGACACACCAAAAATTATCTAGCCAGGATTTTGAACTTTAAACAGTCATGTCAACCCTCCGTTTCTTGCTTCACAGCATTACCCTGAGTTCCACAACACATTACGACGTGTCACGTCTCAAAGCTTAAAACATGTACCCTTAAACAGATTTTAGGTGGTGACGTGTACTCCGACGCCAAGAGACAAGTTTGTTGAATGCTTTTCCTTGTACCTTGTACCAATAATCGCATCAGCTTGATACTTCCTTGTCAAAATGAGACCTGAACGCGTAACTTTTACGATAACAACAGCGAGGAATATATAAGAACAGTTTATATATGTGGGTTTTTAATATTGATCAGTAAAGTAGAAAGCAGTTACAAAATGGTAGAAATAGATCCTCATAGAAAATCCTTATAATATTATAAACGTAAAAGTATGTGAAGATGGATGGATGTATAGATGGATGTTTGATACTCTTTCACGCAAAAACTACTGAATTGATTTTAATTAAACTTTACAATAATATTGCTTATACGTCAGAACAACTCAGAGGCCACCTATTACTGCGGGAAAATCCCTTATACCCACGGGAAAAACTGTTAGTGCGGGCAGAAAGCGAAGTAATTATGATCAATCTATTGCAAAATGCAGCAGCAACTATAGCAAAAAAAATACATAGTTTGATATCACTGGTTTTGAGTTACATTTGTTTTACTAATTGTAGGTACATAATTGGTACTAATAAAAAGTGAAATATCTGAAATTAGTAACAAACTATAGGTAGGTAGAATAGAATATAGTTTATTGCATTTACAGCACATATTAACAGTATAATTCTTAAAAAGGATAGAAAGTGTACATGTAGGCGGCCTTAATGTTGTGTAGCAATTTCTACCAGGCTATCCTAAGCTATGTACAGCTTCAGAAATAAGTGTAGCTGTAGAAATCGATACATATGGGAGACTCGTTAAAGTAATTATCCTTTCATATTTTCCTTGCGAGTGTTAGCGGCGGCCCCGAGCACAGCCCCAAAGAAATAATCCTAAATCCAATAAAGATTCCGCTTCGACAGGCTTAAGTGAAAACTTTTTTGCGATCCCCGAACAATATAAGTTTTATTCCGGCAAGTGGTATAAATTCCCAAACACAAAGTAGCTCTAACATCTTTATTGCTTTTCATAAAAAACTCGGCGTTAAACGTATAGATTTGCCAGTTAGAGAACGGATGCGGATTTTCCTCAGAGACTCGTTTTTTGGAGGCATTTTCCTGGACCGCCTCTTTAACGTTTCATGGAGGGTTTTACACCGTTTGCGCTGGCTATAGACTGGCTCGGGAGTAGTCGGGAGGCGATGTAGCAGCAACTGCCGTGGAGGCTCAAAGGCGCGCGATAAACAGCCCGGGGCTGTATTTGTTGATGATTTACGTCCTATTAAGCCGGAGTTATTCACGTTAAAGATTACAATGTTTCGCGATAAACGATACCGCTCGTAGCCGCTTATAAATTAATGTTTACATTGTGATTTAATTGTCCTAAAAATCCCAAACAAAAGCCCTACGATAATTTGTATGCCTTTTATTTGAATATGAATCGGAAAATTGTTGAAATGTATTCCATTTTGTAAGATAAATTCAGCGATTGGCAGTATGGAGAAATTCGGCAGGGACTTTTATCACGAATCGCAATATGTATTTTATAGGCGCCGTAAATCGAAGAACGTGGCTTTTTAACGTTTGCCTACGAGCACTCGACCGACTTTTATGAGATTCGTCGCTGGGAGTTTTATAGGACTATCAAAGGATCGGCAGCGGGCCCCCTGACCCGCTTCCCACTATTTACGTCCCCAATCGATATGAATAATTACGCGTCCAGGCAGTTCTGCCAAATTATTGGGTGTTAAATTTTCAATAATACAGTGGAGCGCTCATTCTCTACAATTACCAAGAGCCAGGCTAATCGATGGCACGAAACGTGTCACGCTAACCTCTACAATTTAAAACTTAACAGCACACAGTCTCATGCTTTATAAAACCCGAATAAAACACAATAGAATCACTTCACACCGCAAACAAGAGAAAGCTTTCAATAAAAAAATACAATTTGAACAAAACCGGTTTGCATCCGTCATACTTTATTTGAGTGGATATCAAAACAAATGGATCACGTTTATTTACCCCATAAATATTATATTTGCGAACGAAATAACTGCGTGGCGTTAACCGGGCGCTTATTCTGGACACGTTCGAAGGTGTATTTTTAAAGGAGGCTCGAGGTGGCCGCCGCGGTATTAGGGATGCGGCAACCGCTCCGCTCCCAAACTTTCCCGTGCACCTTTTGATATTCAATATACTGCGGGTCCTAAGCAATCCTTTGATGAGATGTTTTATGCAAAAAACGTTGGGGCGCCGTTAGCGGGCGCGAATAAGCGTTCAAAAGTGAACACATTAGTATTCGAAACCCTGCCCCGGCGCGGCCTCCCCCCTATTTTTGGGGAATAAAAAATCAATGTTTATTCCCGTTGGACGCGATTGGAATGCTAATTATAGGCATAACTAATTGCACTGTGTTTGTGCAAAGGCGCGATCGTTTTCGGAATTGCACCCGACGCGTTCAATCTGGATTTGATTGTACTCGTGCCGGATATTTCAATTGGATCAAAGTAAGACGATTATTGGTGCACAATACTATTACTATTACAAATTGAAAGTCTCTATTAGGTAGATTTGTTTAAAAAATAAATTTAAGACGATAGCTATGTACCTTTCTTTAAAAATGTTTAAAAAAAGAGGTTTTTCAAAAACGACATATGGGAACATAGGAGTTGATAATTGGTTCGTTCTAAAATGCTTTGCATTTCTATTATATTTTCGCTTGACGGAGTTGCCTGCGAATATCGTCGTGAGCTGAGTTCAATATGGAGCGGGCTAAGGTGTTGGAAACTATAAATTACTTCGGAAATTCCTTCGCAGAGTGTCGCTTCGCTAGGTACTCTTACTCTGCAATAAATATTGTTCATTTTCATCCTCTACAAAAGCTTGGCATGTCATGAGACGACTAAATTCGTTGGACGTCTTATATGTGTCCCCATGGAGAGGATTTACAAGAAAGACGCCCACTGCTGGACAAGGTTCTCCTCCAATAATTTTCGTTTCTATGCTGCAATCATGCAGCGGCAGCGAAAACTCTCAGATTTTATTTTAGAGGTCATTTAAATTTATGCTTTACATGAAAATATATCATGAGTTCAATACTGCGCAGGTGCAATTTTCCTAACATTAAGTACGAAAGTTCTTTTTTTTGTTACATTTACGTAATACTGTTTTAGTGATCATGCTAAGATGCATCTGAAGTGGAATCTTAAATCAAGGTATTTTATTTTATAATATTAGTCTTCAAATCATTTATTTTAAAAATATTCAACCGACCTTATTACCCTTACAGTTAGAATTATTTAGCCAGACTAGGCTTCTGACGTGAAACATACTGGAAAAGTTCTGAACGATTCCGATCTATGTACAAAATTACTGTTACAAAACTTTGTGTGGTATTCTCTAGCCAGCCAGACAAAGTATGTGTGCGCCCGCCCATGCGATAAAGTAAATACCACAGCAATCACAGTTTGAAGGATCCTGCCATACTTTCCGACAATCTGTATACCTGAACACCTCCACATATCATCCTACCGCATTTCATGTTTATGGCAAAACTTGGACTCCATGCACTTAAGCAAATGGGTTTCCGATAGCAAGAGGGTACCGATACATTTTACGTTACTCACTAAAGTTATTCCGTAAATTATTTCCCGCATTATACCTTATAAATAAACAACGCGGGTAACTTCGCTGTTTAACAATTTGTCAAAGAGATATTACGGAGTTCAAGCGTCCAATTTCTCAAAACTTGCTCAGTGAAGAATTTTGTTCATAAAACTCGTTGTGATTTTGCAATTACTGAAGTGTGAATTTCGCGTTATAAACCAACGGGTAAAATTTTGTTGAGGTATTCAGCGAACTCTGATGGAATTAATATCACTGCCTACCTATTCTAATTATTATAATTAAAATGAAGGCGGAAATACAAGAAAGTCAGTACACAAATAATCTAAAAATATTCTGTTATAAAACTGAATAATTCATTACTTAGTTGGTTTTTTTTTAATACCTAATGTTGGAATGTGTGTAGTTTAAGAATATAATGTTTTGGTATGATGCAGATTTGGTTTATGACAAAAAGTCTTTTTTGGAATTTTGATGAAGAGATATTTCTATGTTTTATAGATAACTTATCAGTAATATGCTTGTTCAATTATAATTAGTGTGTGGTGCAGACAGCAGCTGCAGAGCGCAGCGAGGTCCTCTCAGCGGGTAACTACATTTCAAAACATCAAAAGAGCCAGTTTTGCAACGAGCTCATGTAATTATATCATCAAATATCCATGATGTTTCCACTGGCGACTCCAGCCCGACTGTGAATTTTAAATCGTTTTTAATAGCTCAAACCCATGCGGCGTGTCGTCAAAGCCTACCCTTCCAAGCCCACAATTTGATTCTCTCCACCTATCAAACTTCAAGTTTGGAAACGACTATTCCATTACGTGTCACTGAAGGCCAAAATGTTTTGAATAGGCGCTCGATTCTTTTGTGTTTTAGAACAAACGTGTTTATAATTACGTTTTGTGTAACAAAGACTGTATTCGTGCGATACGTTAACATAAACATGTTCGTTTGTTTACAAAGGCGCCCTTGGTACTAAAGAGTCTCGCTGTTGACGTCTAACTTGGGGAATTTAATTAACTTCGTTAACTTCTAAATACTCTTAACGTCTTTGATACCTCCGTTCCCTTTCATTGACAAACAGGGGGGAGGAGGTTATGTGCATGACAGTCGCTGTCAAAGTTTTATCAACGTAGAGTCTGAAGGTTGTTGGTACAGTCGAGCTGGCAACAGTGATTTGGATTCGGGCGCGATAAAACAAATGGAACAAGTCGGGATGTGAGGCGTCGCATTGCGGGGGCATCATGTGCTCGTTTCTCATTGTCTGAGCACGGCTTCGCGCCGAGCTGCTGGGGCCGGGCGCAGTTTAATGCATATTATAACGCGGTAAGCACTCCGAACGGGCTAAGCGGGAGGTAATATCGCCGCACTCCTCCCGGCACGAGCACACTCTTTATTGAAAGAGTAAACTGTCCTTTTTCACGGGACGCCTCGAGCTCTTTGTGATGCCGGAATTTCGTGCAACTTATTTTGCGCTCGAGTGTAAATAATAGTGAGCTAAGAGAGCTTCGGATTTTCGGACGGCTGCTCTTTTTCCTCTCTGTTGTGGTTTGAATACTGAGACCGTTTTATTGCCGACCGCTGTCGCCGAGTTTTAAATAGCTGTGTTCAAACACTTTATTGTTTTTAGTTCGAGTTGATGAATTGCTCGATCAAAAGTTCGTTTTAGAGTAAGAGGTTTAGACAGGTCCATAATATATTTAGCACTGTAGCGTTCGAACACGAAGACTAAATTAAATTGTGTAGATTAAGTTAGAGTGATTATTACGGCACGTGGTTATGGCACGGGAGGGAACGTCAAAGGTAACGTTTAAACAATTTAATATTCCACACACATGCATTTCAAACGGCAACTCAAACGCTCGCCTTTCGTAAAAGTTGTTCCGTGAACGAACCCCCCTTCGTTAGATATCTACGTGAGTTTAATCCAGTGTGCAGGCTCGCGGGGGCGGGAGGGGCGCGGGCCGGCGGTTTCAAGGAAAATTGGTGAAAATTGCAACAACATAGGCGAAAATTACCAGTCGGAGGCGTTGTTTAGAGGTCGGCGGATTTATGCGGCGGCAAGCGTGACGCGAGCGGCCGCCCCACCAACAGAAATGAACGTATAATCGGGGAATACACTTTTATGTATTCAATTACCCCGCTACATGAAATTGCATGGCGCTCTTGGCACGGACACTCTCCCCTTACCTCTAAACACTATTACCATTTGTTGGAAGCAAATAGTTTTAAATTTTCTCAAATGATACAAAACATTTCTTTCTTAATTAAATTAAAATCTCCTTGTAATAAAACATGAAAACTATCGTAGAATAATATTAGAACGCGAATGAGTAAACTTTGTTTTAGAATCCGAAGTGATTTATGGACACCTTTCGATAATGCACGATAAAATTTTAGTAAAGGTGTAAGCACAAAGTGGTTATTTGGATCCCAGCCTAGAGCTTTATGTTTTGCCAATGTGAGTTAAGCTTTAGTGCTAGCTTTCAGGTGTCAATAAATGGAGCATGTATTTTCAGTTTTTGGTGTTTAAGTGAGAAACTACTATAGTATGGATTTATACGCACACATCAATTTGTAACAACAATAGCTGTCCTAAATTGAAAATACTTCTACAGATTATAGCGATCAAAGCTATGCTATTTTTTTCAGAAGTTGTTAATAGTATTAATGGAAACTAGAGTAAACAACGTATATTATTTTTAATTCGAAATAATGTAAGCGTGATTTTGGTCACTAAACCCTGTTTGATTGAAAAAAGATTTTTAGTTCTCCTAAAAAACGTAATATTATCATGAAGGAAGAAAAAATTTTACGCGCCCAATGGGCGTGGATATTTTTTCCTTCATGAATATTATTATGTGTTGTCACGCCCGATTTATTTTATCATTAAATAACTTTAAAAAATTGTCAAGATCTCAAGGCAAATAAGATAGCCTTTTTAAATTTACATTACGATATAATTCGTGATTCGTAGAAGGGACATAATTATTTTCCTTGTTTTATTAGGTACACTCAGTAAGATGAAAGTTAATAGCTTTTAAAATGTCTGTGAAAATGATGTAGGCATTTAATTAACTTGGAACACGTGGACAAGTCAATTAAAATGTCTAAATTACTGGTATTATAAAATATATATGTATCAACTTTTAAAATGGATATTAGATTTATCTATAATAATACGAGTAGGTACAGTAGGCAGCACATGCGGCTAGACACTATGACCTTGAGAGCAACCATATTCCGGTCGTGGTAGGGATGAATTTCGGAGTGCAAGTGTCCAACCGCATGTGCTAGCTTCTGTACCTACAATCATGTATATTAACCCAACGAATTACGATGTGATATTTAAACTCTCTATCACACACAACCATCAGGACTTTGTCATTATAAGATACTAGCTCTCCGCCGCGGCTCCGTCCGCGTTAACAGTTTTTCCCGTGGGAATGTGGTATTTTTCGCGGTAAAGGGTAGCCTATGTTCTTTTACAAAGTCTATTATATATTTGTGCCAAGTTTCATCAAGATAGGTTTAGTTGTTTTGGAGCCTATTCAATGCAAATAAACAAATCTTTCCTCATTATATTATTATTCATCATTAGTATCGTATAAAATAGATTATAATAAAAATAAGATATGATATTAGAATAAAAGAAGATATAATAAAAAATACATCACAATTCGTACGCCGAGTTTTGTTTGGCAGAATAAAATATTTCAAAATGAAACCTTATGTAAAAACCTTATATTTTACTTATTGATCATTGATCATGTAAGTACAATGCCATCAAAAACACAACTTGTAAAAAAACCAAATCTCGCAATTCAGTTCTTCAACCGTAAAAAGTTGTGAGATCCACGTAATACCAAGTCGGTTAATTTATTCAGTCCCTACTTAAGGGTCCTTCTGTCTTAAGTTATTACGTAATTAGCTAACCTAACAACATCAGTAATCAATCATATTAATATTAAAAATCTTTTATGTTTTAATTGAATAAATAGATTGACTTAGCCATGATCGCAAAATACGAAATTTGGCATACCGTATAAGGCGGGGTGAGCGTATGACCTTGCCAGAATTTTTTGCGTTACATTATTTTTAATAACTTTCAAGAAAAGGAAGAGGTCAAAGAACTTTTGTCCGGATTTATATGAAACAGACTATAGTTACTTTAATACTGTGAATCTATGAGAAGCGTATAGAGTTATAGAGCGTATGAAGTAGAACGGCCTGCACTCCACCCTTCTACTCGTAATTCCAACACACAGGCATTTTTAATTCGCACGCTTTTATGAAATTTTTATGTCCCCACATCACGTTCTGATTGTTTTTGGAGTTGTGGAATTTCTCTAATTGTTCACTTTTCTTTGATATTCATTTGTGTTCAGCTACTTTTAATTTGTCTGGGACCTGTGTCTGGGACATTCGTTCTGTCTATGACGGCTGGCTGTTACTGGTTATAAAGGAATTTTTGCACTTGTAATTTGTATGGTGACTCACAGTCTGGATATGTGCTCGATATGAGACGTGTTTTATGGGAGGAATGTTAAATGCTTTTTCATATTCCGATTAACAATCTTTATTAAGGAATGGCAAGGCCAATGTTCCACGACCAAGCGCAGGGACGTTCTTATAAAAGTTTAGGTTTTGATTAGTCTAAAGCAAACAAGTATGTAAGATAAATTTGATAGATGTGAATGAAATCAACCTTAACTTGATTCTTGTACAAAGAGTTTAAATCCATCAGGGTTTAGTTTATCGCACTAATAACAAAAAGTGGTTCCTATTGAATATGAGAGAAAACATACGAAAAAGTAATTACTTAATTACTTTTAGACTTATTTGTCTTTTTTTTTGGTTTGATCTACGCTTGTATTGCAAAATAAACATACCAAGTTTCGCCGCACTTGCCGAGGGCTCTAAACCAGAGCAATTTTATACCATCGCGTCTAGGGGCGGTTCAAGAGGACCTCGGACCTCGGCCTAGCGCGGTTATACGGAAAACGTAAAGAAGGAGACGTCGCCTGTGGCTGTATCTCTATAACTATATAGAATTGGATATTAGACTTACTTGTGCCGGCGTAGTAGACGGTGTAGTCCAGATTGTGACCCATCATGTCCACTTTGACTCTATCCACCACGAGCCTCGTGAAGAACAGGTCCCGTTTGTAGTATATCGGCTTGTCGTTCTCGTGCGATACTGCGCTGTCCATTAGTGGGTGAGACCTGGCAATGGAAAAAATGCATAAGAAGTTACATTTAATTTAAAATGTAATATTCGAGAAAGTCAATTTAATTTAGTTTCAAAAAGACGTCAACGACCTACGTTTCATATTTTCATTTCATTTCATTTGCTTGTGTTACACGACCCTAGAGGAACAAGGTGTTCAAAGAACTGATAATTTATTATTTGAAGTTCTCAAATTATAGTATTTGATTACGTAGGTACTTATTTGACTAAGCGCTTGTATAAATCGTCAGGTTTGAAAAATCTTTTGTGGTTTGCCTTAGTTTAAAAAAAAAGTCAGATGTTCTATAATTGACTAAAATTATTGAAAGCATGTTAAAATTATGTAGTTTGATCGTCATTTACCACTAGATATTTAACAACCTACTATCAAATATTATTAACAATTCATACTATTCTTTGGGAACTAAAGCAATTTGTCACGAAAGTTTTGTGTAGGTGCTTTAAAATATTTACTTCAGCTGCCACCAATATCAATTTAAATAAGTGATTTCCAACGTAAAATAATTATTTAATTACGGTTCTTAGGTTGAAATGGGCTTCATAGTTACAGACGGAGATGCAAGAACTCCTAAACTCATAACATGAGCGCCAACAAACATCTTTGATGGATGCTGTGGGCAGTAATGATGGTGGTGAGATTGACTATACACTAACTATGTATTATATTCTAAGTTTATGACAAGTTACATAAAAATCCGTTCAGTAGTTTCGGAGCCTTTTAAATTTTTACTTTATTGGAGTTTTAGTAAGGAACAGTAAATTTAAAAAAATATATATTACCTATGTTACCCGGGGATAGTGTAGCTTTTTGAAATCGGTCCATTAGTTTCGGAGGCTATTCAATGCAAACAACAATCAAATCTTTCCCTTTTATAATATTAGTTTATACAAAAAAAAAAATAAATATTAAATAAAAACATGTATACCTATTTCATCTTTGACATATGCTGAATAGACTACGTTAATAAAGTTCAAAAACACAAAACCAAACAATACGAACGAGGCTTTAAAAAGAATTTGACGAAAATAAACTCTGCCAAATTAGAAGATGCGCTTTGAGATAAATTTATAAAGACCTTCATTAAGTTTACAAAACAGTAACGATGTTTGATAAATAAAATTAAAGGAAAAAATGTCTCTTATGAAGAAAATAAAATTGTAGCGATCACAGTTCCCGGCGATGGAATAAAAAGAACGAATTCGAAGTTCCACACCCGTTTAATTAAAAACCCGTTATATTTTTATTATTTCAGCGTGATTCAGGTGAAGTGTTAAAATCTCAACATTTCCACGTGAGGGTAGTTAAAAAAATATAATTGAACGCTCTCCCGGCGCGGTGGTGTCAGGAACGGCGGAGTGTTGGATAATTAACAACCGTGTCGCAGAAAGTGCCTACAGCTAAGGATTTCATTCAATGCTTCTATTGTTTTTGTATTTATCTACGGTTAGCGCATTTATGTGTTATAAATTGAAGGTATAGAGTCGGGCTTTCAAGCGCGCAGTTGCAGGTTCGTCTCCTAACTAGGGAAAGATATATTCGTGGGGTATGCCTAGTACCTACTTTGTTATTTCTTACGATATTAAAATACATTTATGTCTTAGAATATTTAAATTTTATTTGTATAATACATAGATTGTGCTTAAACAAAAAGCATATACCTACATGTAATACAGTTTAAGTATTAAATAGAAACTTTTGTCTATGTCCACAAATCATGAAAGTGTTACATGCACACAAAAAAGTGTAGCGAAATATTAGTTTCCCACAAACCCTCAAATGAAATGTTTGACTGTATCACTTTAAAAAGGCTTCCAACTGGCCTCAAAGGGAGGATAACTGGACTGCCTGAGGGCAAACTTTCCTCTAAAACCCGATTTCTGTTTTGTTTACGAGCTTTGCCTGTAGCCTGTGATAGCTCTCATTGCTTTTTTCGTTAGATACTTCGTTTTTGGAACTAAATTAATTTGACATCTACAATTTTTAAAATGAGAATTGTTATATCCTTATTCGACTCGTTCTCTCCAAGTCCGGTGAAATTTGCCGAAATGAAAGGAATTTAACTCGATCGCTGTTAAATCCGAGAAATTAATATGTTAAAGCACGAATTTGTGCAACGGTTGAATGTCTTTATATTAAAATATAACGAGTCTACGCAAAAAACAAATCTGTAATTTTTAAACTTTTTTAAATTCTTCTTTGCGAATCGATGACAAATTTAACTATATGTAACTATATGTGTTTTTTTAATTAATCTATATTTACACCTTACTCTAGATTTAAATTTTAAGTGTAATAATTCAGTACAGTCTTACCAGATTTGGCCTTTGACTCAAATGTATGTTGTAAAAATGCACTAACCTTATAAAATTGAGCACTGTATCAGGTAAAGACGCAGTATCATTGACACAAGTTCCAGGTCTGGGTTCTGGCACTCGACTGCTGATGACTGGCAACCAAGCTGAGCTAGAAGTCGCCTGCTCCTTGAATTTCCCATTGAAAGCTTTCTGGATGTCTCCGATGGTGAAGGTGCATATAGCTGACCCCATCAGGCCAGTGGAAGCTGTCGTGAACACGCCGTAGAAGCGGCTGTCGTCGCCGGGGATTTTGTAGATGCTCTCTGTTGGAGAATAGGGTAGTTGTATAGTATTTGAGAAATGGGCTGGCCATGTTGGGCGTATGGATAAAAATAAATGGGCAATCAAAGTAACTACATGGACAGGGCCACCTAACAAAAGAAAAAGAGGAAGACCAAAAGAAATGTGAATAGACGAAATAAATAATAGTGACTGGAAAAAAATGGCTAACAAGGTGAAAAATAGAAAAATATGGTGTGATATGGTCCTCCATACCTCTCTACAAGTGAAGGCTTACTGGCCTACTGGCCTCCGCGCTAGGTCCGAAGCTCCTTCGAGCCGCCCCTAGACGCGTTGGTATATGACTTTTTTGGGGTAGAGTCTTCCGCTCCCCCGCAAGTCCGGTGAAGCTTGATCCGTCGTACTTTTTCGACTCAAGCATAAGTCAATTTAAAAAAAAAGGCTAATGATAGTGTTTATGTTTCAGAGATTCCTTCTTCTCGAGAGTCTCCTTAGTCAGGTAAAAAAATTGCCTGACATTGCAGAGGTTTCGGGTTCGAATCACAATGGGGCACTCAACGAACAAGTATCACTTTGTATGACTTTAGCCAGTTTGGTTAGATTTGCAGAACTAATGTAATGTGTAAACCTAATTAAATCAGAGATAGACATTCAAATATGTGTAGGTATTCACTGCTCTTACACAAGTTTAATCTTTCCAAGCAAAACGTGAATTTAACATTCAGTTTACCATTAAATTGTTATAATTGTGGTAACTAACTATCTCTGAAGTTTTCCACAGAACAACTAACCAAAGAGTACTACGCTTTGTTGGGAATACCACGATTTCGGGATGTGCGATTGATGATGTATCATTGTTTTAACATGTTTACTTACTTACTTGACGCAATAAAAATATTATTTATATAATTTTACATTAAGGCGCCCAAACCGCCAGTTTTATTGTGTTAGTTGTAAGGAATGAAAAGAGAAATATGGTAAAGAATCAAATATAAAAATATTAATATTTTATTATTCGACACTAGACGTCTTAGGTTTCGGTTTTGCGTGAAACGAAAGTGTAATAATCCCGAAACTATGCAAATACAACCTTAGCATTTACTGATATTAATTGAAAAATAAGGAAGCATGACATAATTCTAATTGTGTAGGCATAATTATTTTAAATTTAATTTAATTTTCAGATGCAAAGTCTTTATCCGTGGATAAGTCTATGTGAACAGTTTAACTAGTTAGCAGTATTAGTTATGTCAACCCTAAATAGTTTTAATTAATCCCACTATGTGATATGAATTCACAGGAAACCGTGGTCGCGTTTTGCTTGGATAATTAAATTTAATATTTTACTATTACTACAGTTTACATTACCTACTATTTGAATAAAGAGGGGGACCGTGTGATAGTAATATTAGATATCATATGAGATACGAGTAATACCAGCAGATATTTCAAAACTCAAATGTTACAATTCTAAAATGACTATTTGAACGTGTTACAAAAACACGAGGCAGGCAGGCCTATTATCGTCACATTGACGTGCAAATAATGTAGCAGGACACAGTAAATACGGAGTTCCGAGTGCGCCTATTACATTCTCATGAGTTATGCAAGTGGGGCGCGCGAGAAACGAAACGCAACCGAAGGCTTTCGAAGAATCTTAAATATTAGATGAAGTCTGAAAAGTCTTTTTCGAGCGAAGTAAATCGGCTAGACTTTTGTTGCGAATGCACCTTGAATCAGGGAGCGTCTGGCAGTCAATATTTGCTCGAACGCTAGGGATTAGGGTGAAAGACTTTTTTACCTTTGACGGGTTTGAATAAAGTTTGCCGAACGTTTAAACGGTTAGCGAACTGTTCAGAGGACTCTATTGTAAACAAACATGAAGTGCGAGTCATTTTGTTCCGTTTGTTGGCTGTGAAAAATGGGAAGATCAATGTTTATTTATACTAAAAGAAATTTTATTTCGGTGCTATTTTATATAAATCTTGAACGCCATTGTATAATTAAGTTATAACATAATTATTTGTTTAATACAGGTTAATCATGTGTCTAGAAAATATTGTTTGCACTTTTTTATTATACTAGGTAAATAGACTAGAATATTTATATTCATGATTTTGCGTCTTTCAGACCAGCGGCGGCGGGTAAATAAGAGCAGAATAAGTAAATGAAGTAATGTAAAAACACAGAACAAGACTTGGGGTAATGGTCAAGTAAAAGCTCCCTTAAACTCTGTTGTCATCTTGCGCTTGAGGCATTATTATATATCAACAAAATGGTAGTTTGTCTCTATGAAATAAGATGTAGGTTTTACTTACGTATCTCATTGAAGTAAAAGGGGAACTCTCCAGGGATGCTGCAGTTGAGGCGCGCCTTGAGGTAAGTGGCCCAGTTTTGGTTGAGGATGTTCTTCCCGCCCGTGTCTCTCTTGCACACCCTGGCCACTCTTGAGTAAACTGCTTTGCCGCAGTTAATGTACTCCACGGCAGTCTCGCGGAAGAAAAACAACACGTATTCGCCGACGTCGAAAGAACCCACGAAGTTAGGTTCTGTGGAAGAAAACAAAGTTGAGACTATCGTGTACCAATTGACTATTGATATTCACAACTGGGTGTCCTTTTTACTCGACTACTGCAAACCCAAAAGGACAGTATAGGATTTCACCAGCCTTTTTAATTTTCTTAATTATCCAAATAGGATTTAGACAAAATAATATGTAAATTAAAAATAGCTCATAATTTGATCTGTTTTTACTGAAAGAGTCAATAAAGTGTAGATTAAGTTTACTAAAATTTTTTGGTTCACTTAAAAAGTCACAACAAAGACACGGTTCGTTAATTAAGATTACACTAAAATATATAAAAATAAAGTAAATTAATTTGCGTGACAAGCATTTAATGGCAACCTAATATTAATTTTTAATTAACAATTCTGTACGCGTCTGTCCCTAATGTCGGTTGACACAATAAAAGGCATTATAGACGTTTAATAAAAACGATTACGACGTTATAACTATTCATAAAGCGCCACGAGCACTGAATTGCTCACAGAGTCATATCACGAAATGACATTAAAATATTCACAACGCCGCAGTATAAAGTTAATTTACTAAATTACGTACATAAATTTGACATATCCAAGCGGTAATGTGCTCCAATGTTAATTCCCAGTATCAAATTGCTGTTATTCTGTGTGATTTACAATAAATATTAGATGAAGCCGTGGGTGTCAATTATGTCACGTACTCGGCAGGACGCTGGTATTAATAAGCGCTTATTTCGCCGGTCGCATGATGAAACCGGCGCGTGGCTAGGATTACAGACGTATGACAAGTCCTATATCTTTATTCAAAAACTATTGCATCGAACCCCCATTTATCGCTTCGGCGATCACCAACGAATATAAAAGTTTAATAAGTTGCAGCTCTTAAAAATGATTGCTGCTATAAATTCGGATTTACCGTAATTAATGTTTCCGAAGCTGGATATTTTGTGAGAACGATATCATCGGGAAAATTAACCGTAGTAAGTTAAGTGACTGTCAAAATCATTAAGGTCGCCATAAAAATAAAATGATACATTTTTTTAAATAATCAATAGCACACTTGTACTGTCTTTCTTTTTGCGTGCAATAATATTTGTATAGTAATAAAATAAGTTTGTATAATTTGCCAAACTAGTGCTTTGTACAGTAGTAACCCACAATTTCACACCCATAGTATAAATCTATTCACATCACAACGCATTGACTCGTGCGTTGCGTTGATATCACACCAAGTGTAGCCAGTAATTAATTTTGACTGATGATTGTAAATCAGCTGTTTTGTGTAAACTGCGCCGGCCGATTGCTGATGCTCTATCATTTAATCAGCATCAGGTCTAATTACCGATCATCAAATTATACGTTGAAACGAATTTTGCTTGGTAGCACTGTTGATTTTCTTTTTGCATGCTATTTTTAAACTAGTGATTTATATATTTTTACATTAAATAGTGTCTTGATTATTCAATGTATTTTAGACAGTAATTTAGCAATATTATGTAAGTAAACAATTTGAAGATCTATTTTAATATATAAGGCAAAAAAAAATGCACTTACTGTCCAACCACTTCGAATCGTACTTCAAGGTCCTCTTGAAGGAGAACTCCCGTCTTCCCGTGGTCAAGTTATGCAGGTCCGTCCTGAATATCACCGTGTCTGCCTTGGTGAATTCCGCGTTGGTCCCTGAGTACAGCGCCGGCAGTCCCCCAGGGTTGCCTCTCTCCACCCATAGCGCGGTGGAGTTGTCTGCAGGATCGTACGGACACTTGGCAACACCCATCCCGATGCCAGGGACGAACTCGTGTCGAGGAAGATGGGTTAAGTTTGACTGTAACAAAAGATTTTGGTAAGTAAAAAACTACGGTTGTGTTGAGTTTTGCTTACTGCAATATTTAAACTTGTGGGGTTGATATTAATTCGAAAGCTTTTATACTAATATAAGAAACAAAATATGTCACACTTATTGCATAGCTTCTAAAAGCGATACAGTTCTTGATAGTTAAGAGAAAGTGAGGCATTGGTGTCCTGAGATACAGAAGGCATGGCGATCTTTAAGTTTGTTGTGAACTGTAAAATAATATTTCATAATTATATAACAATAAGAATAACACACGATATGTTTACTCAAATATTCATCTTGCCTACACCTCTGAACAAAGTACCTATACATATTGATCGTTTGCTAAAACAGTAGGAGTCCTTTAAGGAAGCAGCCTGGCAACACACCGTCTAAACATTTTATGTTTTAATGGCAGTCGGAAAACATAAAGCTGAACGAAACGCATACAGTCGTCCGTATCGAATACACCTATTCGGACCCTCATCCGAGAAGAAGTGCCGTAAAAAGTTAAATATTAAAATTTTTACGCATGAAACTTGGATTTTATGCGCGATTAATCAAAAACATTTCTAAAAAACAACGTAACGAGTGGATTTATGTGTTGCCAAGTCACTCCCACACGCAGCCCTAATGCCGCTGCCGGACAAGAGCCCCTACAACTCAACAATTAACACATCTGCCATTATTTTTTCCAAAAATTTATGTCCGCAACGTTCGACACGATTTATTAACCAGCAAATTATTTTGGAGGAAGCATTTTTTGGAACTCCTCTATTAGTATAATGCGATGGGTGGCGGGTTTTCGGAATTATCATAAAATTACTAAATGTAGCGTATAGGGTAGGGTGGGCAGCGGCGGTGAGGATTGAGACTTTATGTAAATTTTAACGACGCCGCGACCATCGCCGGCACCTGTGACCCGCCCGCCCCGCTCCCCCCACCTGTCGAAAACCTATGTCGTTTTTATTTCAATAAGCCGGGATTAAATTAGGCATACGGCCCGACCGCCCGCGGCTGTGTGTTTTCTTTTGAGAGGGTCTAAGATATTTCAGTTCTGTTATGTTGTGTTTCTCACCTTAACCGCAGTCTTACAAGAGCTTTACAAGTGTTCGTATATAAGCCACGTTAACCGCGTCTTGACGTAATCCGCTCAACGGAAACTAAGCACAAATTCATATTACGTACGACTTATTACTGTGACATTAATTATGTTACACAAATATATCGCTGATTTGATATAGTTGGTAATATATCGGTTCGATAGGCTACTACATACTTACATGTGTATCGATATCTTCATTAACTATCAAATAATGTCTTATGTATGATAGACTGACTATGTAATATAATAATATTCATTCTCATGAACTACACTATATGTGACTGAAATCAGAAAAACTACGTAAACTATTTAAAGTAGGTAATGATTAAATAAACCGTACAGTAAATTTTGACAGGATTTCAAGCAAATCTATTTAATTCTTAACTAGACTTCTGTCTAACTACACTTTTAGTGTAGATAATAAACTGAGACAATTCAAAACTACTGTTAACACAAATAAAATAAACTTAATATAACATTTCCAAACAACGTGAGCATTAAACAGAGATAAAGTTTGTACTGGCAACAATATCGCAAACACCACTCTAGATGCAGATGTTGCCGCCACAGGCCGCTTAGTCTAAGCGTCTAGCGCACACACTGTTTAAATAAATACCCACCAACTTTACACTGGGCTGAGAACCGCTGTTTTCTTTGTCTGGCATTATTTTCCTACGCTATATCGGGAAACGGCCGTAAGTCCAGAATAAACAAGCAAATGGATCGGACGGAAGAGCCTTTCGCCTCCCGGGCCTTTCCCCTTCCTTGCAGTATAAGAAAGTTTGCGCACGGACCCGCAAGGCCCCTCATTAGGCCCCTTACTTTTGTTTGTTTACGAAATTAGCATCCAGAAAGCTTTTCAGCGATAGAACGAACGAGCCGTTGACGCGTAATGATGTGGCATTGATAAACTTCGAAGAGGATTTGCATCTCTTAGAGACTTAGCATTTTAATGATGGTATTTTGATGGATTATTCACATTATGCTTCAAAACATACATTGAAGTGATAACATTAATAACAAGAGCAACGGAGGAGATTCTTCATGTATGTTCACAAACAAAAGTATCTATCTATTGATACAAATACATAGCGCAAATCCTATTGTGATTTGTCGTGCGTGTGCTTACCAGAACATATTATTGAAGTTGGTTCAACCACAATTAGTAATTCTATTATTCACGCATACTGGGCTAAGTAAATGTCTCGGTAGTAGGTATACTTAGTATAAGTAAACCCCAGTATAGGCACAGGTATAATAGGTTTCACCATGTCAATTCGTAACGATTGAAACGAAGGATTAGCTTTCGCATTGAACCTTTTTCAATTCAAAATCCTCTTTAAAATAAATTCCTGTGAACAGAACGACTCAAAGTTCAGATGTAACGCGACACCAGGAGGTAATAAGTGTAAAACTTGAAGAGTGGGTGCCATAAAATTTAACGTGTACACTGCACCTAAACGAGTGTGTTTAAACTTTACAACGGGGTTTACAAAGTAGCGGAGATAGTTCGCACCTGGAGAACATGAGATATATGTATGAGTTCCCGATACGGCGCGAGTTGGCAACACTAACGGCGAATGAGAACCAAATTGCAGATGAAATAATGAATATATCGAGGAAGTTGGAAATTTGTTTCCGCGATGTAGTTAGAAACAAAGACACCTAATTTAAAACTCAAAAAAACAGACAGAATGCTAATGACGGTGTTCGGTTAGCAAATATAACACTACTGTCTTGAGTTAAATACATACAACATTCTTATGCTGATAGAAAGATGTTTACTGTTTTTGAGGAACAAATATATGAGGGTTTGCCTTGTGGGTATTTCAAAAGTAACGTAAATTTTGAGTTGAAACGACAAAAATAACAGATCGGAAATGTTACATTATAAAGCCATCTGCCACACTAGGCCATATTCTCGACGAGTGCGGGCAGCGTCCTATGAGAACGCGCCGCCACCGCGCCGCTGACCGCGGCTGCCGCGCCGTCGAGGACAGTTTAAATAGAACTATGCTTTTGAAAGCTCCGCTCCTGCGCCGCGATCGCCGCCGCCCCGCCGCGCCGCCCGCGGTCTCAGAGAATACGGCTTGAGTGATTCATACTGTTCCAAAATGCATTCGCGTACTGACATCAACGTGTCCAAATTTTATTAGCTTCTACTAAATAACCTAGCATTATGACTATTTCGCCATAATCGCATAATACTAAATTTATATTACTGATTCTAGGAAAACAATATTATTAGCTACTTTTACCTTGTATACATATTTTGTTAGATCTACTAAAATGTAGCTTAACTTTATATTATCTGTGGTTCTATAGGTTCGGGGTAACAGAACGTAATCAAATTCAAGTTTGGATTGTAACATTATTGCGTAGTTTCGTGTTTCTATCTCCGGCGCGTATATCGAACAAGAACATCGAATCACTTTCAAACGCACACGACTGCTCAAATTGGTGAGCTTGTAGTTATAGCAAACTTGTGACAACCCTGTCATTATCAGACATAATCTGATCTCAATTTATAACTATGTTACACCCACGTACTTCGCCTTAGATGTTACGTGGGGTGGAGGTTTTAATAGGATGATGAATGTTTAACACATTTTGCTCAAAGCTTGGATAAAGGCAATAAAAATATTGAATGTAAAGACTTAATAAAAAAGTAACGTTTTTAACGGTTACTATAAAAAACAAAAACAGCTAATTAAAAGAAGGTCTTAGAAAACTTATCCTTCTTTTCGCCACAATAAGAATGTTGTTTAATTTTACGTGCCTTGTTTACAAGTATGGATCCTACCAACCACATTTTTCTAATTTTATAACAAAGTTTTAATAAATACATACTCAGCTATACAGGTAAAGTATTACGATAGACAGAACTGCATAATTTGTGAGTTTTCAAACTCTGGTATGAAGTTTTGAAAAGCTATCTCGTTTTCAAACTGTTCGTTCCTAAACCTGGAGTAAGGGGAGTTTGGTAAGGAGAGTGTGTGAACAAGTAAGTTTGTATTGCATTCAATGAGAAAACGTGGCTAATAATTATAAAATTTTGTTCATTCGTATATTATACCAGAAATTGTTAAATTTCCGCCGTAAGTATACTTAATTTGAAACATTACATATAATATTTTCCTTGGTTTATGATGGCGAAAGGGATATAGGATTTCAAAAGTGTTCAGGTAAGACAAATGCCTGTGGCGATATGGAGCATATAGGTAGATTTTTTTATATGAAGCACAGCTAACTCGAAACAGCGCATCACATCAAACAAAAAAGGAAGAATAAGCCCTTTCACACCTTCACACGTTCACCCATAAACACAAAATTGGTGCTGGTGAGATGCCACAGGATAAAAATAAAACAACAGACGGTAGCAATCGTAAAGCGAACGATATTGGCTCCTAATTCCGACTGGGATAGATACCGCACCTGGTCCTATTGTTGCCAGCTGATATACGGGTAATATACGGGTCTCGAATTGAGATAACTATAAAAGTTATGGTGTTATTGGCGGCGAAACTGTGGAACTACACGTACGTGGATTTGGATAAGTGTTTGTTGGGAACGGTAGTTGGTATCATCGCACTCATATTTACTTAAGTGTGATAATAAATTTGAAGTCAAAGATTTTACTGTTGAGATATCTTCAGGTTCGAATACGTAGCCATTTAACATCGCATTACGTCTTACATAAATTGTGCTCAGATTTCGTTTTATTAAACGAAAACAACAGATATATTTTTAAGAAACATTAGTAGGACATAGTAATAGTGGATGAATCAATTTAAACCACAAGTGTAAACGAGTACGTTGGTTTTGCAAGTAATTGAATAGAAACTATGATTATTAGGTAAAAATACCTATAGTACCTATACAAATCTAACCATAACTATTGATTTAATAATAAAGGAGAATATAATGAGGGTTCGAACAAGTAACTGACTGAATATAAAAAGTATTTTAATTTGGAATTATCGACTATAATTTCTACGTTCACATTGATAGCGCCTAATGATTTGCTTAAATATTAACGATGTCGATACCACATAAATTTGAGGTGAAACTCTACCAATTTACTATTTTGTTTAAAAGTTTGAACTAGAAATTGGTTGGGGAACCACTTTCAACCCAATTTGGTGTGTTGGTCCACGTTGGCTGTGAAAAAACAAAGTGTTATATCCTCTAGATAATAGCCAATGCATGGAATTTCCCAAAGTGCATTTTCCGCCGAGGCACGTGAACTAATAAACTGTTTTATTTTTTAAATGTATTTGTTGGTTGGTGGTAAATAGAATTTCAGAATCCCTATGTTTTTAAACACATTTAGTATACTTTTGTATTGATGGAAAGGCGGTTGATCATGAAGGAAGAAAAAATTTTACGCGCCCGGCGTGGAATTTTTTTTTCCTTCATGCGGTTGAGATATATTTTTTTTATGTTCACTATTGTTCCGACGCGGGATATAGGCTGATACTGATGATTAGAACACTTGCGTATAAAACTGCAATTGACAGTTTAGTCAATGTTAAATAGAATAAACTAAAAATATACACAAGAGAGAGAGAGAGAGAGAGAGAATAACAGAAATAATAAAGAAAACCTACACATGAAGATATTGTGTTTCCAGGCTATCAACTTTTCCTAATTCATAGTTGACTAAGGCCCCGCCGCCGCCGCTCTAATTTTCAAGTAACCCTATCTCTTAAATACATCTGTATATATAAGGTGATAATTTTTAATAATAATCCACGTATTCTATTCGCCTAGACGCTAAATAAATGTTGGTAGTAATTTTAGCTCAAAAACTTTTTGAACGTAAGCCTTTGCGGGTGTCGCATCGCACACGCAACTTCCGTAATGTCTGTACGGAACCCCAAACTTCGCCTAGTAAAGTTTTCCTACCTCGAACTTGGACTTATTTTAGGACAAGATCTCTACAGATTTACAAAAGCAAGTGGCTTTGGAAACGCAAAGAAAAGAAACTTACCTCCCACTACACAGTTTGCCGAATGGATTGACTTCGCTATTTGCTTAGGCCGATTTGCTTTGGCTAGGTATCTTTTTGTTTAGCGGAAGCTTTTCAGGTAAAAAAACATACTATATAGGCATATTGGACTTCTTGTTTGCAAGTTAAAAATGATAAGAGATCTTTACAGATATTATTACAGAGACCAAATAATTACGCGTTGTTCACTTAAAAAAATAACTGAAATAACAATTCGTGCGACATGCAATAGCTTAAATTTATGTAGATACAATTAAATCATTGTAGTGAATTGAGTGAACAAGCTACGCAATTTAAATTTAACATATTTGTGATGCAAAAGTAAACAAATGTGACGTACCTATCTGCTCAATTCATTATTAACTCGTCGATAACCATTATTCTGTTAATAATTGACTGTCTATAAAATAAATGGCCTAAATTCATAAGACAAATGGACCGTATTAAAAAAGAAATCACACAAATTTGAAACCTTTGGAACCAAAATGTGATCAAGCTAAAGGTAAACAAACTGACGATCACTTGTTACATCCGAATAACAATATAAACATTTGTTCGGAAGATTTAAAACACATCTCGTTTATCTTGTTCGCATATAAAGCGATAAGCCGAAATCATATTGATTGTTCCCATTTAAATTGAAAAGGCTTTATCCGTTTTACGTCACAGAAACCAAATGAACTGAAAAAATAAATACGCAATCGACTTTGATGAAGTAACTTTTGATTCCCGAACGTGTATCCAGGAAATCGTTTACGTACTGGTAATGTGAAGTAAAACAGTTGAATGGAAATATAAAACATTTCCTTGTAAGAAATTCGACAGAGATGTAAATAATTTCCTTTTTTTGATTAAACGGGTATGTTCATATTTTTTTAGTAAATATATTCTTCAACTTGTACACTTCATGAACATGGGTAAGACTGAGATTAAACTTTCAAACCGTAATCTGTGAAAAGAATAATAACATTTCGATGAAGAAACAAAACAAACGTTCGTTCATTTATTTCTGAATTTGAAATATCACTTTTTAACACTGGCCAATAATCGTCAAGTGTTTCCCGCCAGTGTCATTTGTTTCCAATACCCGTCCAATTGCGAACAGCCATTTGTAACAGATATAAATTGGCGGTTGCAACAAATATGAATCGGCTGGCTTCCCGCGGCGGTTCGGTGCGTCTGGTAGAGTCAACCAACGATAGTGTTTGCTTCTATTGTGATATTCCATTTCATTTCCTCTCAGTACACTTTTAAATTTGAAAATATTACTTGAAATGTTGGGTTTTATGACGATACTAGTAGGGCGGAATTTGTTTAGCTGTAAATTTGCAAGTGAAAAGTCTTTTTGTCGAAGAAAATAACTAAATAATATGCATAACGTGCGAAAGGGGTTGAAGTGTAGAATGTCATTGTTATGTACGAGTACGAGCGGCGCCGGGGCGGAGTGGTTGTCGTAAATATTTGGGATGCTGACTGTATCGTGCCCTATCAATTGCGTACATGTGATTTCACTCAATTTTTGAAACTGACGCGCCCTTACGGAGGGGTGGCAAGCATTACTCACGATACAGATTACAGTTATAAGAAGTGATGTCAGTAAATAGTTTTATTTACAGAAAAACTGATATTTCGCGATGGTTGGTGGTATTTGTAATAAATATGTAGGCATACGATACTATGATTATCCCCATTGACCTGTCTCTTACCTGGCTGTTCTAGTTAGAGAGGTGACAATACTCCTTTTATATAAATACACATTCAATGAAAATGTATGAAAGAAAAACCGACCCACCAAAATCTATCATAGAGCCTTATAACATTTCACTATACTTATTCATCGAAACTGGATTTGTTGTCGAGGATTACCAAGACGCGAGTTTAAATGGTGCGCAATCTCTGTTTTGTCAGCATATCCTGTACAATGGCGGCCGGAAGTATCAACACGGTACACAGTACATCCACTGCTCCCCACACAAATGATATATTTTCAATTTTCCACCTTCGATTGTTGCCACTTTTGACTTATGGTTATTTCGTTTTCGCTCACAGTATTTTTCTTTTAAATTATGTTTTAATTTAGATTTTAAATTTATGTTTCGGAAATTTTGTAAGTTAGTGTTGAGTAATAAACATACTATATTCGGAAATTTTATGACTCCAAATTATTAGGAAACTTGCATTCAATATAATTCTTATCGCGGTTTCAATGCAAGGCTTCAAAAAGCCAAAAGCAAACAGGACATATAACACCCCCTTATAGAAGGTTTTTATGGATAATAAACCCGTTCTATGTATACTTTAAATCCAAAATTTACAATAACATTACTGGCATCGTATGAAATGCGATAAAATGTGTGAAGGGTCAAAGCGGGTATCGATACATCATAAAATTATATGAAAGTCAAGAGCAGAGAAACCCAGGGAAAGTGAGAGGTGAACAGGTCACGGCAGAATTTATTGCGGTCTGCACTGGATACCTATTGTGGAAAAACGTTTTATGACTTTAAAAAATAATTTTATGGAAATAGCAGTACTTATCGCGGCCGAGGGGAGACTGCGGACGTGGCAATGGTCACTCATGATTAATGTCAAGGGGGATCTTATGTTGAAACATGCACACGCACACCACAGTGTCAATTTCAATATCAATTTCGCAAGTGCCTTCGCAAAATTGTGAACGCGACTGACAAAATCAAATTTCGAGCGCACTATTTATCGCTGCAGAATATTTTAAAATAGTTCTCGCGGAGCGTCTGCAGATAGAATTCTCATTGGAAGTAAAGCTTTAGGAGTCGTTCGGTTTGAAATTTCAGCTGTGACGTGAAGGAAAAATCTTGCGTCTTGAGGCGCGTCATTTAAAACCAGAGCCCGTGAAATTTGTTGAGGTGGTAAGCTACTGCATTACGAAGGGGTGCATTCACCGGCCGGAAAGAAATCCTGTCTGAAAATATGTACTCCGTCTTCGGTATTTGCTTCGTTTTGTGACGCGACGTTTTTATTACGGACTTCAAGTAAATATTGCATTTGAAAATTGCTATCTTACAATAACCGTTTACCTGGGTCTATCTAGTATTTTTTTAACTATTTGCGCAATATCCTAGAAGCAAGGAACTAACAATATCTTCTAAAATCCTTACTTTTATCTTTAATATTTGCTTTTATGCTTTGTACACATAACAAAGGCGCTTCAGACTTCTATTATCCTTTATGTTATATAAAAAGTGCATGTTTTTGTGTTTATTCGTTGCTTGGCTTGCTTATCGCGTGGGTTTTGAGGTTAGCCTAGCTCACAAATCCTGATGCCAAAATTAATGAGCCGCCTATGGCTTCTGACATGGCTCATCTACCATAGCGTACATAGTAGCCGCTTTACGTGCCTTCCGGAGCACAAAATCATCTTTCTTTCGGATAATCAGGAGGTTTAGCTTCGAATATCCTCACAAAACTAGGGAAAGTCTCACAAAGTGCTATCTGTTCCACGAATCTCCCAGGGTTTCGAACCAGGAACCCAACCCACTCAACCACGGAGGCTATCATTCGTGTATTCGTGTATAGAGTTAGGTATTATTTATAAGTGCAGTGCACACACGAGACCTGTTGGAGATCTGTTGCATGCTGGCGCGGGTCCAAGGCGGCTGGGATCGGCTCGAGTGGGTCTTTAGATAAAGGATCGGGGGCGCCGCGGGCCACTCACATAGCCTTGTCACACGTGCCATTGAATGCACTATTAAAGATTTGATACCAGTTTTATTTTGTTAGCAAATCGAATTCGAAATTATTTGATATTCAAGAGGGTTTTATTCGAAAAAAAAAAAAGAAATACAGAACCTTTTGTCGTTGTTAAGCTAATCAATATCGAGCTGTTTGTATTGGCTTTTTCTTTTAATTTATTGATAATTGTGTGCTCTGCGGTTTTTGGAAAACCTTGTTCACTTAGAAATGCGATTTCATCCATTTTCATTAGAATTTCTAAAAATGTAGATATGTAGAATGTTTATGTGAAATCCCCAGGCGTAATCAGTTAGAACATTTTATTTTATTAGTATTGATTATTGATGTTTTATTTTTAGTCATTGTTCTGTTGGTGAAATATTTATAACAACAATTAAAAAAGTACTTACACATTTTTTTTTTGTGTGATAGAAATAATACTTTTTTCCTGCAGATTTTAAAACTTATGAGATGATTCTAACAATACCCCATTTTTAAATGTTATGAGTTTTAGTTCGAAATGCGAGGTCTCTAGACAATAAATAACCAAATGCCGCGGGCCTGGCGATATACCATCAGATAACCGTGTTATTGAATGCACCAATGAACACTGTGCGTTGTTGTGCGTTTATCATTTAGAAATAGATACTATTAAATACGTTTGAGAAGAGTTTGAAACAAAATAATACAGCCTACTATTTTATTTTTTACTAATCATGATGTTATAAGCACAGGTAGGCAGACACTAAAATTGTTCAGTCAACGGTTATTTAAGCAACATTGAATTTGCTAAGACGTCTTTAAGCACTAGTCGATCAAATATATGTAGATAACTAGCTTTCTGGCCCGCGGCTCTGGCCGCGTTAACCGTTTTTTCCGTGTGCATGAGGTATTTTCCCGCGGTAAAAAGTAGCCTTGTTATTGTTAAGGTAGGTATAAGCTAGACTACTGTAAAGTTTAAATAAAATCCATTCAGTACATTTTGTGTGAAAGTGTAACAAACATACATTCTCCATACTCACAAACTTTCGCGTTTATAATATTAGTAGCGTGTTATCGATTTCATAATTTCCTCAACCGAAAGACGTCCACTGCTGAAAGATTCCTCAAAGATCTCCAAAACCAGTCCTCCGATGCCTTCGTGTCTTTGGCTTTCACCAGATCCATCAATATGGTTAGAATTATCTACCTTTTGGATTTAAGTTTGTTTAGAATAAACTGAAAGTAAGTAAGTAAACAGCAGTGGACGTCTTTCGGCTGAGATGATGATGATGATGATGAAGTAAACTTACATATAGCACCCAGTCCTTGGGGCTGTGTGCGTTGGTGCCGCAAACGTAGAGCCGCGACCCGTCGCCCATGGGTTGGATCACCCTCACGTGGTTCCGGCAGTCGAAGTGCTACGAACAGATAAAACACTCGTTAGATTTATCAGCACATATACTGGGTTATTTTTTAATCAGTGCGCATATTTTAGGTAGACATAGACAAGATCGGTGTAAAATTTTGTTTGGACAGAAATTTAATTTATTCCAATTTTCTTGAAACTTCGTATAGACACTCTTTGAAATTGGACCAGTATTTCACGTTTTTTAAAATTAGTTACGTAAAAGGGTTAAAAAAGTGTCTTTGTAAAAAATATATATTTTTTATTCGTCTAATATGATCTGTACACAAAATATGCGCATATTGTAGGTAAGTGATTTAGTACTCACTATTTGATAGTGATATTTGTAACGGCAATAGACCTATTAAACTTTAAAAAATATAGTCGAAATGGTGCCAAACGTCCTACAGATATGTGGAAATATCTACTTTTGTCGGGCACGTGACGCATAATTTTCCCAAACATCGTCATTCTACCATCATTTGAAGTGTGCTACATAGACAACCGACCCCCTCTTAGTAACAGCAACTAAGAAAATGGGGTCAATTGTCCCTGCAAATGACCGTACAATAGCGTCACGTGCCCAACACCTCCGTGGAATGCACCTACATAAGAAGACTTCGCTAGCGAATCCCAATTGGTCATTTAAAATAATGCCGTGAACAAAATTGCTATCCTTTCAAAAATAAATCAAATTACTTTTATCGATGTGAAATAAAAGTGAATTGGAATTAAAATTAAAAACGGCGCATTGTGCTTATTCGGCTCTCCGGGCAAAATTCATTGGAATAATAGTTGTTCGTGCGAGCGCGGCTTGTATGCGTATTCGTTCACAGGTCGTGATTATGCAAATTTGCGTCCAACATAAATTATTAAAGAGGGCATTAATATTCCGAACGACAGAAATATGCATTGCTCGCTTTAATAGGTAAACCGGTCCATTGAACGGTGCCAGTTAATTTCAGTCAATTAACGCTCAGTTTTTGATGCCATTTGAGCTACATTTCGCTTCACTGAAAGCTCTTTGCGAAGTGCTCGTGGCAATTTAAACCTACTCTTCTATTATTTCTCGCAAATATGAAGCGACTGTTTGATCATTGATTGAGAGGATGAATAATACCTACGCTTTTTTCGAAGAAAATATTGTATATCATTGGTATACTTTTCATGTATCGTCTGTCTATTTATATGTCTAAGGAGTATTAATATTATTTAAACATTTAATTTCAGTTTACGTTGAATTGTTTAAAATTAATTGATTTTGTTATTTTCTTATTACTTTTGTTCCCAAAGTGATCATCAATAACTTAGTAATACTACAAGGAGTTAAAAAGTAACATTAATCTAGAACTGAGGTCAGTTCTAAAACTACATATTAGTCTAAATGAAGCGAAAGGGTGAATTGAATTTCATATTACCTGTGAGACTTGTCTACCAACTAGCATCTAATGTTGTTTCCAATACTTACTTGAATGTTTAGCCCTAGGGGATGTCTTATTTCATTATCTATTGGAATCGCCAAAGTTGGATAGACTACTTGCTGAGATATTTCTAACTTATCCCTCGGT
Source organism: Teleiodes luculella (assembly GCA_948473455.1). Taxonomy (NCBI): domain Eukaryota; kingdom Metazoa; phylum Arthropoda; class Insecta; order Lepidoptera; family Gelechiidae; genus Teleiodes; species Teleiodes luculella. Next base: position 7,043,422 of record OX419596.1, read on the forward strand.
CAGATTTAATAATAGTTTGCCCTTGGGGGTTACATTTGACAAACTTCTTGATGGTACAATCCTTGCTAACTATCATGAAAATGAAATGGATTTACTGCTCTTTAGCTTGAAATGATGTCTGTTTTACTCATTTAAGATAATTACCAAAGAATAAAAAGAAAATAAATGAGAAATTGAGCGAGCGTGTAATGACCAGCGAGATGGCTATAATGAAACAAACAATTAAACAAAGTCTTCTTTCCTTTATAAAAACTTGGTGCTACTTGTTCTGTTTCGTGAAAGTTTTGCGCGAGATTGTTCTAAAGTAATTATCGGATTAATATAGCTGGAATGTGGAGCCGGCACCGTGAGGCACTCGGCTGCCCGTCACGTGATCAGGAACTGTTTTGCTCAGAAACAATCAGAATTAAGCAGAGCACAATCAGGCTCACGTCTAAGTTTCTTTTAACGGCACTTACCCGAAGGCGCTCGCATAACTTTACTGCGAACTAATGCCTTCGATTGGTCCATTTCGTTAATTATTCGCCACTTTGTACGTAAGTAGATTTACGGCCCGCTTTTCTCCAGTTTCCCTGCGAGAAGTATTTTTTTTTCTGGCGCGGCTTATTTTTCTACGACTATAATGGGTTTTATTCGAAGTTTAAGGGCATTGATTTGCAAAGCCGATGCAAAATAAAGTAAGTATAATTGGGTTTTTATTTCTTTCTTTGTCTGCGCTTTGTTTAAATTATTTTATGCTCGCTGCCTGCTGCGAGGCAGTTACCGTTTCACGACAACTGCAATGTGCGATTTCTGAAATTAAATTCCCGTTGGAAATAAAGGTAGCTAACGTCTAATCAAAAACCTGAACAAAGCCGGGAAAATTTACGTTTTTGCCTGGATATAGAACGAACATTGTTAAGAGGAAAAATGCGGTAAGTTACGTCATAAAAAGACGTGCAAGCCGAGATTGTGAGACATGCATAATTTATCTAGAGATCTAAAGTTCTCTGATTTACCTAACTAGTGAAATTTTCCTTAACACCGTCTCAAAGAAGTTGAAGTTAAAACAACAAGGGTGGTCGTCGGATAGAGGTGGTTCGCGGAAATTCGCCGACGGCATTTTTCCAGCCCTTTTCGTGTTACGACATCGTGTTTAGAGAAAGGAAAACTCGCCGACAGCGAGAAACTTTGATTATAGCCTTACGAGTGGCCGTTCCTTCCGCGATCGAGGTGATAGACTTGAGGATATTTCTTTTTTATGGCACTCTTTGATACTAATAAAACGAATTTACTTTTTTCCTATTGGAAGAGTTGGAGTGGGTAGCATGTGGTCTATTGCTTTTCTTTAGAACATTAAGAAAGTTTGACTTTATTTTTGTTTGGCACCGCAATATTTGTTTGTGAATTTGGTAAGTCGTATGGCGTACCTTTTGTAGGCGAACAGTGGTTTACTGCTCAGTTCGCGTGCTCATATATCTACATTTTGCATGAGACTTCTATTTCTGGTTGCTCGCTTTATGACTTTCTTATTAGGTCTCAGAAGAGCCGGAGACTTAACAAAGAGATATACGACCGCAAAGATGATATACGTCTGTTTGATAGTCCCAAAAATTATATCACACACGACTACAATGTTTGCTGTGGAACAGTAGGTGTATCTTTGTATTTACTGAATACATTTGTATGTTGTTATCTAAGCCATTGTTCACGGTATCTCTTTCGTACGTAGATTACAGTAAGAAGGGTAGCCAATATATCTATAGAGAAGGAAATGCGACTGCGAAAAAATCAATGATAAAATTGTTAGGAGAACGAAAAGAGCAAAGCACTCAACCGTGCGAATGGTTCGCACAGTGGGCATTATCGAATTAGTCGATCGCGTAGCCTGATATAATCGTCTCTGCTAGGGGTGTAGCGTAACCGCCGAGAATAAAACAAATATTGCTTCTACGCTCCGATTGTAAATCAAAATTAACGGCCTTAATATAGCGGGGCCACGGCGGGCCAACGCGGGCCAACGTGGCAGTAAGCTCCCGCCGTGAAATATGCTACCTCCCGCCGCTCACTGTTAAAAATGGGATTAACCCTTGACGGAAATAGTGCTAGTTGAGGGTAATTCCGCGAATAATAAGCAAGGTTTCATTAAGAAATATTAAAGCGGGTGTGCTTATGAGTTATGAATGTTTCCTAAGTAAACTCTACAGCGCTGGCGTGTAATGTCGGGACTCACCTCCGATTTGCCTTTGGATACGCACTGCGCCACGTTACTTGGCTCCAAATTTATTGCGTCTCTCTGTGAACAAACAATTTATAAATGTTTTAGTAAAAGATTTATTTTTCTTTATGTAACTTTTACTTTCAAGGATTCGTCTTTGTCTTCTACAACTGTAATTTGTTAAAACATTAAAACAGATAAATCAACGTTCCAATAAAATTATTAAAGTGACTTTACTTTAGTGTAATAAAAAGTGTTTCTGAATATAAAAATTTTATTTGAGATACTTCAGTTTGTAAATCACAGAAGTACTCGTAGCATGTATGTAAACTTACCTCACAATGCGACGAACTAATGTTGTTCATATTCAGCCGATACAATCGATCCCTGTAAATAAAAAAGTTTATGAATTATAACAGAAAAAAAACCTTTCATATAGATGGAGCAACTTTTCTACTATTGTACAACAAAAATAGCCGACGCCGACAACAGCGTAGCTCCAGGAAAGTTGTGGAAAGTTTACCCAATTTCCCGATTGGCATCGATGTGGCTACAATGTTTCAGAATAGTGTATTAGAGGTATTACACAATATTGTTTTATATTTTTATAGCTAAAAATGAGCCTTTTACTGCTGGAACGTGATACAATGTTACGGTATGTTGCTTGATTCATGGAATCAATTTTGATTGTGAATAAGGTGTATCGTAAAATATTTTACGTAATAATGGTATCGGCAAAGACATTGTATTGGAACAAAATAATGTGCTTTGATAAAAACTATTCGATGAAAATGAATTATAAAATAGTTTGAAACTTACATAGCCCCGACGTAGAGGGCGTCTCGTTTAGAATCCACGAAGAATGTTCTGTAGTACAGAGGGCCACACGAGAATTCCCGGACATGATCTGTGAAAAAGGAAAACTGACGTCAGAATTGGGATAACAATATTTCGCTACCTGAACTCAAAATACGAGTATATGTATGATATTTAAAACATGAGACATGACAACTACGCAAGCATATACTTTCAATTTGGTTATAGCAATTACATAATATTGTAATTACATTTAACGGTCACTGCAATAACATTAATTAAGCTAAGAGCATGGAACATACAAACCAAGTTCTGTATATTGAATATTGCTATATTATTTTGTATGAGAGTTCTATTAAAACAGACAGTTTTCTTAAACACGAGGAACAAGATCAAAGGCTGTCAGAGGTCGCATACTGCCAGATACGTTAAAACCATTGGAGTAAAATCGAGGAGACATCAAAGGAAAGACGAACTAGTAGATATACAGACCCAATATATTTAGCTAGGTTATGTAGTACAAAGTATATAGGTATCAAGATCAAGATTGTGTTGAAGAGTGAGAGACAAATCTTAGAAGATGTCAAAGGAAAAATCTGGTCAAAGCCCTTATTTTCCTATATTATAATCCTTTTAACACTTAAGTAGTTAAGTTTTTGTGAATTCTGATAATAATTCTGAGATTACAGCGAATTATAACTTGGTTTATGAGATCATAAATTTATTTACAGTAAAAACATTTCTTGGCTTACACGAGTTTACTGAAACCATTACAAAGTTTATTGTTAAAATTTTATTCACCGTCTTAAATCAACCGTTCATCCCAACATTTCTCTGCGGTAATAAAAACCGCTTCACGCACTTTATATTTTACTTTATTTATTATTTAAATTTGGGTACTGGGCACGTTTAGGTCGCGTGTTACCGCTTTACTGGTTTTACTGTTGGTGTCTAGGGTCAGCCGGGGATCGAGTCACGCACAGAATGCGATGTTTACTTTTATGGCATCCGACATTCGGTGAATTTGGGAACAAACTGTCTAGATATACGTGATTGCTGATCGCCCGATACTGTTGTTCACTTTTATGGTAATATACAACTCTGCGCGTGACTGCAATATCATTATTAAAATTAAACCCTTTCATATAATTTATCTTCACTTTTTTGCAATAACGAGGCAGCATAAAAATATGATTATAAAGTATTTTCTGTATCATCTTTTAATAGCACGTCATCTTTGTTTCCCCTTAAAACCTTTTTCAACTTCCTCTACGTGTATTTTTCCGAGCGATTTTAATACATTATCCTAAGGCCGTCGTCACTGTCTTCTTTCTATGCGTTTAGACGTCGAAAGGGGGAAGAGCTTTGAATTAAAATGGTATTTTGCAAACGTTCGGCCAGGCGTGAAGATTTGTATGGCAACTGAAGGTATCCACTGAAGAAAGGTTCAGGGAAAATGTAATATTTACTTATATTTTTCTTTATAACGTGTGTATTGTTAAAGCTGGTCGATGAAAGTTGACGTGGGTTAAGTGGACAGTTCCAGAGGTACTAGAATAAGTTTTCGATAATGGATCATAAAGAAAGAAATGCACAAAATAAATATTAGACAAAATTTCAAATAATTTCATAACGTTCATCTTTTGTTAGATTTTATAAGTAAGAAAATATAGATTTTGATATACCAAACTAGCTTTAGTTAACAATTTTTCCCGTGAGAATGAGGGAATTTCCCGCGGTGAAAGGTAGCCTCTGTTCTTTCCTAAGCTCTATTCTATCTTTGTAGCAAGTTTCTACAAAATCTGTTCAGTAGTTTGCGAGCATATATTAATCGGAATATTTTACGAATTTTTTTTACACCTTGTGTATAATGTATACGAACGAGTATTATTCTAGTTGTAAGGATCCCTAATTTTTATGAAAATAAAATATAGCCAATATTGCCCGGGGATAGTGTAGCTTCCCAACAGTGAAATAATTTTTGAAATCGGTTCAGTTGTTTCGGAGGCTATTCGATGCAAACAAACAATCAAATCTTTCCTTTTTATAATATTAGTGTAGATGAGTGAACGAGGCATGATAGAGATGTATGTATGTAAGAGTTTTTGAGCCTTGACGATCCAAAAAACACAAAACAGCAAGTACGAGTACTTCACTATGCAAGTTTCGATGCACACTGTCCTTAGGGAAACGATGTTCTTGAATTTCACTTTACATGTCATCGCGCGCACTTGAGCTCCACCGCACTTACATTATCAGTCTTCATTGAATATGCATCGTGCATACTATGAAGTAGGAAATGGGATTACCGTTTTATGGGATAAAAACCTTGGAAATGTGTTAAAAGATAATAGAATAGGAAGAGCTTCCGATACCGTTAATGGAGTTGGTATTGAATATCTGAGATACGTTCTCGTTTTATGAGAATTCACAGTAATCATCAGTTTTTATGTTTGTCTGTGTTTATTGCGACTTGATAGATAAATAAGTAGCTACATATAAATATTTCATAGGCCTCAGGTGAAGAATATAAACTAGTTTACCTATTTGAGAAGATGATACTTTATTGCGGAAAGAAATGTAACAAGTACCTAATAAATAAATGGTTATAAAAAAATAAAGAAGCACGTTTTAGTTACAGTTAAAAATAGAAACATTATTAAAGCTCCGAAAGAGGAATACTAAGTCACTGTTAAGGCCATCGACAGTAAAGACACAGCCGATAAAGCTACAATGTAGCACAAATGAAGTTTGAATAGAGAGCAGGAGGCGGAAGTTGCAGGTGTTGGTTCGGAATCAGCATTACTGGCAGACGCCGCTGGGACAATCTCGCTACAGCGTTGTATCGACTTTGCATGTGCTACCTAACTGATGTACGATTTGGTTAAAGGCTTACTATGTTTTGGTTATGTCACTGTTGCTGGTAAAAATAAGTTGAATCACCCCAACATTTCAAATTCAAACATTTTCTTGCACATATATACATATCTCATATGTATTATTAAGTATTTGTGGAACACATAGGAACACGGGAGAGCACTGCAAAGGAAAACTAAACAGAAACAAAATTAAACTTAGAAATCTAACGTAAAATCACCTAAACGATTCAATGTTATTTAAGAAAAAATAATAATTTTGATACAATTGTACAATCTAAGATTTGATGTCGTGATTTCTATTGTTACTCCGAATAAATTTTAGTTCTATTAAAATGTTTAAGTAATGGTCCACTTTGATTATTGTTTTGTTTTTTTACTAATGTAAATCAAATTATGATACAAACCGTAGGTTAGAGTAAAAATCATATATTTTTATCAACGAAGCAAGTGATTTGAAGAATTGTAGTAAATGTTGTTGTGATTTTTATAACACTATTATTTGCTATGACGACAATTTTAGTTCAGAATTGTATCTTTAAATGATTTTAATAAAAAAAAACAATGGATGAATATGAACGCGAAAAAAATCTGACTACCATGAATTTAAATTCAAATAACAATGAGCATTGAATACAGTTCAGCTTCGTTTTACTTATTTCATATTTCTAGACTGTCTGAACATCATACAAATGCATTCGCTTTTATAGCACCGTAATTTCATACGACCATTTTATTGTCTGACGGCTTTCCATTAGACTTTGTCTCAATAAATGTTTAATGCCTGTGTAAAAACCATCTGGAGTTTCGATAGGTGAAAATATGACTTCATTTACTAGTAACTTTTAAATTTACAATTGAGAACCTATCGAGAAAATATATTTATAGCTCAAATAAGGCAGTGCATGACCGGTTCTTGTAGAGAAGGCGTTTGTTTAACAATTTGCGTTTTTCGGCTTAAAATAATATTGATGACCTATATAAACTAAATGGCCGTTCAACTGCTTCAAATAGAAATGAATCAGTATTTCTACTGAAATATATTCAAATTTGAATATATTCGCGGCGGATACGTCACTATTTCGTTATGCGACACGTCGGCTTCGACACGAATATTTCCCCGGCTGAGGCATTCGACACTATGAAATACATATTTCAGTGGCGCGGCGCGGTTGTCGCACCATCTTTCAGTGCGACTCTTGTCAGAATCGTATATTCAGTGGCACTGCATTTTTCATTATTCAATCTCCTGTGTGGATCACAATAAACTTTGTGAATACGTTGGGTTTACCGCAGGGATCCGTGTTCGGTGCATTGTTTTATACATCTTGCATTGCAGTCACTGACAATTTTGTGAAAGCAACCAACTACGCTATGCATTGTTCTCAGCTCATATTTATCCTACCGAGTGACCTGATTTTACCCTGGGTGAGGTTACTATGAAAACAGATCTTGGTCAATCACGTTGTTGGTCCAATATGGGTTGGTCTACTACATCCACACGCTTTCTTCGCAGGTCTGTGCAAATTCCTTACGATATTTCGCTGAAGAATATCAAATGACGTACAGCTACGTGTTTGTAAATCGTAAACAAATTGGTAAGTATGTGGAGATCAAGCTGGCGGTTGGCTGGTCTGTAGAAAAAATGGCTGAAGCCGCAACGCCACGGATTTTCTTGTGATTGTAAACATAATGAAATTGAGTAGGTACGTTTATTCAGTTCGGTAGTTGAGAGTAAAAATAGGTTATTAAGGATAGGTTACACAGTGCGAGCTGCTCCGGTGACAGTAGACAGCTATTGTGCCTGTGTATTCGCACGACAGTAGCTTGACTCGCCTCGCTCGGTCACACAGTGCAAACTGCGGGCTGACAGCTACTGCACCAGTGCACTCGCCTACTTCCTCTCCGATCGTGCCTCGTGCAACGTTGTCGCAATATTGACGAATAATCACGATACATATCACAGTAAAAACGATTAAAAAAATACTTTGTGATTAATACTTAGATTTGAAAGTGCTATACAAAAAAAGACATATAAAGTACGAGTTACTGTCATTTTGAATAAATTGTACAAGACTCGGGCGAGCCGCTGCTGCTAGTCGCGTGGTGGAGGAAGGCTAGCGAGTAAAACAAAAAATGTTGTAGTACTTAATTCGGAGCGAGCAACTGACATGGCAGTAACTTGAATGATGCGGTCACACGGTGCAAGTAGCAGCTTCTCAGTAACTGACTAGGTCAGCTCGCATGCGGCATAGTGTAACCAAGGCATTATAGACCCAATAATTAAAATTTTATACTCTGAATCAAAATGTCCGAATGAGATTAGTAATTGTAGAAGAAGTTGTACTGGCATTGAAGGTAATAAGTAGAAGTATAATTAGTGGCGCTGCCAGTATCAAGATCCGCTGCACGACACGCGACCTGTTTAGCGGCTACATGCCAGCGTGGTTGCTCCATCTGATAATCGCCTATTGTTTTAACTATTTTACTTGCTTTCAAAAATGTGGTATTTCGTATTTATTTTAAATGAGATTCAAATCTTTGATAGTAAGTTGTTTTTTGCCGGCGCAGGCAAAGACAACAATTTTCGACCCATAGAAATGATTCATTGATTTATCCACAGGTGACGCCTGTTAGTATATACTATTAAATTATAATCGAAGCGAAAAATTAAGATCTTAATTTTTCGCTTCGATTATAATTTAATAGTATATACTAACAGGCGTCACCTGTGGATAAATCAATGAACTATTGATCGAGTCGGCGACATCGTACTTGTGATATCTTTCAATGCAATTTGAAAGCACGAGTGTCTATAGTGGTTCGTAGGAACCTGGATAGATGGAGCTGTGTGCACTCCAAGCACGTAGTAAAAAATCGAAAGCGTTAAATTATTTCATTGAGCTTGTACGGAGACTTGGTGGTACAATTGGAAGTACGCCTGTACGGCCCGGATAGCCCAGGAGGTGCGGGTTCAAGTCCCTGCCCAAGCTCAATGATCTTAATTTTTCGCTTCGATTATAATTTCATAGAAATGATAGTAACAAGCACTTAATCTAAATTTTTACAACGTTTAATACGGAGGGCGATCATATAAATATGTTGTTTTCCACAATCACCTTCGGCACCAGACACCTCCGTAGCGGCGCCCGCACCGTGTACCTATCCGCTACTGTCCTTAGGATGATGTTGCGACTGAACCTCAGCCTGTTCAACAGGGGTACCGTTTTTTTGCGTATGATGATTGAAAAGTCCTCAGCAAACATCCCCGATGCACTACATAACCGTGGCAGTCCCAACATCATCATAAATATATTATTGTTTTAGACGTCACGTCTCCTATGAATTTTTGGTATGCTTGACCCAAAGACTTCCAGTGTACATATTCTGGCAGTAAGCCTTAAAAAATAATCTTAACTTGTTTAGTACAACGGGAAAACCTGCGGGCCACCCTATCGCCCCTAATAGCTAGGGCTCTCTTTCAATGTCGTCATCATCCTTAAGGTCTTCGGTAATTATGTGTCCCAGATATATAAACATAAAATGCATAAAAATGCATAAAAATGCATTTTATGCTCATGCTATTGTATGTGCTACTGAAACACTTTCCTGCGGCCTTAAAGATTATGTACTCAGTTTTCTTTATATTATTGGTGAGACCATGTTCAGCAGCGTAATATTAACCAATGTAATTATTCATCCATAACCCAACTAGCAAAGTAGTCCAATAATTTGAGTTTTTATCATTAAAATGCTGTGTAAACATGTTAATAAGGTTTTAGCTGTGATGGCATGTTGTATAAAAGTGTTCGACGTTATTCATTGGTCCTATAAGCTTATAGAGCAATATTGAACTATAAATAAATGATGTAAACGTCAACTACGCCATATTATACAACCGTTATAGTTTGGTGCATTACAAAGCACCAGTGTAGCTATTACAGAAAAATATTGCACTATAAGAGTGTTAACAAATGTCTTTATTGATTTGATTTGACCAATAAATGTAACAAACGAACTGCTATAATCCTTTCGAATTAGCAGTGATGAACACTCTACTATAACGCGACTTTGTCGTATTGTTGATATCAGAACATTACTACAGTACTTAGTGTATTAGTAGTTAAAAAAAGTCTACAATAGAATGATTTTGTGATGTAACCTAGTTCCATATTTATCATTATACAATGTTAATGTCCTATATTAGTTTTTATATACTTTTTATAGTTCTACAGATAAGAATATCACACAAACACTGTTTTAGAGCGGAATTGCTTTGTAATAACTTTTTAGTTTCTGTAATAATACTTAGTATTATGATAATGTTCCGATTTCTTTAATAATACAAAAACATTACATAAAAGTAGAGAAATGTGACTGTTAAACGACAAATTGTATTCTGAAAAAGCGTTTTTTTACTCACTTTTAAGACAATGTTCAGACATTTTCTATTCACTGTTCTTTCGACAGTGCACGTCGATGCCATGGTGTATGCAATTACAATAAGGGTCCTTTAAATCTCGAAGTCAATTTTATTTAAATATTTTTTAGTAAAAACTCCATTATTCAAGGGGGCACTTAAAATTTACTTTAAACCTAATCATATTTTATCAGTAAAATTGCAGTCGCATGCCATTTCCACACTCTTACGTCAAAAATTACAGTAAAAAAATATTTTTTTCACACACAAATATAACACATTACACATTGCATGGATGCTATTAAAAATATTTTAATTATTTTTACAATCTGCACGATTACAAATGATAAAACATTGAATGGTGAGTGAATAATGTAAGGTAAAGGAAACTTCAACTCTAGTATGGCATGAAAAAGTATTATAAAAGTTTATTTTTAACCATTATTTCGTTACCTTGTAATTCGATTCACTGTTACATGATCTGTACAGGACTGATTTGTCGTGTGTAACACTACAATTATTTCGTTTTAGTACTGAACAGGTATATAAATGCGCCACTTTCGAATAAAAGATTCCTTCATAGGTCTTTTATGAAACCAAAAAAGTGTTTTATAAAACGTTCTATGAACTTTTAAATGACTAGTTTTTGCTGCTTGGGAAGTATATTCGTTGATTGATTCAGTAATTTACTTTAGATGTTTCTAGTTATTTTATAGTTCCTTCAGATATTTTTGAATATAAACTTTTGTAATCATTTAATTCCTATTATCATATTTCGAAATATAAATTTTTGTAATCATTGACTTCATTTTAGGTAAATTGCCCGCCCAGGTAATTTTGTTACGGATTCCGTAAAAGTTTTGCCATTTTTCGGATTCTGAATTTACGTGTAGCAAACTCGACTTCATTGGGGTAATTGTTTTATCGCATGAGCACGGCGTGGTCAGGAGGGCGGGGGGTGGCGAGGTCGGCCAGCGGGGGGAGGGGTAAACTGGACCCTCACAGCTGGAGTTCCGAGGAAGAAAGTTATAATAAACCAACGCACGTTTCAAGATCCTATCAAACAAAATTATTTTGGTCAAGGATAGTTAAAGCAAACAACACTATGCGGTTATGAATATAATTTGTAAGTTAACCCCCTTCTTTCTCTTTTATTAGTTTAGTTTAACCTAGCTGTAATTGAAATATTATTGAAAATCATTAGACCTATTTGCAAATATCAGAATCTTATTCAGGAATGAGCGTTGAAATATTTTGTCACGGCGTCGGCGTCGCCATTGTGATTCTTCTTGAGATTTCTCAAACGATTGCAATCAATCAGAGCGACGATTCAATCGACAATAGCTCATACATCAATCGCATGAAAATCGTGACAATACGTAATAGGGCCGCGCCTGTAGGCAAAGCGGCGCCATTTCATTTGATGGATTACGTAGCGATTACAGCCGGCAGGAAATCCGCGTATTTTTCATTTGGCAATTGTAACGGTGCGATATCAAAATATCGTTGTACAAGGCAGCGATTAGATTAACAACACACAATTGGCTTACATGAAAAGTTTGGTCCATTAGCATTGTTTGTACCTGCCGAAGGGAAAGGGGAGGGGGGAGCGAGCGGCTGACGAGTGGATTAACCTGATTGCGGCCTGTCACTTGCTCTACTGATGAATTCACATAGGGTTCCAAAACACATCACGTGAGTTGATATTTTGTGATGGTGGAATCCATTCCAAATGATATTTTATTCGATTAGGTATAGTGATTTGTTGAGTTCAAAAGTAATGTACTTACGTAATAATTGTACGTGACAGTGGATATTATTAGTTGTAAGTTTTCAATGAATAGAATTAGTACGTAAAAATATATTGTATACAATTTTGGAATCTACAATACAAGATCGATACTGAAAACTTCAGTTAACTTTTATGTGTAGTAATTCCCCTAAGTAATTAGGTATATTAAACTTATTTGATTTAAGTTACTAGAAAATATTGTTTCTTGACCTACAGAAAACGCAAAATATCCAAATACATGGCCATGTTTATCTACATTCGGTCGGTAACCGTTATTTTTCATTTCACGGGTCCAATATCAAGCTTACACGGCACCGATTAGATTAACGGCACACAATTGGCTTACATGAAAACTTCGCCCTATTAGCCTGTTGTAATACCTGCCAGCCTGCCACACAGAACTGAAAACTTATAGCACCAATAGAAATAAACACGGGTTTTATTCCGTATAATCTTTTGAAATCATGACAATAAAGGTGAAATTTCACAAATAACATGCTTTGTAAGTTTGTTAAAACACGTCCTGAATGTTTCTATGGTATATGAAATAAAAAAATAAAAAAATAAAGATTTTACTGATGCTCGTTTACTAATTTATTCGAATTAAAATAGTCGCTAATTTATCCGAGTACTTAATTAATTTTGGACTTGTACTCAACTGCAAAAACAGGAACTAAAACTTTATTTTCACTACGCTACAATTTTATTTTTGACAATAATAAAATATGTTTCTCTTCTGAAGTAAAATCTATGCTTTTACTAATCTGTGGTTCAGTGTAACCTACTACCACTGGATTGGATTAATTCGGAATTTGCCTCGCGGCCGTTCCGTGCCACTATCGCTGTGTCTTAAACAATAACACGCAGGCCAAATTAAATATTTTACTAGCCGTGTATTTTTGCGTCTTTCAGCTGTTCGCGTGTAAATGTTATTTCTGTTTATTGTTCCAAACAAATCTTCGTCATCATCCGTCTACTGTATTATATTTTGTTTTATTTATCATGCCTATTCTATTAGCTGTACTTTATGTGCTAACCGATTCGACACCGTAGCAGTGCCGTAGCAAAGTGCTACGAATTGTGTAGCAGGCTCGTAGACAAAGGTATTGTATTGATATTAAGTTTAGTGATTTAAATGGAGATACAAGTAAGTAAGTAATATTTTATTATCGACAGAAACTTTATACATATTTTAGACTTTTAAAAGCATGATTTTATCACGATATTATCAATTTTAATGGGAAAAGTTCTCAGGAAACTACAAATGCTCGGATTGTGTTTAAAAGTTAAATTAAGTCATAATTAAAGTTCCTAATAGATTTTTTGAAATAATATTGAAATTTAGTACTCATAAATTCCCATAGATATCGCTGTTCAATATTAAAAAAATAAAACGCGATATCGTTGTGTTTTCGTAGCCTGAATATCATAATTATAATATTTAGTATTCCGAAATCCCTATAGATGTCGCTGTACGATTTTAAAACTCGCTATCGATGTGTTTTCGCCAAATGTACTTAAGAACAATATCAGCTCGCGGCCGACCCTTACTTTAACACTGATAAATATTACTGAGTGAAATACGAAAATATACTGATACTGCTACGAATACGGATATTCTTATTGAATTTCTTTTGCGATTTGGATAGTTATACTGAGATCATAATATACTGTATTGTTTTTAGCTTTCTTAATATTTCGATTGATTCTAGGAATTATTCTAGGAATTATTCCTAGAATCAATCGAAATATTAAGAAAGCTAAAAACAATACAGTATATGATCTCAGTATTTATTCAGTAGTATTTCGATTGATTCTAGGAATTATTCTAGGAATTATTCCTAGAATCAATCGAAATATTAAGAAAGCTAAAAACAATACAGTATATGATCTCAGTATATTATATGAATATATTGATATACTTGGAAACACCCAATCAAAATGTAAGTAGGTAAATTAACAACCAATAAAGCAACACTTACACTGCCTCACGTCTCCTGATTCAAATCTCTTTGGCAGTAAATAACCAGCTTATGATACGAGATTTCAGTCACGATCCGCGCTGAATACTCCATTACTTAGTAGCAGTAACTCTAAGAGCGCTAATCGCTACACGTGTTAACTTGCCGACTGCATGCAGGTGGAGAGATTTATATGGAACATGTGAATATTATTCTGATGAAGTGTTTCATACTGAAGCAGCGGAACCGTTCTTGCGATGACCTACTTGATCTAGAGTTCTTACATTACGTTGTGTGGAAATATAACAAAAGTTTTTTTTACTATCGTTAACAGCTCACATATGTCCCCACCGAGGGGCTCGTGCCTACCCTGATATCAGGGTGAATAGGCCTTAGTCGACCACGCTGGCCCAGTGCGGGTTGGTCAACTTCATACACAACCTTTGAATTTCTTCGTAGGTGTGTACAGGTTTCCTCACGATGGTTTCCTTCATAAGAGCGTCGAATAAACGTTATGAATTCGAAAATCGAAAACAAATTGGTGCGTGCCGAGGTTTGAACCCGTGAACTTCGGAATGGAAGTCAACGGTCCTAGCCACTTGACCACCGACGCTCTTATTTTTATTTTACTTTTTTTTATTATAAAGAATGTTATTGTATTACAAATTACTGTGCATAGCGTTTAAAAATAAGTAAATGTTATGTAGAAGCTCCTTAAGAGTGATAGTGTGCAAGAAATGTAACTTGCACGGAAAAATTACGATAGATCATATAGTGAGTTTTTTTTTGGAATTTGATAAGTTCTTTTTTATTCCATTTAAATTTCTTTGTCATATTCGTATATATTTACAGTAAAATTACTCTTTTATGAGTATTCGCAAAGCAGCATATGAATTTAGAGGCGTAGAATTTAAAATATCGATGATATATAAATTGAAACATTAAACTTCTCTGATCCCCACCTGTCTCGTTTCAAAGTAATAATGATGAACTACAACCATGTATAAATTATCAATTTCAACTTCACCAACACTTTAATGTACTAAGAAGTTCTTCGAAAACATTTTAAACTATATCAAATTTAATCCACTACATGGAATTATTGATTTTCTATTACCGTGCGGAGAAAGTTTAACTTTAACTTACAAGTTAAAATAAACTTACAACTTCAGGGTTGCGAAGGCGGCTTAAGGGTTTAAAGGTTTAAGATGGTGTTAGTATTGTGTACCTCGAGCTAGAATATGTTAACAGGCTTAGGACGCGAAGGCTTATGATGGAAAACAATTCGAGTTTTACGACCACGTTAAACTGTGTGTAAGCTCAAATTAAAATAAGGAAAGTTAAGGGCTTCGACATTTACAAATTAACATTAATGTTGCTAAGTAGGCGTTATTTAGGTATAAAAAGGTAAATATGTTTTTGTATTGTATGTTAAGTAGAAGATTTTCGTATGAAATGATGGTGATACACTGGGCCGCAAAGAAAAAGGGTCGCTTATAAAATTATTGATTCACTGATCTAGTTTTATGAAATAAAAACTAAATCAAAGTATCAAAGTATAATTTAATGTGTTTAGATAAAAAAAGGCATTAAAGATTCTTGAGCTTAGTATTTGCTTCATAAAGCTTGGTCAGGTAAAATGTTGTAGATTAATTAACTGACCTTTTTTCTTTGCGTTCAAGTGTAGTTAAAATTATAAGTAACTAAATTGTCACGACGGGTCTGTCGTTTCAACTAGTTACACGAAACTAACCGGTTAAAATGGAAATATTCTGTTAATTAATCTTCTATCTCAGTAGTATAACTTATACTATTCTTATCTCTTAAGAGATAACAGAGATAGAATAAACCTTGAGGAAGGACATAGGTTACCTTTTAACTTGGGAGAATACCTAATTCCAACGGGAAAAATTGTTAACGCAGGCGGGGCCGCGGGGCGCAAAGCTAGTTAAGTAATAAAAATAAACAATATTTTTTAATCGACATATTATGCTAGTGTCACATTTTTTTTCCTTTTATATGAGTTGAAATAAACCAAACCCATTATTAATAAAAAAGAAAGTAAGACAAGATAATATTTGAGTCAAGAGACGAACGTAAGCTTTGAATAATACAGCTAGAATCAGTGTTTATTACTCGCAAGGTGTTAGTCGGGCGTGGCGGGTTAATATGCCGAGTTAATAAGTACCAGTAAGAGCTGGAATTCAGACAATCTGTCAGCTCACGGAGGTTTGTCATGTCGCCACCTTGTATAATGCTTGGAGAGTACACCAAGTAATATTATTATACAAGATCGGGGGCTTATTGCTACTTACATAGTTTTCTTATATTATGTTGAAAGCTGTAGTATAGTTACTGTTTTTGCATTTTAAGGTCTACAGACTTATCGGTCTTAATGTTGATTGAATTATGATCAGATGTTATGAAATATTACTGATGATGTTTTATTCATACAGTATACTGTTTCAGTTTTGTGTTTTCCTTGGGTGTCAATAAAGCATATTTGTATTGTATTGTATTGTATACTGAAAAAATAATAATTAAGTAGTGCATGATAAAAATATATATTTTTCTCATTTCGTAACTCTTTGATAAATTTTTACCCTTTTTTTCTGTATTTATAATTTTTCTGGACTATTATTATAACATTTGTATTTATTTCAGTAACTGTAGACTGGAAAGTATATCGTGTCAATATTGATATGATAGAGCTTTACGTTTTAATCGTCTCTGTCAAAAACATAAGGCCATAATACATATCCTGCTCTTTAATAACATTAAAATTTGGTAACTTAATTATGATTAAGGCGTGTATCTGAATATATAAGTAAAGCCAAACAAGGCCAATAAAGGAGTCTGGTATCTGAGTAGAGCGGTGTACCGCGGTATGATACTCGTATTAGCCGGTCCACGGCGCGGGCGCGAGCTCCGTTCCACCCGTTTGCTTCCGAGAATCGCTGCTTTCCTGATGCTCACAGATTTCCCTTTATCCTTAATTCAAGGGAGTTTACGACGGATTTTTATTATTAACCAGACTGTTGAGCTTTTGGCGGATGAGGTTTGTTTGTTTTCCGTAGAATTGAAGTCTTTTGACTTGAAAAAAGAAACATTACATCAATTTTTTTTTCTAATCTCGCTTTAAGACGCTATCAATTATTATCATTTATGCAAATACAATTGGATGTTCAATGAGTCACAGCTAGTTTTATAAATTTCTGAATACGAATCAAGTTATACTAGCAATATTTAAATCCTTAATGACTTTGTGCGGGTAGTAGGTACTGTTAAATAAATATACTTCAGTGACTTTGTAAAACGGTGCGGCGGCGCTCTGTAGCATGTTAGTAACGAAGCGATAAAAAGGCGTATTTAGGTCAATATTAAACTTTATTTATTTATCGTGTGCTAATGAAAAAATAAGAAAAACAAAAAATTCAAAAAAGTCAAAAGAAATAAATACTTATAAGACTTCCTAGTCAAATCCAAAGCCAAAAATCCTAGGCAATTAAGCCAAATCGCACAAGATCAACACATGTCAACCCGCACTTTAACTATATTTGGCTTACCTATTGTGATGTTTAGTATCCAAAATTCTAATGGGATAAAATAAGATAAATTAAAATGTACTCTACTGAATAATATTATTTGTAGTTAGGTACATGTTTCTCTTTTAAAGTCGAAATGAATTCCAGAAATGCAATCACCAACTTACCAATCCTATCCAATACAAAAAGTATGGACCTTAAAAAACCCTGTTTTTGTAATCCTTTCACCATTCATCTTAGGAGACACGGAAAGGCTTTCGTGGAGTGAAGGGGTGCGGGGACTAATTCCGAATGCACCTCCAATCGTAAAAGAAAGTCGTAAAGAACCCCCCGATGCAAGAATCAGGGTACAAATAGTTGATTTCTTATTGGTATGTAGTGAGGAGACGAACGGAGGATATTGTTTCTGTTATTGTCGATTGTTGAGATGATTTTTGTCGACGGAATTATCGTAGAGTATTACACAATTTAACTTGTTGTTAAATTAAATATAGATTTATAATATGCGTCGTTGCTTTGAGCATTATAAGTTAAAAAAGAAGCAGGTGAGATCACAATAAAATTTATAATCACAAATAAGTTTTACTTAAACGAAACAAACATTGTAAAAGTATAAATTTTCATCATCATTTTGTTTTATCTGCAATCAAATTAAAATACATTTGTGACTGGAACATACAATTTTAATTCATTTGTAAAAAACATATCAGCTATTTCCCAACCCTCAAAAAAGAAACTTAATTATTAATACACACTCGCTTTACACCAACACCACAGAGACTATGACAATACTATGTATTTCCTACGCCGCTACGTTACAACTTCCGAGCAGTTTTATCGATATTCCATCTGTCAGGTACAGACAGTACCATTCTTCAGACAGACATCACTATTCAAGTTTCAGATTGAAAATTCGCCATAAAAACATCGGGACACGCCCGCTCGGATTAAAGGGGGGTCTAATAAAGAAAACTTTGCGACACCGTATTTTTAGAGCCAAGTGGGACTCTAGTATTATTAGGTTTGAAAGTAATAGATTAGAAAAACGTTCCGCGGTTGTCGGTTCGATATTGCTCCAACTAGGGCTTTAAGTGAAAAAGTTTGTGCACCGGAGGTAAAAGAAAATGAGAGAACGCTAAGTTCTCTTTTGCAATTTTGAATAAGGTTAGGGTCTTTAGTAACTATGACTAAAATCTGGTACTCCTTTCTATGGTCTATGTAGTTTTATGGAGAATTATTATCTTGTGTATGAATCTGTAATTCATTTCCCTCCCTAGGATGAAAAAGCTTAATTCTAAATTTCACAAGCAAAAAAGCAGGCAGATAGCGTCGTCGCGCGTCTGAATACGGACCAAATTTATTTTAATAAGAGCTCGAGCTTAAATCAGATAGCTTAGCATGAGATAAAAATGAGCGCACTCCACGCGAGTGGCGAAAATTGTGAAATATTGTGCACAGCACAACAGAGGCTGGCTAGGTAGTCACTGGGTGGTATAAAGCGGTGCAGTGGTGGTTTAAGTGGCGTAGAACTTCCTTAGATTAAATATGAAATCCTCGAAATAAGTCTCGTCAGATAGATTGAAAGTTTAGTTCACAGTTCAATTATTTACGACTAGCTGTCTGCCCGCGGCTACGCCCGCGTTGTTTTCCGACATTTCCGTAGTAATTTTTAATTATCCCACGGGAACTCTTTAACTTTCCGGGATTAAAAGTTTCCAATATGTTGACCAGGAATGTGAAGAACCACCATGCAAAATTTTATTCAAATCGGTACAATAGTTTCGGAGATTAGCCCGTACAAACTGACAAACAGACAGAGAAACAAAAAAAAAAAATTGTCTGGATATGATCTATTTCACTTCTTACACCCTACTGACTCGGATTTCATCTTTTTTTTCTATTTACAAATATTTGACCTCTACAGTTTTATTGTATACAATTTTTTTATTTACAATTATGTATTTGCATACGCAGCCTTAACGAATATTCTATACAAAAAAATTGCTTAACTTTTTATTAATCTCAAATATATTTCTAACATTTTGATTGAATTTTGTCAATTTTACAAAATATTTTACCATAAAAATAAACAAAATAGATTACTAAAGTAACAAGTGCATCAGTTACTGATTTACACACAGTTGAAAAAACCTAGACATATTTTAACATCATGTTTGGCTCTGTCTGTAAGTGATGTTATAAGTAAGTACGAGTATGTTACAAATAAATAAATTTTCAGAGTCACTCGTTGCAATAGCTAGTATAGGTACCTACCAATATTTAGTCCGCCTAGTTTAAGTGTACCCTGTGCTAAGCTAAAAGTTCCAACGCCAGCACGAGATAGGATAATAAAGGCAAAACACAGCAATAAACACGTCCTGGGAGCATGTCAGGGCGTACACACGGGCCGCGGGTAGACTCGGATGACGCGAATAACATTTACATAAATTATCGCGCGCCCGTCTATCTCGAACCGTGTTTGCTCGACACCTAGCGATCGTCTAATGGGACTCATTTACGAGGTGCTTTTAAGAATTAAACACGTTGGGGAGGAGTTTTAATAGACAGGGGGAGGTTTAGGTCCTAGCTTCGTTTACCTTAAATAGCGTCGGAGATGAGTTTCGTTCGAGTGGTTCGATATCCGAATTAAAAATTGCATTTCTAAATTCAACTTATATAGACTGTACTTGGGTGTTTCTGGTAGATTTTTAATCAACAGCAGTATGTAATATAGATAAGAAAAATATATGAACTATAACTAAGTTGTAAAACTAAACTCTTTCACCCACGAACCGTTATGTTTTCTAGACATTAAGCGAGATTACTTCGTGATATTACACTAGTCCGTCGATGGCAAGCTGTAAATTCCGACGTTGAAGCAACATAATTTCACACACGCCCGACTCATCGTACGGCGAAATATTAAGGTGTATAAAATTTTATTACGGACATTACCCCCTTACTGAGTCTCTCTATAAACATTTTGTGTCGCGTTTTTCCTCAGCCTCCCCCTCGGAGGTTCCAAGCAACTTTCGTCTCTGCCTTATTTCCCTCTAATGCCACATTTGTGTCTTAATAACGGATGGTATCATGTTACGAACATCGCATTGTTTGATTTTCAATCTCGAGAGATTGCAGATTTCTTCCGCTAATGGTCTGAGCGAGGGGAATGAATTTTACAAACACTGCAAAATTGGTATAACGAATAAAACAGATAAGTTTTACTCCAGAAACTTAAAAAATCATCATCATCATCGTTGATCGTAATATTCGTCATCATCAGTACTAGTTTAGAGAAGTATCATCAATAATTTAGAGCAATCAAATTAATGTAGAATAATTATCACGCTTTTATTATACTAAATAAAGATAAAAAGTAATATCAAAAGATCAAAAGTCAATAATGAGTAAAGAAAAAATCTTGAAATTCACCCGTGCGTACAGATTGGCGTTATTTGAAAAAGGTTATTGATTTTCAGAATGGTAGTTAAAATGATCATCTTTTTTAATATCCCGGCTGTTTAACTGGCAAAGTGATTTCGCATTGTGAAGTCAAATGAGTTGTTTATTTTGAAGCCTGCGAGCGTGGATTCCAATGGACTTGCGCTGCATATATTTGAATTTCATCTCATTTTATTGACACTTTTAAAATGTTATTTATATGTCCATAATCTCATTAACTTTAGTACGTTAATTAAAATTCATTCACTTTTATGAATGAAATTAATGGCATCATCGTGGTGGGAAATTAAAGTTGTTTATTGAAAATCATTTTCAGTTTTAATTATACCCAACTGTAGAGATAATGTTGTTTTGTTATTTACTCCTTGAATCAACAAAATCTGTTAGTTATTATTCTAATTTGATTTAAATTATTACTTATTTGTGAATTTTACATTGGATTTAATATATTTTTATAATAAAGTAATAAAGTGACTGATTTTGACAAGTAATTTTGAATTCCTATTTATATATTTTTCTTACCCTAGCGTGTTTGAAGCTTAGAGCAACGCGGGCAAGGCATATTAGGCATAATGTTTGAAGTTTAAACTCCTCCCAGAATTTTTTTCTATTTATACTCTAAGTTTAAACTATTCACAGAAGAAAATAAAAGTACCTATTGTTTCAAATTCTTCTTTTTTCAATTTAAGAGCTGTGCTCCTGTCGTCGGTGGTATAATCGCCATCCCTCTCTGTTCTCCGCTAACTTCTTGACATTCTGATCGGACACCACATTTACTTTTTCCTTCACTGTTAGACTACATTTTTTTTTAGGTAAATTTTGTTTAATTTGTGAATACCAGCGAACGTACAGACAGGTTTGTGGCCGTGCCTATCCGCAGTAAGGCAAGATAAGGCGCTCGTGCTTTGCACCGGTTGGGGCCGATTATATCGCCGATACCGTCGCCATGTGGGCCCAGTGTGGCCACCTCTTTGTGTCTCTGTAATGCCGAGATAATTGATAGATTTGTCTAGTTGTATAAGGGCATATGTTGCCTCTCTGTTAATCATCATCTCTGTTGGCGCAAAGGTTTAAAATTAATTTCTCACTTTCTCTCAAACCATTGCCCAAACATCAAATTTTTCTCCGTGTACAAAAATGTATTGATAGGTACACTTATTTAATGTCGAAATCTTGATTATATAAATACACTAGTAAATAAGTAAATTATTGTATGTGAATGAAGTACGATGTGCAAGTGGAAAGAAGAAGAACCACTGCCTACTTCTTCGGGAAAGAGGCGTCACTTTATGAACAAAAGCCAGCATATGCGGTTGCATAGGTATGCAAATTATTGTAATATTTGCCTGATCGAAACAGTCCAAGGATAATCCAAACCTAAAAACGTGCAAGGATTGTCGTCGTAGCGTTTTCCAGTAAAACTTCCACAACGATGTTTACGTGTCTACAAATACAACGTATTTCGTACACGTGACGAATTTCCAAGTGATAAAAGCATCCATATTGGCGGCATTTTCACCTGCTTGTTTCGCGGTGGGTTTACCCGATGTCGTTTTGTCTTATTGCCCTTCCAAAGTGGCCCAACTATTCATCTGACGCCCTACCATGACTATTGGTTTTTTGTTTGCGTAGTATAAAATTCTATACTATGATCTACATTATCAATAATTGCTGGTTGATTATTTATTGATACAGCTCTACAAAAACAAATGCATTACGTTACACTTTAATAAATTTATTTAAATTTCACAACGAAATCTGCATGCATATTTTCAAAATAGTAAAACATTATTAGAAAAATATCGACCACCATTTTATATTATAATTTTAATATTACATGCATATAAAGAGTATTTCATTCATATTTTATTATTTAAACATATGCAATAGTACCGCAATTTTATTTTTATACTACCTGTCAACCGCAAATGTTAAGTTACTAGTAGCGATCCAAAATAAGTAACTTAAAAAAAACATATTAGATTTTTTCTTTATTACTAAACGACTACGAACTCTATTTTTTGTAGTAAATATTATACATATCTGTGGTTAGAAATATAATACTAGACTAAAACGAAATCTGAATCGAACCCTTGCAAACTTCTCTTTTCTGTGATTTTCAGCTATAAATAGTTGTGGCAGGAACTTTTCCAATATCTTCACTTCAACCGCTCGGTTTTTGTAACAGGTGAGCTGTATGGCGTGTAATTGATTGAAAAAGAAAACAAGTGTATTGGAAATAGGCGAGGAAATTGTAGAAATGTTTTTACTAGTAGATTTAAAATTAATAGACTATATTTTAAACTAATATAGGTTCAAATTTGTTCAATATTTCATCATATTTCCCTCAAGGCTCAGTGCGGTAGGTAGGTCGACTTAGCACAATTTGAATAACCTTGCAGGTGTTGCAAGTATTGTTTACAAATTTATATATAAAAGAAAGGAATACACATGAGTACCTGATGGTTCTAGAATCAGCTCCTAAAACCTAGCTATACTACCATCATTCATAGCTTAAATAATTTATGTCCTAAAAAAACTCTTTTGAAAAGAAGCAACAAACTGGTAACTTTTTGATGTCTCACAGCATTTCATTAAACTTGATCCGTTTCAGTGCTTATAACTTCAGATTATTTACTTGTAATTTGTTGGATACTTGTATACACAAGGAAAATGTTTCTGGGAGTTTATCAAACGAAATGATTTACATAAAATCTTAAGCAAACGGAGAGAATTGCGTAAACTTCAATCAGGGACTTTCCGCGACAGTTTGCAAGCGAGCTGCCATGGGCCGGCCAAGGGCGGGTTACGTCTGAAATTGTGGACTTCTAATAATAAGTTTTATTTTCGACAACACCACGAAAGTATATGTACCGGACACTACCGGTAGTACTTATAACATCCTTTATATCTACCTAATAGGCGACGTCGCGCCGCCGTGGTTTCAATTCCGCTCTAGATTTTGCAATGCAAGTATTTGCCACTGAAGGAATCCATTTCCGTTCCGTTTAATTTAACTTTAGCAATTCTACTAATTTTAAAGAGTTTCAATAAAATAATAATCAACTCTTTTATCGTAATAAACAAACGTGTCAGGAGGGGGGAGGGGGGTTCGGTCGTTCAGGTATTAGTATCTCTCATCGAACCCTGAACGGAATCATTAAATAGACTGTTTATCTACAAGATTACGCGCTGCGACACGGAAAAATCTTTCTTAACGGTGCGATTTGATAGCTTCATTTGCTTCGGTAGAGGTGAGTTATTGGGTTTGTGTCCGGTCAAGCGCAAGAATCATTTGAGAAAATCAGGCGAAGTTTGGGTGCGTGGCACCCCTCGCGAACTTTATTAAAAGATCTGGATTTTTTTTGTTTGTTGGTTTGCCTTTAGGCTCCTTGCATAGGATTGGCTTCTAAATAGATCTGGCAATACATTGTATATTCCTACCTAGAGTTGGATATTTAATCAGGTGAGGGTCGCGTGAAGCTGGACAAAAAGCACAACACCAGTCGTTGTGGCGATCTTTTGCGGGAAGGTTTCCGTCCACCAGTAGACTAACATAACTGTTACAATCGGTCATCGCAAGCCATATTTGACAGTTGTTATGTTTTTCTTACTCTTATAAACAAAGAGTTCACTTTTTTTATACTGTATTATAATTAAGTAATATAAGTAAATCTCGCTTTTCAATAGCGACCATCATCGTCGCGTGGGGCGCGATGACCGGTAGGATCCGCGTTTCGCGCCCACTCACTTTTCGTTCGTTCTGCCCTCATAGTAGACGACTTTTTTGAATATGATTCTTGTATCTATTTTGTACTTGACAACACATCATAATTGTGAACCCTTTCAACGCCTTATCATTTCATCGTTGTCATCAAACTCAACATTTGGTGTAGAAACTCGTTTCCGCGGCGTACTAAGTATTTGTTTCAGTCTTTCTTTATGTCACTGTCCACCATTTTTTCAAAACTATTATAAAGGTGGCAAAGGCTCGGTAAATCTTAGCACCTGTTCTTGCCGATATGCGATAGTGACGCGGGTGTTCCGAGTGTAACGGGAGCGCCCACCGTGCGAAATCCTATTGCAATTTATGCTCGTTGATCTGGAAAAAGTGTATGGGGGACTAAGGTCGCGGATTCTTTTATTGCCACGCAAAATCAATATGCTGGCGATTGGCTGGCTGACTGATACCTGTAGTATATACCTAACCTACTCTATATATTTAGGGGGTATCATTGTTTGTGTTCCTGTGTGACTTGTATATATTTTTTATGTTGATAGATAATACTTTGAGAGTAGGGAGTTTATAGACGTAGTAAATTAAATAGAGTTAATCGTGCCCATGAAATTATGTAAATGGATGACACAGTAAACTACTTGATTGCTGGAAGAGAATTTTACATCAGCAGTAAAGCCGCCTCTTGACGCATTGATTTGATTTAAATGAAACATGGCAGTATGGCAAACAGAGAGACAGTATGGAGACGTCTTAGTTCAACAGTGGACTGTTCTAGGTTGTTGTGAATGTATGTATGTAAGTGTCACGTAAATATTATTATATAAATAATTTGGTTTAATTTGTTTTTCAGGAAACAAGTATAACTGAGATTCCACGACAGCTGTATACTATGTAAATGTAAATAAAAAGTAACCCTTTTATTTCTCGAAATCACAAGTGGCGGTTCAATGACGCTACAATAAATCCGCTACGTATTTAGCCCCGGGGGAGCGTATTCAATCGCTCCAGCAATTATTCAGAATACATTACCGGCTGGCAATAAGTCACTAGGTCCTTCAGGGAGCGGACCCAGCAACCCTGCCACTCCTCCGGTCTTATAATTGAAAATTGAAATTTGTTTAGGACAGCCCTAATTCGATTCGGACGAGTTTGGGAAGCCATAACAATAAATACTCGCACTAGAGGTCGCAATCTGTGATGTCACTATCTGAGGATTAATAATCAGCTTACCTGAAATTACGACAAGTTTTCCCACAAGATCGCAAAACTCACCTTAAAAAACCTAATTGTCTTATATCTCCTATATATAATTATGTACTAATCTGTAGGCCGAGTGTTATGGACATCAACTTTGAGGCATCAAAGTTAAAATATGCTTAAATTAAAAGCCTCAATCAGCGATATTAATGAATTTAAATATTTTAAATTAATATCTCCCTAATAAATATGTGAAAATAAGGAATGGATTTGCAATTTTGCATAACATTTTCAATGGTTAGAATAGCTAGTCATAGTAGTGAGGAAATTTTTATACGCTGTTGATGTCCCTAATAATTAAAAAAATTGAATGAGAAAGGTCGAGATCGGGCGTGAGCTGAAAATAGGAAGGTAATAAACATTAACAAAATATATTGTATTTTAGTCGCTAATATTACTATTACAATTCAATATATTGTTAAACCTACGATTATAGTCGATATGGAGCATGGATCTTTATTTACGATCTTTTCATGTTTGCGCGATGTCCCCCAGCAGACTTCATTGTCGTATAATAATTGTAAAAGGTATTTTATAGGAGCCATGCCATATAGCATCGCTGTAACCCCCGAGCCATCTTCTTTTATTTATAATTCAGGAGTTGAGAACGATAAGTTACTTTTATAAGTAAGGAGATTGGGGAAGATAGCTTTTTCATAAAATTCTATAATATTGTAATGTCTGTATTATGTTCAAAAGAAACTAATGCAGAGTCTGCTTTTATCGTACATAATATAAATAAAATAAGTATTGAGAGATTTTTTATAGTTAAATGTTAATTAGTTAACATTAATAAATAGCACTCTAATTACAATATCTACCTACGAAAATTAAATAGAATATGAAACTAACAAGGTAGATACTGGTAGATAAGTACTATTAGTTGTGCACACAAAATTTTCTACGATGTTTTGAATTTATTTTAATACTAATAAACGGGTGGCGTAGTTTGTGAAAGCAAAATAGAGAGGCGAAAATGTATTCCTCCCATCTCACCAAACGTGATACACGGGACGACTAATGCAGGTGCACTTATGTATGAGGGCATCTCCCCTTTACCTTGGGACCCATTCCGCCCGCAGGAGGATATAACTCGAGAATTTACCCATCAGAAACGTACTGCCCATAAACTGTATAAACTCCGTACCTGTGCCAGCGCAGTACTAAATCTATAGCAATAGCAACGAACGGCCGCGGTGCAACGATTTATCAAAATTGAGCGCACAGTTATCATTCGAACGGGTATTACTGCGGTTAGGTTAGGTTGAGAAATTGTGATTGCGCCTGAGATTTAGAGCTCATTGTGTATTGTACTGCACTTTCTTTTTATTGGATTATTGGTTTCTCTTTTAAGTTACTGCTAAAAAGGTTTTTTATATTTCATTTCCAACTTTAATTCAGTATGAAGGTACTACGTACCACTTTGTGAGAAATTGGAAAATATCAGCCACTTATATCATAAATATCGGAGCATTTGGCACTCGACGTTGTCAGCCGAGCGTTATCAGGTTGACAGGCCCAATGACAGAGACAAAAGTGTTCACGTGAGCGAGCTATATTGGCAATATCCAAGAAATCCGCCGATACAGACACAGACACGTATTATTAGCCGGGGGGTTCTTACCCCGGCCCCCTCGCTATCATTCACTCACCTATCGGGGGAGAGACCCCCTCGACTAATCACAGAGGATGTGGCATCGACGCGCTATGCATATTTATTGTAGCCTCCGAATACACGTGGATGTTTTTCATTTGGCCCGGCTATTTATTTAGTGCAGCCCAGGTAGGGCTTAATGTTTGATGAGCTCAGATTCGACCTCCTTAATTTCTGTACGAGAAATCTTGTCTAGTCACGTTCGCCGGTTGTTTGCTGGCTACGTAAGCGAATCGAAGGGACCGATCGGGACTCAGCTCGATTAGTTTCATTTTCGCCGCTCAATGGCTATGGATCTACTGGACGCGTAGAAACAAAAGCAATTATTGCTCGTTAATAAATGATTTAGGCGGAATTGGCAAATATGCAGGGCGGTGGCGAATGTGAGCGATATTACAACCGCAACAAACAATTTGCGTCCGGGTACAGCGTGCTTGCAGAGCTGTTGTTTCATGGCGATGGATACAGTTTCACATCCATTGGATTTTCTCTTCCTCTGCATCGCGAAATGAACCCTGTCTGAACAGCCATGAACGGCTAATTTAAATTTTAAATGTCACCTCATTGTTCGACATCCATTGAAGCGCTCTCCGCATTTATATAAACACACACATAAGTAATTAAATGTTGTAATCAAGGAAAATGCAATAAAAAATAATTACACTCTTCTTTCCTTTTGCGTGTGAAGGATGAAATTAAAAAAGTGTAAGTATTTTTTTCCCGTTCCGCGAGAATTAAATTCTATAAGAATGCAAATATTTAACTGGGGAATTCTTGTGCAGTTTAACAAGGGGAGGTTGGGTTAATTAAATATGCTCCGGGTTCATTTTCGTGGAAGTATTTGATCTTGGTTCTTCGACTTGGTAACATAATGGGCCCAGTATAGTCAGTGATCGCAGAATTAATTTGACTAAGTGGGATTCACTTGGGTAACTTTGAAGAAAATTCAAATTCCCTTCAGTTAGACAGTTCCACAATATCCAGAATATTGAATTATAGTATTTATGCGTTTAGTTTCCCAAACTTTTGTATATTTGTCAATACTTGACACTGGCACAAAGATACTCTAGTGCCATAACACAAAAAAAAAGAAAATAATAGTGTAATTAGAAAACGGAACAAAATAAAATTAACCTGTGGATGACTTTAAACTAAAAAGTAAAATTGTGTTTTCCGAATTCAAAAATAGGTATTACAAGTGTATAAACAAGATGTTTTAGGTACGATCCTTGGTTATAAATATTGACAGTCAGTACGCTGCAACGTATGTCAGAGCAAGGAGTAGTTTATCTACGCAGTTCCACGGACAGCAAAGTTTATGGAGCGGACGTCCTCTTAGTCAACCCTCTTGACGAGACGAATGGCTCTGGAGGTTCAAGACACTCAAATTTCAAGAATTTTCTTTTTCATTATACATTTACACAACTAAATTTACTGATGGTGTTAGGGGTAACATTAAAAACAGGAAAAAGGTTTTAATTTAATTATAATTGAAAGAAATAATTCGACAACAAACAAACAACAAACATCAACAGCCAGCAGTCACTAGCATTCTTTCAATACCAAAATCTACTTCAGAATATGTGATTTCTGTTTTTTTCCGCCAAACGTAAAGTATAGCTTTCTTTTAATATTATTAAACCTACCAACCAAGACAATTGTAATTATTATCAGCTCGCTGTCAGGTTTCATCCGCCTCCATCAATTATGAAATCGAAAATTTCATCAAACATTTAATTTTAATCTCTATAATCAGGGTTTCTTAACTGCCCAAAGATGGAATTAATGTTTCTTCAATGTTCCCCCCAGAAGCCAAACTTTTCCTAATTAATTGTACGGTTTTAATCGCGGGCTCTACTGGAACGCAATTATTATGGACCGTTTAATTTCCTTGGCCAACGCACCCTTATGCACCCATCGACGTCTTAAGGCTTAAACTACACAGCTTTCCACGTACATCATTTCATATAATTTGAAGTTATAAAAATATTCAATCAAAAATTTGTAAAACAAAGAAAATGCGATTGTTATATAATTTTAATTTCTCTTTCTAAAACCACAGAATAAATAATAGTACTAGGTATGCTAGGTACTATAACGCGTCGTTAGAGGGACTATCATTATTTTGAAGGTTTTATAATTTAAATGTTTTCAGAAGATAATATTATCATCAAATTACATAGAGGCTATTAAAAATATTTACCCACAAAAAATGTGGTGAAAATATGTAGTTTAAAGGTTGCTTTTAAAATTAACCTTTGACTCAAAGAGCCAGCGCAAAGCAGACTTCGACCTTTATTTCCTAATGCGTTATTGCAAAATTTTAATCAGGGGTGGGGAATTATTAAATTATGCAGGCTGTCGTATGCACTCCAACGTTATAAATAGTTGTAAATCTCCCGAGTTTGTTTAGGGAGTGCCTACTCGCCGTTATTCTGATACAAGTTGTAATAAACTCGTGCTGAGCTTAAGGTCGGCAAACACTTAGAATAACTTTATGGACGAATACTGTATGCTTAATTAAAATTATCATTTTAATTGTTCTAACGTCTGCAACTACTCTGTGACCCTTAGCAATATAGACAGCCTGTAGGGAGCAGACGAATGCAGTGTTTTAATGTTTAATATTTAATTCCCAAAAGCAAAATAATTTTAATTCCTTCAAGTCAAAAGAAAACTTGATATAATTTTGTCTGCAGAATTTAATTTAATTGTATAAATTTCATTTAAACTTGAAATTAAATTTTGAACACCTCGTTATCTATGTGACAGTGACTTTTGTTTCAAAAAGAGACAAATATAAATCGCGAATTCTCGGGTTAAACTTTAATCCCGAAGTTCTAGTTCTAATCAAAATGGGTAATTGCACAAATGGTTGAGTCCAGCAATGTGAAAGTTGGTGTCGGCGGAGACACGCAGAGGTTTCCTGCAGTCGCGCGGTAATAGAACTAATGGTGAAGGTTCCAAGGTGGAAAACTTCGCCGTCGATAATTACTGGAGCGTGAAAGGGGCATTCGTGGTCATAGCTTTTGCCATAGACTAGCATTTTCAGAACTAGGAACAAAAAGTTTACGAAGTTAATATTTTTGCAGTGTATTTTTTACTAATATATAGCTAAACAGAACTTTATTGAATTATTTGTTTATTTACTTTCGGCATTAAAACAGAAAAAAAAAAGAAATTTTATTAATATTATTGTTAAAAAATCAGATAAAACCAATTTTGTAAAGCAGCATCAAATTGTTAGAGATATTTAAGCGTTTATGTTTTAAGAAACTACCAGAAATATTAGCAAAGTCAAATTTTTGTAATTGTTAGAGTTGGATTCATTAAATATAATAGGAAAATATTTATTTACTTATTTCAACATCATCATCACCTCAGCCAAAAGACGTCCACTGCTGGACAAAAGCCTCCCCCAAGGATCTCCTCAATGATCGGTCCCGCGCTGCCCGCATTTACTTATTTATAAGGAATAAAATATAAAATTAATCTAGTCTTATCAATAAAGGTATACTTTTTAAAGCTTTTCATAACTATTATGACAAATACCACGGTAATTATCCCGTTTTAAATCCTATTAAAGGTATATTACAGATTGGCTTTAGTTCATTCTGTATTATACCGCATCCTTCGTAGACTGTGACTCGCCTTCAATTAAGTAATTATAGTCGGGTGGCGGCGCGGTGTCCTCAACGATCATAATAGATTGCCTGATATGACGGAGGAATTCCACCGATGACGTGAATGTGGTGATCACCAGCACGTGAGGTAAGGTGCCCAGTTACATACATTTATGAAATTCATTTATTTAGAGCTTTCCGCCCCGTATCGCCGCCCGCGTTAAAAGGTTTTCCCATGGGAAAGAAGTATTTAATTTACCCGTGGTAAAAAGTAGCCTATGTGTTATTCTGATGTATAAGCTATATTATTGTAAAGTTTCATTAACTAGTAGTTCCAGAGATAAGCGTGTACAAACAGACAGACAGACAGACAGACATTTTTTCAAAACTTGTATTTTTGTGTTCAGCTACACTCCCTTTATCACCTACAATCCTTTTTTTTTTAAAACAAATCAATGTACAGACACGCCGATTTGTCAGTTTTATTATAGTATAGATAGAAGAAGATTCGACTTAGAATAACGATAAGAAGCGAAACCCGGTTTTTCCACCTCTCTGGAACTTGACGTACATTATGCCAAAAGTTTTTGAAGCGTCACTACCCTTAGCCTGTCTAAACTATTTATTTATTTATTTATTTATTTATTCAAACAAGTAAACTTCACAGCCAACATAAATAAATTACAAAACTAATTTACAAACTTAAAAAGCCAATTACGAAGTCTAACAAATTACAATTTGCTGGTAGCATCTGCCTTATTATTATACTAATTTTTTTTTAATACTATTTTATGTTTTTCATAAGGTACTCACTGTTTTATACATAAATAAATCAACATGCAAGGGAAATCATGCGTAGATATAAAAGTGAAACTAAGTATGTGTGATATCTTTAGGTGTGTGTGTTTATGTGTGTGTGAGTGTGTGTGTGTGTGTGTGTGTGTGTGTGTGTGTGTGTGTGTGTGTGTGTGTATGGGTGTGTGTACTGCTTCATATAGTCGGGTAATATATACATTAACCAACTCTGGAGAAACTACGTAGAATGTGTGTAATAAACCTGTTGCGAGTGAGGGAGAATATGTCGGCATCCCTATATTTATTATTATATGTATTTACTACTCTGTATATAATTGAATTCTGAGCATAGTTTGTACGAACAGAACCGGCATATAGTGATTGTGTATGCCTTGTTCTAATAGGAGACGCCCAGATACCAATTCGAGCTGTCAGCTCAGGACAATCCAGTCGCGAAGTAACAAAATCATACAATAACTTCATATCAGCGACCGTTCGTCTATCCTCGAGTGAAAGTAATTCAAAATGTGCTAGACTATCTGTATAGCTAGCATTTCTTCGGGAGTTATAATTCAAACGCCTTATAAAGTAACGCTGAACGGATTCGATCAGGGCTTTATGAGTTACATAAAAGGGTGACCATACAACAGATGCGTACTCAAGAATTGTTCTCACATAAGCGAAGTAAAGAACTTTAAAGGACAAAATATTTTTGAAAGGTTTAGCAGTCCTAAATATAAAACCTAACATTTTACGGGCTCTCTGAGCAATATAGTCGAAATGAGTGGTGAAAAGCATTTTACCGTCTAGCATGACACCAAGATCCCTCACTAGGGATACTCTGGGAATAATACTGCCATTCAGCGAATAGTCATAAACAATTACATTGCGTTTTCTCGTGAATGTGATAGTTTGACACTTTTTAACATTCAGATCTAGACAGTTGTGATGGCAGTACTGAGTTAGCCTGTCAAGATCATCTTGTAATTTACTGCAATCTGTCCCTGTAACTATCGGCATATATATTTTGTTGTCATCTGCATACATTGAAATGTTCGAATGCCAAAAGCACGATATTATATCATGTAGGTAAATATTAAATAATAATGGTCCTAAAATGGAACCTTGAGGAACTCCTGATGGGATGATTGCAAAATTCGACTTAAATGAGCCAATCTTCACTGCCTGCCTTCGATTTCTTAAGTAAGACTCAAGCCACCTCAGTAAGTCACCATGCACACCGACGCTGAGAAGTTTGGATATTAAGATATCGTGGTTAATTCTATCAAAACACTTCGAGTAGTCGGTGTACACGGCATCCACTTGGTGACCTACATCCATATGGCGGGTAACAAACTCAGTGAAGGCAGCCAAATTCGTCACCGTGGATCTCTGACGCATGAAACCATGCTGTGTCACTGGTATATAAGCTGCAGCCACGGGATACAACTGATCAAATACAATACTCTCGAACACCTTGCCAAAAACTGAAAGTATGGACACTGGCCTATAGTTTTCAACACTTCGCTTAGAACCACTTTTATGGATGGGAGAAACAAAAGCTTCTTTCCACTTAGTAGGGTATATACCTTGGTCGATGGAACGACGGAAGATCACCATTAACGGATGTGCAAGTTCCTCGGCGCAACTCTTCGCAAAGAAGGAGGGGATACCATCACTGCCAGCTCCTTTTGTACCATCCAGTTTCTTAAGGTACTTTATCACCATATCTTGCGTGAGCTCAATGGAGTTAATAGTGTCTATCAAGTCCCCTTTTGGAACGGTAGCTGGAATAGTATGTGTAGCAGTAGTGGAGGATGGATAAACAGACAGAAAATATTCTAAAAATGTTTCACATATATCAGCTCCACTTTGCGCGACTCTTTGGCCGTAAGTCACCTGGGCAGGTACTCGATGGTCCTTACGTAAGGAGTTGCAATACCGCCAAAACTGCTTAGGGTTGTCCTGAATTGCATTCTCACTGTTCTTAATGTAGCGATCCCAACACTCGGCCTGAATGATCTTCTGCCGGTCCCTCAGTATAGAAAAAGAACTATAGTCTAAAGGATTTTTAAATTTTTTCCAACGTCTATGATACTTAAATTTTTCCTTGATAATATGTATCAAAGGCTTCGAGTACCATACTGGATAGCCATCGCCGCTACTTAAGAAATGCGGAACTTCCTCCTCTATTACGGCCATAATTTCCGAGTAATAGTGGTCGACGGCATCATCCACGCTCCCAGAATTTAAAAAAGACCAATCGATATCCGATAAACGATGTTTGATTAAGTCATAGTTTGCCTTCTTAAAATTATAAATTGTTCGTTTAGGATCCTTTAGTAAGTTTAAACCTACATTCGGAAGATCCAATTCCAGCGCAGGATGATGAGGCTTATCCTCACGAGTTATTGGTTGAGAACAACGCTTTGCCGAAACATCTAAGGTGCTAAACACTAACTCAAGAAAACGTCCATTATCATTTGGTACGTTATTATACTGTTCCAACCCAAGAAGAAATACCTCCTCCAAGAAATTGATTTGTGTTTCGTTGGATGCCCCCGTAAATAACAACGAACCTTTATCGGGATTATGCCTCCAAACCACGTCAGGAAAATTAAAATCTCCTAAAAGAAGATAATCCGCCGAAGCATTCTCAGAGACATGAAAATATTTTTTTAAATACTCTGTTAAATGTATCAAGAGATTGTCATGAGCGGATCCAGATCCAGGCAAGTACACACAGATAACATTTAGATCTCGTTGGGAACGAAGTGAACGCGCACCAATAACTACATGCACCAAGTCGTAGGGGGCATCAATAGGTGTAGTAACAGCCCGAGCAGCAAGCCCGCGCCGCGTTAGCAGCATAACGCCACCGCCAACAGAACGCACGCGCCCGCGTCCGCCTCGGCAGCTCAGAGAGCCCTCCACCGGCCGATCGCGCCTATGCACATCATATCGGTCATCGCAAACCTCAGAGTCACCAATGCTATTTAACAACCATGTCTCACAAATAGCAACAACATCATAATCATGAAGCAACAATCCCTGAGTGAAATCAATTAACTTACCGCGGATACTGCGGGAATTCTGAAGATAGGCTGTCAAGGTCATCTAAGAATCAGATTAGACTGATAAATGAAAACCGCTGTACGCAAAGAATTCCCACAGTAGGCCCGGCAATCATAATACACCGGCTGAAGCAGATGAGTGAAGTGTGAGTTTGGTGTAAAAGTGTTTATGTTGTGTAGTGTAAGATGTGACGAACTAGTTTTTAGCATTAATATAACAGGTAATGTATGAAAGGAAAAGTACAATGGGAACATAACTAAACCTAGGTTCTTAAATTCTTGACTTGGTCTATGTTGTAAATACGGAAAGAGTTCGATTTGTCGTGTTGCCTCACATAGATTTTTGCATTCCTTGTCCAAATGTAGCGAAACCCCAACTCGTCACATTTTGCCCTGGCAGCTTTAAGCAGCGCTTTATTAGCGGAAGTGAGATGTTCGTTCACATAAATTTGCTTCGTTTCTCCAGGGATGTTTACATCGGCTGTTGAGAGGCCGCGCTTCTTCCGGGCAGCGCTTAGTAGGGCATCTCTAACTTTGGATGACTTAAACCGGGCAATAATGGTCCTGGGTAGGTTAAGGGTTTTATTGCGTGAAGGAACACGCGTAACAAACTCCAAATCTTCACTTTTTATAGGTTCACCAAGTGCTGTTGAGATATCTATAACTAAAGAAACTAAGTCTTCAGTCTTCCGCTCTGGGAGTCCGAAAATTTCAAGATTGTTAAGACGCGAACGTTGTTCAATATCGTTTAAATTTTTCTTAATTGAATCAAGGTCGGCCAACCCAGAGTTTAACGACTTATTCTGCTGTTCTAGGGACTCAATTTTCGACCGAAATACGGCAATGTCTTTTTCTAGTTTTATTATTGTCTGTGCCTGAGTTTCCTGAAGGTTCTTTGTTTTAGAGATGGTTTTATCCAAAGTAGTGACTTTTTGGGTTAATGTATCAAATTTTTTAGTCATGTCTGTGATAGAACTTTCAACAATATTAATTTTATCACATAGTTCCTGCAAAATACTCTCCTTGACTGACTCCAACTTGTCAATAAAATAGGTTTTTAAATCGAGTAGCTGCTTGGTGATGTTATCTTTTAGATCACTCTTGGGAACGCACGTGGATTGATCAGCAGTGATCTTGGGTCTTCCAGTATTGCCTTTCGCTCTCGAAGTCGTTTCGCTGTTTCCGGTTTTTGGCAAGGCCTTACTCGTTCCACGGACCTTGTTTATGTTGTCATTAGCTGTGGTAGGAGGAGGAGGCACCACAGCAACCGGAACACGCACCGGGGTACCGGAATTATCCCCCTTCCTCTTCTTGCAGGTACACTCGGGGCAGAGCCAATCGTCCTTTTGCTCTTGAGACATGCTCTGAAAATCTTCTGAGTTAAGATTGAGGCATTCATGATCATACTTAAGTTTGCATTTACTGCATTCGAGGAAGTTTAAATCATGTATCTCTTTTCCACAAGCGGCACAATCGGTAGCCATGATATAGGAGACAGCGAAAATTTTTGATTAAAAATAATAATTTAGAGCCTCACAGAGAATTTTGAAAATAGGCAGAATACAGTGTCGCCTCTGCGCGATCTAAACTGTGGCTGCGTGACGTAGTGCGATGACACGGCTCGCTGCCGCTGCCGGTAGTCAGCTGTCAATGCGAAACTCGACGTTACGCCACCGCGTGAACCGCGCAATTCGTACGCTCACCTCAGGAATGCGAGTCGACAGGTTCAATAAGATAACTGCCACAGTGCACCAAATTATCGACGATATGATTGTTTCTTCCCATGGAATGCTAATAATTTTCTGCACAATGACACTAATAACACTTTATGTCCAAATATTATACGTACTTTGATCGAAATTTAGCAAGTAAACAATTTTGCGAGAATAATTTTGATAGAACGATAACAAAGGTATGCTACCAGGATCACGGTCAAAGAGTATATAATACTATAAAGGTAGATTTTTTTTCCTTTGTGATCTAAACAACCTAGGTTCGCTGAAAGAAAATTCTTTGTAGCTTAAGTTCACCTTTGTGCATTTTTTATGCAATAAATAATTTTCATCATTCATTGCTGATGTCTATAAGATTTTAAGAAATATTTATTTTTGCTGGACAAAAAGCAATAGACACGAATCTAGATAAGATTAAAAATCGAATCTTATAAACGCCTAAACGAAAGTAGAAAAAGGAATTTATAAAGGCGAATCTTCAAAACATTTTCTATTAATAAAAATAGCTGTATTCGTTCCTAATAAAACTACTTCAGTACGTTTTCTCCAAATAAAAATAGATTGGCATAAGTATATGTGAGGAGAGTTCCCTGCTCGCTGAATTATAGATGCGGCCGCCGTGCCCCGTGTGATTTTGAGACAATCTGATTTTGTGTTTTCCCCGTTTTGGGCGTTGAATAGTTTATTAGATCTCGAGTTGCGTAGGCGCGTCTAATGGTCGTGCGGTCGTCTTATTATGTCGCTTTGTTTGCTTGAGATAACATTGTATGAATCGACAGATAGGTACGTGTGCTTTGTAAATTGAGTTTAAGGCAAATTAGTTTAAAATATAAGGGATTTCGATGTGATAATACTGTTTTAATACTTGTGCAAAACAGAATATTTGATATCTAAAAACGCCTTAAGTATTGATTTATATATCTTCTCATATGTAAATACCATGTGTGCTTAATAGGCACAATATCTTGTCAATATTTTTCCATATTATATCTAAGTATTAATTATTCAAGTACATTCTCTCTAAACGACAAACATTTCTCTCTGTAAAATAGCCTATAAGTAAATATATTACATATTTATTTGGTGGTAGAGTCAATCAAGTAATGAACTAGATATCCAATGTTATGAAATATACAAGTACCGATTAGTGCCTATATTATCGGTGCCTGTAATAGGTGGTGTTCTTGTGGACGTTTCAGATTTTAGGGGAGGGACAATTTTCCACACGCTTGTTAGCGGCCAGACCACTGACTCATCGTATTTCCCAAATTGATCCATTAGTTGATCGTATATACCGATTAAGCGTATATATTGTATATGTATATCATGGATGTCTATTTACTTACATATAACAGGCGTTCCATGTAGTTGTTGTTGTTGTAGTTGTTGTTGTTGTTGTTGTTGTTGTTTTCCGCGGAAAGGTTAACCCTTTCGTCACCAGTTCAGATAATTTTTGTCTGTCTGTTATTGTTTGTCTTTTTGGTTTTAAGCCGCTTAAGAGTTAGAATATGTATAACATATATTTATCTTTTCATATATACGACGTTTGTTTAGATTTTGCTTAATATCATAAATAAATATAAAAAGCAAACTAAAAAGTGCAAATATTTCTTTAGTATAAATGGTAACGTACTTAATTTTAATTAAATAAAATATGTAACATAGGTACTCTTTCTTATAAAAAATATTAAAGAAGACTGTTTACCAATCGTGTCGCATCACAAAATTAAAATCATTATGGGGACGATCATTTTGGACTAAAATCTACGAAAACGTTCTCAAACAACATAAAACCAAATCTCGACTGTCCTTTCCCCACATTACACCCTTGCACCTCATAATCATAAAAGTTAATAATACCTCGTATTACGAAACGGAATTTATTTCCTACCTAAATAGATTAGGATTTTACAATTTTGAGCCGAGCAAATTTCTCATATAACGGCCTATTAAAGCTGGGACTTATATTGTTGAGAATCGAAGGTATAACGTTTCCCAGGGTGGTGCTATTGTATGTTAGTGGACATTGGACATTTATTGGTGGATGAAACAATAAGGGTGGTTAAGTATGTTTTAATGTGGAGAGGGCTTGGACAATGGTCAGCGATTGGGGGTCGAGCGGGCAAGCCACTGCAACTTGCCGTGCCGCTGCTGGGGTTGCCGGGTTTCTTATATCGATATCGAAAATCACACTTTTCGGATTTCCTCAACATTTTTAGGTAAACTAATAATAGCTATTTATGCAACTGTTGCATAATGAGGGGTATTTAACACGAGTGTTAAATACTAATTATGTACAGTTGCATACAATAGTTTATCTACACTCATACAACAAATTTAAATTAAAGACAAAATAAAGTAATCATTGTTTATTGTAATAATTATTGACATTTTGTATGGTACAATTATTAAACAAACGTTAATGGCGCGAAAATAAATTTGCAGTAATATCGCACCGCGCATGCGCGCCGCCAAGGTTGCGTTCCGAAACACGCTAGTGTGCTCAAATAGCAAGCATCTGCGTAAAAATTAAAAAAAAAACTTCATTTTGTTACAACTTTGCGATAACGAAATGAAATTTGTATGGATCCTTAGTCACGGCTCCATCGAAAGGTATCCATTTGCTTAGCGTTTCTGATAAGTAAATGAAGGATTTACGACATGAGTGTAGATAAAGGTTTTATTTACATAGGTATATACTAAGCGAAATAAAATAACACTAAATTAAGTTTTTTAATAACCTCCGACACAAAACCGTTACTAAATCCTTACAACAATTAGAAAAGAGCTGATAATATTCAAATGGCTGAAGATATTTTCTTGGATCATAGCTAAGATCACTCTCGATTGTGACACCTTGCAAATAAAAAAACTAGATTAAAATCGGCGCATCCGTTTAGGATGTTCTTTTTTGTCGGGGGTTAAAAAGATTAAATTACATTTTACACTAGCAAAAATTCGCCTTTAGAACTGGTGCAAAAATTTTGATCTTTAAAGATTGTTATTTTATATTTTTTAGTTGTTTGTTGGTTTTTTTATTCATTCCTTAAAAAATAAGGTTATTAAATTAGGAAAACCCTCCTGCGATACATACAACCGAGTTATAAAACAAATAACTGGAAAATGATAAAATACCCTCTAACATTTTAATCCTTAAATATTTTATATCAAGAGGGAGGACAAGCTCTACGTAGGTAGAGATTCGAGTAAGTATTTTATTTTTTGTCATGTATACATATTGGGCTAATATTATTATAACAATAGAAATAAAGAGAGAGAGTTCTTCTCCACAGAAGACAGCCAAATCATGAACTCTCCTCGACGTCGAAAAGTGATTTGTAAAATCTTACTTCGAATAAACACATTTTGAATTTGAATTTTTTTGAATTTTGATAGAGCTCATAACTATAAAATTCATAACCAATAGCAATATAACTATTACGAGACGTATCATAAAGCACTAAACTCAGGTAATGTAATATCGGATAAGCTAAAGATTACAACCGTGGTCGTTGTGGAGAAAGAAATCATAAAAATGTTTTTATCGATAATAATATCGGGGCTTAGCCAGCGCAGGCCAACGTAGGTAAGTAATAAACGTACCCGCATAAACCTTTGAATTGCTGACCGCGGCATCGATTCGCCCTTTGTCTGTGTCCGCCGCAAATTGTTTAAGAAATAAAAATAAAATCTAATTTACCGCGTGTGGGTACTTTTACAAAAATATACGACTGTTCCAATGGCTTCTTTTTTGTTCGAGAAATATAAATACTTCCTTATTATGAACGGTAATTGATACGGGGGTTTTATTTTTGTGCAAAAGAGGATGTAAGTATGAAAACAGACTGCCGGTAATAGATAAAATTACCCTCACTCAGAATAAAGTAAGATATATAGCGCAAAGACACAGATTCACGGAAACCCAGCGTCTCTTCGCCAACTCATATTTCTTATTTATATTCATTGCAATGTTTCTTTTTTCTGTACCTTATGTATCCTATGTTAAAGTTCATATTAGAACGAGTTTGATGATGTC
This sequence comes from Teleiodes luculella, assembly GCA_948473455.1. Lineage (NCBI taxonomy): Eukaryota > Metazoa > Arthropoda > Insecta > Lepidoptera > Gelechiidae > Teleiodes > Teleiodes luculella. Next base: position 7,084,402 of record OX419596.1, read on the forward strand.
TGTAGTACCTCTCTTCTGTCCACTCTCATTGCATTACTCGGACAATAGAAATCGAGAACATATTTGCAGATAATACAGTTACCAGAACGAAAGGGACAGGGGAACTGCATTCTCCGCACAAACAGAAAAATGGCCCCAAGCAAGCTGCAAAATGTCCCAAAAATACATTAGTCGCATTAGAATCCCCATTAAGGGTCGTAGCCCGATAACAATTAGGGTGGTAGTCAGTCGCCTTAAAGGGAATTAACAGGCCATAGCGAGTTAACACTGCTTTAAAAACTTCGCAAAAGCGTTTTCTATTATAAAACTTATGAGACATTTTATAAACTAAAAAAATATTAGAAGCTACGACCGTAATGTAACCTTAAACTTTACGCCTTTAGTTATTTTAATAAATACAAGCGATCACGTGTACGCAATAACAAAGGTTACCCTTGAAAAAACGAAATAAAAAGAACGTGAAGATAAAAGGTAGAAAAATGAGACATCAACGCCGAAAAGGCGTAACATAAAAGAAACGCCGAAAATTCTACTAACCGACGAGCGAAGACTCCTACAATATGCATAACTTGTTGAGAGAGTAATCAAAAGACGATATAAAGTGAAGAGGAGGACACGGCGAAAGGCTAAAAATGTAAACCTTCTCTTGGATTTCCTGAGGAGCGGCGAGGGCGACCCTCCGGCGAACTTGCAGTAATGTAAGATGGGAAAAATTACCGAGCCCCAAGAAACTTTTTTCGATTTGAATTATGAATCCTTATTTTATGCTTCGTCCTTAGGAAGTTTGTTTTACATTGGCCCGAGCTCATTCTTTGACGTTACACGAATATTAATATTTCACATTGAATAGATGCTACACTTTGTGTGTTACGAGCGTATCGGAGTTTCCAATGCTATTATTAATTTTCGTCGACGTTTAAAAAGTTTCCAACTTAAATTATATGCTTTACATGTTCAAAACGACCGTGATGTGTGTGTATTGAGTCTTTAATTATGGAAAGTCTTTCACACATTTGAAGATCAATGGAAATTCTTTGGACATTTCTAAACCGAATTCTCTCAAACTTTTGAACTAAATGCCTTGGTTCGAAATAACGGTTTCTTGTGCAACGGCCTTAAATGAATTGTCTGTCCACGCCTACTAGCTGGAATAAAACTTTCCGCCAACAGGCCGGGATTATTGCCCAAGAAGCTTTGACTTTCAACTTTCTAAAGAGTTTTCTTGAATAAATTTTCTGTATTAGCCGTAATAATTTGATTTGAAAGAGTCACTGGAGACACTGCCCCTCTGATCATTTCACTTGATTTCACTAGCGAATTTTGAACTCAGTAATTTCAGACAAGTCGCAGAAAACGAGATTTTGTAAAATCCCGAACTAAGTGGTTTTAAGTAGGACTTGGTAGATGATGCTACTTGAGTTAACGAAGTTTGAAATTTGATGAGTGTACATTTTTCAAGAATATTTCTTTAAAAATATCCTTTTTGGGCACAACCCTTTGGTAATAATAAGTCTTGCTGTATGTATGTGAGCTGGTTGCAGAACTGAACGAAACTATTGTGTTGTGACTTTTATTAGTGAAGTAGCAAAATAAAATGTTAAATCGTATATAAAGCTGGGCATAGTTGCCTTAGGAGTTATTTAAAGTACGAATTCTCTGAGTGTTATTTAAGACTACAATTCTTTGAGGCAGATACGGCCGGCTGCGCCATAGGCAGGACTCGAGTCGCACCGCGCAGAAAATATGTAAACTTTTAAATTGTATTTGCGTTTCATACGAGCGGGAAATATTGGCTCTTTCAAAGAGTGTTACTACTAAGTCTGGTTCACTGTCTGTATCATCTTTGTCTTAAGAGCTTCCCGTATTAAGTTTAATTTTCTATTTTGTCTCTACGTAAAAGATGTTTGAAAGAAAATGTTCTGCCTTATTGCAAATAAATTCATTGGGACTATAAAATTATCATTTTTATTATCATTTAGAAACGAATTTTTCACAAGGTTAGGTTAGGTCCAGGATCTTATATCTCATATTATAATTTTTTACAAGGTTAGGTTAGGTCCAGGATCTTACATCTCATATTATAATTTTTTACAAGGTTAGGTTAGGTCCAGGATCTTACATCTCATATTATAATTTTTTTTATTCATCATAGGTTTTTTAGAACACTTAATGACGTCATAAACGAAAAGACCGGCTCTCGTCTCAAACAAAAGTACACGTCTAAGCAATAAAAAAGAGATCAAAACTCTAAAAGAGAAATACTATTCTGTTTCATTACAATTATGAGACAAATGAAAATGGTATCTTCTATTTAAATTATGAGTGTTCCACCAACTCAAAAAATGTAATATTCGTAGCATGAATAAAATGCTATTAATATTCAGGCCGCAGTTAACGATTAATTTCACTTTCACATTCCTTAACAGTTATAAATGTCCACTTCTAAGATGAAAATTACGATTTACGATTTGATTACTGAAAGTTATTGCGAAGTTATGAAACTATGAATTTAATCAACATAATTTCAGAATTCATAAGATTACGTCTTTGAAAACAACGATTTGTGTAAGTTTGATAAGTAGCCTAGGTAGTATAGTAGCCTATCTTCCAAATTGTTACTTAATTGTCCTTAATCTCTTGAAATTTGTTTTGACATAGAATAAATTTTAAAGAGCTTAAAATTTATTAATGTTGTAGAGTATGCGCTTTATTTTATTAATTTAGAAATACGTTTAGACACCACTCTTGAAAACATAAACTGATTTAAAGTACCTACTTAAATTTAAATAGGTATCAAGTTATCTATTGTTGCCGTCGTAAATTCATGAAATTTACTCATGTATCTTTAATATTAAATTCCACGTAAGGTGGGCTTATTATTTCCCCTATAACAATAAATTTAAGCTCGCCCTCCTAAAGCCTTTGATTTTATATTAATTGTTAAATTTACCTTTAAGCTAAGGGTCCGGGCACTGCCAACCTTTGTGACCTTTGGGTGGTCATAACGTTAAGGAACAAAACGACCAGTAGTGACCCCAAGCTCAATGGTTACAAAGCTGGGATTGCGTCCTGTCCAAATTTGCTACATTTTGTTCTGCACGTATTTTCTTTGACTTTACCTACAGAACATACAGCCTATTTCCGAGTGATACTTGGTTGCTTACCTGTAACAATAAAAAAATATATAATGAAAAGTAGAATTTGATAGACTATTTTTGTACAATGTGTAGAAAAGAATGCGAAATTGCGAATAGACTTGCACTAAAAGGTTTTAAACAGGTTAGTGGCAATATTTACTCGTATTCTATTCATTTCCTATTCTAATTTAATTAATATTTTGTCATTTCTATTATTTTATAACTATTATGTTCATTTATATTAATGTTACAAACTGTTTCCAACCAAATCGCTCATTTTCGATAAAGCACATGTAAGCTAAGTAACAATAGATTTCCTGGAACAGCCAGCGAATAAATTAAATACTCGAATATAATACGTTTAGAGATGAATCAATATGCGAGAAAGGTTGTTATGAATGCCATAATTTATTAGAGTTACGCTTGACTTCAATATTTGTACTGACCGCTTATATAACCGTCTGCTAGGTGAGGTTCAACCCTAAGGTATGTTTAAGGGGTTCTTAGCCCACCCTGCTTTGACCACCCCAGTCAAAGGCCACTGTCTCCCCGGGGAAATTATTGTCAGGATTTAAAGGGCATAGCTTTCGTGTACTTGAATAAAAAATAAAAATAGTGCACTCTTGTAATCGAAGTTGGCAATAATATCTGGTGTGACACGCGACTTATATTGTAGCTGATTGACAGCCATTGTGTGTACTAATAATGGTGATAATCCGTGCCGTTGTTTTCGATATTGAATGGCGTCTGTTGATAAGGATCGGAAATGCCGCTTTGGGATTCATAAAATCGATCTCAGGCAATTATTTTGTGACGTATTATTCATTGGTACAGAAAATATTGGAATTTAAAAGTAAGTTTTTATCGAAAAGTCGATAGTTATTTTACAATATGTGTAAGTTTTCTTATTTCCTATGAAGTATATCTTCCAGAGCATATCGCGTGCCATGAAGTCAACAAATAATTGGGTTTGATGTAAATTAAACTTTGTATAAAAAATAAGAGGGTAAAATAGTGAGACGATCGTAAAAAATCGAAGAAGTATATCCCCGACTATACAAAGCACAAACAACACGGATTCTACGTGCACTCACGTTTTCACAATAAAATCCACCCTAACGCCAGAATGTGTTGTGAAACACACGAACCAATACTACTACCGGATAAATTTGTCAATCAAGATCAATACTTATGCCCTTAGATCATAGAAAACAGATTCGTGCTGACACCTTAGAGCGTCTTCCCAAATCAGTGTCAGTCTCAATAAAGCAACTAAAATTAAATAAGCCACCCTTAGATAAAAGGTTCAGGCGACGCCTTCGACCGCACTTTTGATGGCGCATTTTTAAAAGTTTAGGGGAAAAGTTGACACTTGGATTTAACCTTCCATTGTATTAATTATTCAGGGCGTCTCTTCTCTGCATTTATACAGGTTGTTGGACAAAATACACCGATATTTTAGTTACAATTTTCTATATATCTAAATAAAGTGAATATGAGGTGAATAAGAGGATGTGTCACATATAACGTCACCGATGCTTTTTGCGAAATCAATACCCATCAAAAGGGAATATGAAACATAAAAAAGTATATACCACCAAAACCAGTTAATAAAAGCTAGGTGTCTCAGTTTAAACTAACACTTACTACGGTATAGCTTCAAATTTAAACTGATACCTTCGAAATCATATAACTTGAAATTACTAAAAGTAATTTGTAGAAAAAAATCTTTAATCCTTCTTCTATAGGCATTTTAGGCAATTTTGTGACACCTTGTATACAAAAACCTTGTTTTAAGGTGCGTTGCACTGTGGCGTTACCTCCCTCGGTAATTTGTTTTTAAAAGTCGGAAAAAGAATTTAGGGTAGATGCAGCGAATCTCGTCACGAGGAAGCGGGAAAAGTTTAATAAAATTGTTTTGGAATGCACCTCTGAGGCGGCGAGGTAGAGTGCCCATCGATCGACTAACTTAAGAAGTTTTTATCGACTTAGCTTATCTCAAAGTGTAGGTAAGTGTTTTTACAACGCACCTTCATGTAGAGTATTGTAGAGGAATTCTAAAGGAAAACTAGTTCTTCTCGGTGACAATTGCTACGGCGTAGCTATCGTAGCGCTACAGACTACGAAGTTGTTATTATTAGTGTATTATTATGGTGCACGACGTAATTCGACCTAGGTACATGTAAATAGATTGGTTAAAAAACGGTGCCGGAAAAGTATTTAAAAAGGTAAAGAACGTAAGAACACGAATATTTCATGACAACCTAAAATTATGAAAGTGAATACGTGTGTACTTGATAATGTTGTTATTTCACGTCGAAACGTATCTACAAATTATTTTCTACAATGACGATCGTAGGCGGGTTTGAAAAGAACAAAGGTAACTTCTAATAATGAAATAATAAAAAAAAAACCAAAGCCGTATTCGGATAGTTCGTACATTTAAGTGCCAACGACGACGTATTGATATATTTTAATGAACCGAAGATTTTTCGTCAGAGTCTTATTTTCGTTCGCACGCCCTACAGATACACAAAATTTCCTCCAAGTAACCAGAAAGCATAATTGAGGGCGCATAATATACTCGAGTACAAGTGCACACAAAAGAATATTCTACACCAATCTCATTTGTACTGCGGGGGAGGCTCCACCCGGCATACTTTAACTTTTCAATTGTAACTTTTGATGGGTTTTCGAACGTAATAATAATCTGTATCGTGCGATGGGGTGCCCGAATCAAACGCCTTATACAAAAGAATGGCAATTTTTACGCGCGAAATTGAGTTACGTCTCGCTACATTATTCACATCTGTCTCGCACCTATTCCATTTTTGAAATGATGATCGTTTGACTCTATTATAATGGTTTACTTTCAGATTTTCTTACTAAATGATATTTGAAATTTGAATTTCGTCAAAAGCTTTTTATGTCAAAAATATCTTTAAATGGATTTTAGCTTCATGAAAAGGTTATGCTTAAAAAACCAATCCGAGTGCCTTACGAGGCCTTACAATTTGCACGAAATAAAATGACAAAGAGAAACAATTTATACAGCCATTAATTCCTAACAAAATTCAATTCGCGCTCACATTTCATGGGAGATAAAACTCATGAATCAGAAGTCCATATGTGAAAGGAAAGGAGGTGTAGGTACTACGTTTCCTTAAAAAAACCGCCCGGCGGGACGCGAGTCGAATTTCCTGCAAGATATGAATCTTCCCCGCTCGCTTTAAGGTGATGTATTTTCCTATTTCTCCCTTACTGACTAACTGGTCTGTTTCTTGATGGATAACAGACATTGAGATTTGGTTCGTGTCACATAATATTATAAAGATTACTTTATTGTACGAAAAACCAATCTGTTACTTATAGAAATGCAACTATCAGTTGGATTGTAAATGAATAGAGACAAAACTAATAAAAAATTAACGAAACAAATCGATTTATCACTACCAAATTTTAGCACAAACTTCGACGTGCGCGAAACGTATTAAAAAAATCACGACATGTTTTTGACGCAACAACATTTTTCAAAGTTTTCTCGTCTGCAAAGTACCGAAGACGTCTCCCGCCTATTTCGTACGACCCTTCGTTAAATTGATTTTCAATTTGTTTGAAATGTGGTCCGCGGTGCATCAACCGTCGAGGAGGCGGGATAGCGGAAAATTATTCGAGTGAACTTGCCCTTGATGAGATTTCTACTGGATCCCGTTCTTGAAGATACGCTCCCCCATACTTTGTATGCTGATGACGTCGAATGATGCCCCTAAGTCAACTTTACCGTAATTTGTTTGTTTATATATAAGGTGGATATATTGTTTTCTATGATCTTAAAAAAATCATAGATCATACAGATTTCTTTACATTTACATTCTCTTGTATTCTCTTCCTATCAATAAGTTATTTAACTATCATTATTATAAACTTTGCTACAAGTAATTATGAGATATACTTAAATTAGAACATGAAAGCACTAACAGTGTTGTTCTCAACATTGTCATAGAACAATGCACTCAAACTCGTTTCTTAAAATATTTTAAAATTTAAAAACTTGAATGTAATTTGCATACAAGTGTAACTAGTTTCCCGCACGGCTGCGTTCCTCCTCCCGACAAAGTACATAAATTTAACTTGAAACAAAAACTTCCGTAGGTTTCAGAACATACGGGATTCCACGGATAGACATCGTATGTAATTTTGGGATTAAGAAATCTTTTATTCAAAATCTTTATCCAGATTTACAATAAAACGTCTTCTTTTATATGTGTAGTTTTCAACCTCCCATTACTTTTATACCTTTGATATTTAAAACCACACACACACACTCGTTCTATGAATCCTCCATAAAAAATTCATTACAAATCTTTCATACTCCCGTGAGACAAAAGTTTCTATTAACTTCTCAGTAGACGTTGTCTGCTTCCCTTTGTCAAGTGATAGGGATTAATTCGTCTGACTTATAACTGTCATATATCAAACCCAGGGGAGTATAAAATAAAGCTTTCTTGAGATTATATTAATAGGTACACCCTATAAGTGCCAGATGAGGAGGGCTTGAGGCGGAAAGTCTTCGATGCTAAGATGTACAAAGATAAGACGATCCTGGACTTGTAAAATTGGAATTGGACAAAGATGTACAAATCCAGTCTTACACGTTGTTTGTATCAATTAATGGGATAGAAAAATACGTAAGAAACGATATGTATAGGTCTGTGTTAATGAGATATTTTTTATAAACTTCTTAATAAACTCTTCGCTCTCCTATATATTCTCATTTTATTAAATTCAAGTTCGTAAGATGGTTCATATTAATCAAACGGGGTTTCCTAAATGTTCAGACATATCTTTCCTATTTTCATCATCCCCTCCGAATGTCAGAATGTGCAGTGATCTTAGAGCATAGCAGGCTTTCCGAAGTCGGTGATTAATTTCAAATGATATTTGATAGTGGAGGGAAACCTGACAAATGGGCAGATCTGATGCCGGCTGCTCAGGTCGGCGGTAAACGTCTTCACTAATACCCTCAAATCGTATTGGATTAATCTCACGTTAATTTCCAGCATTGAGCCCATTTAATAAGTAAGAAATTGAAGTATTATTTTAAGTTACGAAGATGATATTGAAAATGATTTTGTTTCAGTAGATGTTTGAAGTGAAAAATTACTTTGTACGAAAATTTAAATATATGGTTATTTTGAGTAAAATTTGAATACAGATTACTATTGTCTAATTGTCTATATCATTTTCTTTTTTGTGTTTTAGTTGTTACTTTTTATGATTAACGTGGCAATGCAAAATATATTCTTACAATGTTAAATACTTAATTTTGTGAGGCAGTCGAGACTTTCTTGATCTAGTTCAAAAAATAAAATGTCAAGAAATTTCTAAAAGCTGACTGAGGTGGTAGAGCCGACTTAGATAATATTTTATGCTTAGCGCGGATGATACTACCGCTAAGGAAATTTTAAAATTCTGTGCCGTCCTTCCTTGCTGGCGCCCTTACTATGGAGATGAAGTGAGTACAGGGTGTAAGCAATAAATAATTCTTAAGTTTTCACGAGCATGACCGTCATGTGGTCGAAATAAAAAATGAATATGAATACTCCGAAAGGGTTGAATATCAATATTATTCTCCTTTAGTTAAGAAGTCGCGATCGGAGGATTAATTTTTTTAATATTTTGCCGTACTGTCTACCTTTTTTTTTCCATTACTTGTAAGGTGCTTGTAAGCTTCTATAATTTTAATTGTCACAGCTGTACTCCTTACTACATACAGGCGTTAGCTTGGGGTTCCAAATATATTATTACACACAATAACCACTATAAACAAAAGTCCCTTCTTCTTTTCAGAGTTCAATACTTAGAGCGGCGTCAAAACAAGATCTACCTACACCCTTCGAGCAGAAGAAACAGACAGAGTTGGCTTGTCTCACGAATTCAAAGGCGTACTGGCAAAGGACGATTATATAATAAAAGTGGGAGGATCTCGTAATAAGGAGACGACAACAAAGGAAGCTGGGGAAAACGAAAAATGTAGCGAGGAACATTGCGCGAAAATACAAGAGCATCCGATTACAGATGCTGCGATACTCGTTACCGTTCGAGATGGTAGGAAAAAACACTGGACGCTGAATTAACTTGGCTAGGTACGCTGTAAGAAGAAGGTATTTAAACTTAATCACCGAGCAGAAAGTGTAAGATAAAGAATGTAATTGATTTAAAATCTGACCAGCAGCGTTGCGGAAATTGAAACAAACAAATTTTACAACAGCGATTGTTGCCAGAAAGAAAAATATGAACTTTTACTTAGAGTACACATTCTTGAAAACGAGTAATCGCTATTACATCCTCTATTGATTATCTTATTGTTGTAAATTAGGAATCAAAACAAATTCTAAATATTGTTATGCTTAATTCTTAAAATTTTTGTTCTTCCGTTTGACTGGTAGAAACAGCTTATTTATTTAGAAAATAGTAGATGCAGCAGATGAACGAGACATCGTTTCATTAGTTCACTATCTTCACTTCCCTCTGACTGTAACTTAGATCCTCGTTCAACTAGCTCCTATTGTCTTACAAAACATCTTCATGAATATCTTATTACGACCCTAAATTGAGAAGCAGACAGTATTTGCTTGTAGCAATTTTTGCTTGGATTTACTCAGTCAATTGCAAACAATTTTAATTGGGTTTTTCGTGCCTACGCAAACTTCTACCTTGTTGTACAGTCCAGGAAAATGTAATATTCCAATGAAATATATACATTTTGTAGACGATCTCTTGCCGTACCTATTTGGAGTACAATTTTTAGTATAACAACCTTTTCCCCATTTTAGTCTTTGTTTAGGATAGGATCAGAGGACTGTGAAACCTAATAAAAGAAAAGGGTCGTAGAAAGGTAGCATAATATTACTAAACTCCGAAAAATAAAAGGAACATTACATATTTCGAAGAAAAAATGATACAAAGACTCTCACGGCACACCCAAGTACCAGGTGTCGTCATTCGGTCGTCATCAGCTTAAAGTATACTAAAACTGCTTGCTTGATTAAGTGGGCGTGGGAGAGTTCGAGGATAACCTACTGAAAACTCTGGTGTCAGAATTATTATACCGTCTAAAACTATTAAAAAGTAATAATAATAGTAGTCAAAACATAATTGATCAACAACTTTGTTGTTTACGTATATTAAATTACAAAGACTCTTCAAAACAGGCTTCTCGTAAACAAGGCCCAGAAGTATTAAAGCCGCTTTTAAGGGGCTATTTTCAATTTTGTTCTGATCCCGCGCAAATCCCTTGAAATCCTTCACCCTAATCTTAAAGTCGGCCTTTAGGAGCAAATGTCGCGATATCAGCTCTCCTCAGAGTAAATAACGAGTTGAAAAATGACAGTAATAACTATAGGGGTAATGAGTGGGGAGGCAATGCCCTCAGGAGTTGAGGCCTGCATGGGGAGCCAAATGGTGCACTTGCAAGGGAGGCAAACAAACAACCGGCACTGTGTTTTCTTACACATAAAATGATCTAAATTAAAACGACGACCTTTATAAAATAACCCTAACGATGCTTGCTTGCTAAAAAAGTAGAATTTAAGAAAACGATTTTTAGTCCAAAAAATTTCCGATTTCACTGTTGTAATCACGTGGTTTTAATCATACCGTCCAGCCAGACACTTCAATTTTATTTTGTAACCTCAGTAAACAATTTTATTGACTTTCTAAAAACTTTTTGCATTAAAAAGCCACAGCTAAATATCTACTATGAACATGACCGTTTAAAAGTTTCTAGACAGACTTAATTTGTTTTTTGGGTCACTGAACGGCGGTTTCAGGTAAAAGGCAAAACAATTTATAAGGTAACTTATCTTTTGAACATTTCAAAGGACATTCCTCGTCACTGACAGGCCACAAAGCGTGCTTATCACACCGGCTCATTTCCACTCAATCCCGTTACGCGAAATCACGCGATATCACACGGGGCTGCCAGCTTTTTGAAACGTGCTATCACATAGAGGGTTGCTAGCTTTAAAAATTCCCGCCAGGGGGAAAACGAGCGTGAATTTATCAAAACCCGCATGTACTTCCATTAGCACCGTCTCAGATTGTCAGCTGGAAATAGGACTGGGAGGGACCTCTGGGACGAACCTTTGTTCGGGATGCCAACGCGTGATCGTGTTTTGTTTCCCATTTCCATTCTAATACAATGTCGCGGCAGATGGTAAAACAAGACGGACAATTCGAAAATCCGGCCCTTTTGGACCTCTTGGATGATGCTTGGCATAATGTTGCTACGAACTTACTATGTTCCAGCAAGAATCAACACTAACTTCAGGGTAAATGAAATAGAATAAATACTACTTACATTTTAGTTATATTTATGAGTATTAATATATATTTATTTCCAATTTCCAAATGAACATTGTCTCTGTTTTATCTGTATAAAAACACTTTTATTTAAAAATATACTACCTGCTTCGTACTTATAGTTACTCGTACATAAACGAGAAGCAACACAAAGCAGTATATTTTTTTCTAAACTTAATATTTACCTTCAAGTAGCACACCTATCAGTTATAGGTTTATTTTTGTATTTTTACTCTGAAAACTCGAGTGCTCCCTTCCGCCAAAGCACATTCTTTCGTCCAGGATAAGCGTGTTACCGGAATAATGATGTAATACGAGTAATATACGCGTCGGAGTAATGGCGCCTCTGATGGGTCTTCACTTCAGATGTCATTACAAAACTCCAAATCTGCTTAGACGAAATAAGATATTATTATTATTACGATAACAACAGCATAAAGCTCATTTTTCCTCGAGAACTAATTCTGCGGATGTACTTTTTAAAGGACGCCTCCGGCAGACAGGTGTTGTAAAGTTCAGTTTTTATGATTTGACATTCATTACTGGGGTTTACATTTTCGGGAGTTATCTTGGGAAGTCGTAAACTTTAGCAGACATTTGGGGTTTTTATGTGTGTATTCCTTCCTTTTAAGATTAAAATTTAGGACTTTTCATGTATATATTTTAAAGGTATGGTTTATTACATTATGGTGATTAAATTTTAAACATCCTGTAAAAATCTTTTCCGAATTTTGTATTTTTTATTAGAAAAACAAAACAGCGGCAGTACGAAAGTAAAATATTTAAAAGTATTAAATCTCTAAGTACATACCTAACAAAAGTTTATCAAAATGTCAACTGTTGATAACCTCGTAAAATTACATCTTGATAACGCGAAATGAGAAAAGTTTGCAACGAAGTTTTATTGGGCCTACTTTTCTGATACTTTACCTACAGTTGACGTTGGGAAGATGTTTTATTTACTGTACATGTATTCAGATTAATTAAACTCAACCAGATAAATTATAAACGTACTATCATCCTAAACTATATACAATTAATTTAAATACTTTGAACAGTAAAACAATAGAAGTAGATATTTTTTTAAACATAAGTTATATTTTGGATAGTCTATGCACAGACAATAGAAGAAGTTTTTACAAAAATCAACCTTTCTAATTTCTCCACTACAAGTAAATTGCTCTAAGATTTTAGTAATTAACACTGGCGGGAAATTTTCATCAAACTTCTCGGTTCGTTCGTTCGCTAATTATTCTTAAAAGCTTCCCCATTTACTTAAGAGGTGATGTCAAGGATGACGTCACTTTGTCAAACATCAATTATGGTGTGACAATGATCAACGATGAGATCGGGTGGTTTAGCTGGGGTCAGAGAGAAGATGGCCCGAAGGGTGGCCGGCTGACCTCAGGAAATGTGGCAAATATTTTAGGGGCTGTTAGGTTAATAAGGAGGTGTCAAAGGAGCTCTTAGAGAGAGTAAATAGCGAAACAGAAAAAAGATAGCATATTCATAAATTTATTTGTGGTCGATAAATGTATTAATGAACTAATCAATCAAACTTTATAAATGATAACTTTTGGTATGCTTTCAGGCGTATGAGCAAATTTAAATCAATAGTGGCTTGTTACGTGGTTTAATGGAAAGACATTTTTTTACGGTAGTGGGAAATTCCCTTATCTATAGAGCTAAAAAAACAGATAAAGGCACGGCACTAAAACTAGAAACCTAATAAAAAAAAACCACAGTTAAAACTTATTTCTAAATAAAAAATACACACCTGCTGTATGGAATAAATAGACGCTCTAAGAAGTAAAGAAATGAAAAGGCACGGAATAGATTAAATAATGAAGTAAATGATGGTGATTAGGCGCCGCCGGACTCTATGACAGCAAATAAAAGAAAAATGGTCAGAACTCGTCTAGACAGTAGACAGCACAGTAGGCAGTGCCATCAATAAGTAACGATTACGCGGTAAGGGCCCTTTATTAAACACGACCCGAGGCGTGGCATGGAGGAAAAAAATCTTCAAGGGGCTTGTACAAGGATACTACAATACAATACAATACAAAAACTCGTATAATGATAATCTGGAATAACAAAATATTATATAACCATTGGTAATTGAATGGTTGCATGTTTGGTTCACTTGTAAAATATTTGGTTATTTGTTTAAGTAATATCTTTTATATCTATCAATACATCTATTCTATATAATAAAACAGTAGAGGTCGAAAATCTGTACATAGCAAAAAAATGGTTCTCCGCATATAATCTTTTGGATAATAAAAATACGATCTAAAATGTATGTTTTATTATTGTAGAAACACGTTTTTTTAGAATCAAAGACTTTACACAGAGTTTACTTTTTACTGTCGTTTTAGTTATTAATTAATATTTTAATTGTTCTTTTAATTATTAAATTATTTATGTTTTCAGTTTTTATTTTTAGCCAATAGAAATTATTACTTTCTGTACCATTTATTTTTCTTTATTTTTGTCCTTTAGTGAAGTATGTTTTATTCGAAGTAAGATTTACTAATCACTTAGTAATATAACGCATATTATTATTATTTTAACACTACTAATCCACGTTTAATACATCACGTCATTTTGCACTAAGGCAGAGTGAGAACGACACTTAATTTGGTCCAGTATAATATCCATATCCAGGAATAGTAAATAGGCACAAACAAAGGAGCCCAGTTAGACGACTGCCTGGCACAAGACCGAGCCAAGTGGAAGAGAAGGACAAAGAAGGCCGACCCCAAGTAAATGGGACAAGGTATAGACTAGAGAGAAGAAGAAGAGTAAATAAGCACAAACATCAATACATACTAAACTTACAAATCTAGAGACTCTACCTCCTCAACCTCAACCCTACATCCTGGCTGTCCCAAGTTAAGTACAAAAAAGAGATATCTATCATACTAATATTATAAAGAGGAAATATTTGTATTTGTGTGTGTGTGTATGTCTGTAATAAATAAACTCAAAAACTACCGAATCGATTTAAAGAAAGCTACATTCACCCTGTAACATAGGCTACCTTTTACCGCGGGAAAATGCCTCATTCCCTCCCAAGGGAAAGCCTGTTAACGCGGGCAGAGCCGCGGCGGAAAGCTAGTATTATAATAAAACTGAAGAAAGCGAACAAATCAATGAACAGACACGCGTCTGTACATTGTATCAAGTTAACCCTATAACGAGAGCACCTAACTTAGATTCAAGATACGTATTTTGAATCACGGAAATGCCGACCCGTTGAGTGGGTAATGGTATAAATAATTTCACAACTTTATTTTTGACAAGCCAAATCTTCATCCGTACCTACGTTAAGGTTCAATCCCGGGTGGCGGAAACAATGATTCTTTTTGTATGTAATATTTTTTCCGTAAATTATTCAAAACGCGTACGAAGTTGCGAGCAAAAGCTAGTAAATATAATCTCACCAAAAACATTCTGTAAAAAACTAGCCAACTCTCGATGGAATTGCTTGTTTATCTCTAAAAAGTAATGAAATCTAGACAAAGTCGTACCAAGTCTAAGGTTCATTACTGCGATTTCTTTATTATTATAGTTAATGTTGTGTGTCTTGGCCGTTGACGTCAATGGGTAGCGGTTCTGGCGACAGATTGGTGCCATGGTATCATGGAACACCTGGTTTATAAATCTCCGTGTTTACCCTTCAACAGCCAAGTAACACAACATTAACTATAATAATAAAGAAATCGCAGTAATGAACCTTAGACTTGGTACGACTTTGTCTAGATTTCATTACTTTTTAGAGATAAACAAGCAATTCCATCGAGAGTTGGCTAGTTTTTTACAGAATGTTTTTGGTGAGATTTCACTTCTTTTTGTAGGAACGTGGGTATATTGATTTATTTTATTAGATTTTCTTATTTCACATAGTTATTTATAACAAATCTTTCTTTTCTTAAGCGCGTTTTAAAATACAGTCAGCGCCATCTAACGACGTGTGCGGGTATCACCTCCACTACTCCATCATATTTTTAGAATTAATATTTTAGTGTAATTTCTTTATTTAATTTGTGTAATGTTTGAGTAGAATAAAGTTAATCGGTCGACTATTTCTTCTTCTAAACTTGTAAAAGTATAAGTATAAAAGACAGTCTAGTCTTATCCAGAGTTTTCCTTTAATTTTATTTATATACGTATTAAAAGCAGAAGGGAAGGCATTCTCCCAGCAGTGGGACGCTATAGGCTGGATTAAATTAGAAGATCTGTTCCACTATGCTGGATTTTTGCAATGACAGTCGATTTTTTAAAGTACCAATAGCAGAAGGGGGCGTTAGGTACAATATCTCTAATAAAGCTGAAACCAGCCGAGGGTTCTTCATCAGATACTTCAGGCCTTCGATTTTTGACATCAAATGAAGCGGCCCACCAAGTTGAATATTTTTTGTAAAGGCGGTATGTCTCGATCTCTAATAGTTTGGTTGGGCTCTTGTGTTTTCTAATCAGGGTCACCAGGTACTCCAGATCTTCGATTATCCTAGTTTTTATAATTTTTCCTTTATGTAGCCATTAAACCCTAACTGTGTACCAAATTTCAGGTCGCTGAGTTTATGGGAAGTACTAGTTCTATTTTGATGATCATGAGTGAGTGTCGAAAATGCGAAACTTTGCTTTCGCTTAACTTCGGAATTAAATGACCTACAGACTTGAAATTTTGGTTTTTTTGTATGTGATCATAGCTTAGTGGATGACGAAAATTTCAGCGTTCTGGTCTTATCCAGAGGTTCTCAAATAGGGGCCTGAAAATGCGGCGAAATGGTTCCAGTAAAGATGGTACGGCAGTGTTGCTTCGCGCTCGACTTGGCGGGGGCACTCCCGTGCCCCCAGATCAAATCTAACTGGTCAATGTCTCTCTGAAAAATAATAATTTCGGGTAACTTTGTGATCGCCAACTACTGCACTAAATTGGATGCGGTTTTCAATATACCACGGGAAAATATATTATTATCATTCCTATAGGATCCTAAAGAAAAATGTTCTGAATACTCGAAAACGGCGCTCCTGTGTCAATGAAACTTGCTATATATTTGGTTATTGGGTATAAAGAAACGTTCTAGCTGTGTACCGCAACATCACATTCGACCGAGCGTATAAATAGTATGTGTATTTTATTTCGTGTAGTGATTGTATATTTATGAAAATTTATTTCCGCCATCCATAAAGATGATAATTACGGAAAATATTTCCTTTTAGACCTTTAAAATGAACACCAAAATTGCATACAATACTTCTACGGCTCATAGAACTTTAAACAGAACCACTAAACGGAACTGTATTTAGCATTTTGATACAAGTGATGTCAAGTGATGGGTAATGTTCGGATACGTCGCGTAATGAGTAATGTTGCATCACTGCTCCAAGTGATATTACTTGCGTGATATTACTCGCATTACTTACGCATGTCTATTCTAAGTCTATTCTAGATATATATTTGTAGACTCAAGATTTGTTGAAATTTAGTGTAGCGACACACCTGCCGAACGTACGGCGACAAACTAAACGCTCAGAATGCGGCGTCTTGTTTAGCGCGCTTCGCGACAGAAAGTTAGCCCTAATCCGCACTGCGATATTTCACCGCGCGATTTCTTTTTTACAATTCTGTAACTCGTTTAATCCTATAAAGGTAGCCGAACTGGCGTTATAAAATACACGCAGGGAAAAAAAAAGTGAACTGGTGCAAATTGACCGCGATTTTTTTCCCGCGTGAATGTTTTGTGCAATATGGACTAATATTAGGTACTATGGCCGCACTGCGGAAAAAAGAAGCGCGCGTTTCGCTGTCGTGCACTGATAGCTCTACTGGACCTTTCCTGTCCTTTTATAGGTCCCAAGGCCGTAAATTAGTGAATTCAATATTCTTGGCAACTTTTGATACATCTATTTTGCCGCCGCCGTTGTATCATGTAATTTAAAAAATTCTTACGTCCAGTCAGACGTCTGTCTCGTCCGGGGACTGCATCGATCTGACAAAATAGGTACGAAATTTTATTCGCATTGCGTATTAAATGTTATTCCGATCACGAAATAAGAAACGAGAGATATAAAATCGCGCGGTGAAATATCGCAATGCGGACAAGGCCTTCGGCGTCAGTAGGTAAGTGTCGGCACTTTGTGGTGTTGCCCAGAAAAACTAATTTTATTACAATATTGGCCATTTAGGAGGGCTTAGAAGAAGAAATAAAGAAAAATCACTTTTAAGTGCATCCGTTAAATACAATGAGAATCCAAGAAGGCAATTAAAAAAAATATAAGGAACACGTTTTATTGACCCAAGAACTGTAAACCTTTGAAAATTGCTCAGTCGCCAACGCGCCTTTAATTGAGTAGGTACTAAGTTCCCAGATTGGTAAAAAAATAGCAATTTCGATTATGTAATTTAATACACACTAAAAATAATGTATTTACTTAAAACACATATTGGATTGAAAATAAAATCAAATAAAAACATAAACCAAAGTTCTTAACCGTCATCGTGACCTGCCATGGGAAAAATTTGGCCAAAAATCGTCACATATTGGCTTTTCTCACGCGCCGAATTTTCGGTTGTCCTAACATGTGTCGCTTGCTATGCAAAATACATTATCGGTTACATTTAGCGAATAGTCGGAGGGGCTGCGATTGCATTCGCTGCGAATAAAAATGAACACTATCGTTATTGAATTCGCAGCGAATAGCCCTGTCATACCGAGAGAGATCCTTCTCGCTACGAGTGCCTATTCGCAGCGACTAATCGCTGTGTGTGACCGAGGCTTTATTTGTATGTTGGCTGAAGTAATTTGCCCGACAGAATGTTCGGAGCCACGCCGAACGACGTAACGTTGTCGGCTATTGCGAACGTTTCGCGCCGCGGGCAGGTGTATCGCTATAGTAATAAAGTTATTTTTCTCTTTGCATCGACTGTACGGAAGGCCCGCGTTGCTCTAAGACTGTAGTCGACGGCTGCAGTGGTGCTCATTTAATTCGCCAGTTTCTTTAATTCGTCAGTTTTAAGGAATTTGTTAACTGTACAATATTTTATCCCTCCGGTCTATAAGGGCTTAAAACCAAAATATCCTATTACCGGCCATTAAGTACCAATGTATCGACTTTAGTGGTCGGCCTAATTTTCTTTATCATTCTGCTCATTTTGCGGAGGAGGTACTAAATCGGTT
The DNA here is from genome assembly GCA_948473455.1 of Teleiodes luculella. NCBI lineage: Eukaryota > Metazoa > Arthropoda > Insecta > Lepidoptera > Gelechiidae > Teleiodes > Teleiodes luculella. The sequence continues at coordinate 7,103,093 of OX419596.1, forward strand.
CGAAGAGCTGCTCGCGCCAATAGGACATTTTGCGAATCGGAGTTTTTGCGTCAAAAGGTGCTTCTGGTTGGTTTGGACTGAATATCATAGATTATAGGTAACCTAGGTCGCCGAGTGGTCAGTACCTATTAGTTATAATGCACGAAAATCAAAATGATATTTTTTCCAAATTTGAGTGATTTTCTATAGATCAATTTAAATGGCGGAAGTGAACATTTATGTATGTGACTATGATCCAAATTTTTTACGTTCTATTTTATGAGGTACTGCCATGGTCAAGAAACCTAATATCACAATGATACAAACAGAAAAATATTATTAAATTTTTTTATTTATTTTTATATCACTTTCAAAACTTGACACAGACTTAGGTATATTATACACAAAAAAGTAAATCAGCACTAGGGAATGGGTTCCGTACGTAGTTTCGAATACCGTTCTTGCATATATGGGTGGCCGCCGTCAACAAACATTCGTCTTCCGTCGGCTGCTCTGTTTGGCCAGCAGCGGCGAACTAAACAACCCAAAAATCGTACAGTTCATCAAAAAGTTAATATAATTATAGTCGAAAATTCCATGTCAAACTCTTGCAGGCGTCGAGAAAAGCTCGGTGGTGCTCTAAGGTGGTGGTCAAAAACCTTGACCATAATATCCTTAATGACGTAAACAGCCTTTTAAACAGCATTGGCACAGATAATATAATACTAGTTACACGCATAGGTATATTCTTGAAATAACCGACTAATTACTGTAGTCCTTGGAAATAACTTTATATTTTTATTACCACTTTTCACTTCCAAAACTTGATTCAGACTGACATCATCAATAAAATAAAACAAGTCAATTTCTTAATTCAAACGAATTATACTTTATCTAGAAAACCGCGAAAAACGGCCAGACCAAAACAGAAGGAGTTGCATTACTAACAATGCAATCTCCACAATACCTACCTTCAAAAGAAAAAATAGGTTTGTTACATACTTTTTATTTAAAAGATATCAATATTGAATACTATATTAGCATTTAAATCTCTTTTTGTAAAGCTAATTTATTTATTTTGAAATACTTATTGCAAAAAATATAGGTAAGTGAACAAAATATTGACGTGTTCTTAGTGCACGCAAACATACCCAAAATCAACCTAACTAAGTGGTACCCAAGTGGTAAGATACAATTAGGTAGGTACAACAACAAAATATACCTGTAATATAAAAGACATAACACAAAGACATAACCGTTAGAATAATTATGACTTTATTCAACTAATAAAATTGTACATATTGAACTAACGATAGTATTGTCAATATCATAAAAATTACATCATTCTTCTCCCCTTAAATTCCATTGCAGCATCAGACAACATCAGGCATTTGCCTCATAATCGGCAAGATAAGCTGGTGGTAGTCTGAGACGAGTAGATCGACGAAATTCTTGATTAGCAGGCACTCTAAAGGTTGTTCCGTTTCTGGCCTAACTTCCTCTACTACAGATTTATCTACTTTGTCATCTTCATCCGATGACAGGTCATCATAAGGAGGAAGGAGCTAAATGTATGTCAGATATAGTCCCCTCTCTACCATCTTGATATCGTATGAATGAATATGTCGGATTACTTTACAAGAATTCTCTTTCATCCACAAAAGGCTCAAACTTCGAATTGCAAACACTCTTCCCAATGAGTAAAGGCCCTGGTACGATGCCCTATAATAGTACCATGAGCCAAGCTGGAAGAGATGCTCCATTAAGAGTTCGACGCGGAATTATTAAATATCCTCTCATGAGGTGTGAACGTATTGAGTGTAGAGTCACAGGTAAAACCTTTTTTCCGTCAATCACATCCAGTCCTTGTGACTTCAAGGACAGTTGAAATTGTCCTGCACAGAATACCATTTAAATTCACAGTTTGACCGTTTCCTTGTGTTCTACTACAAGCAATCCCAAGGTTCACTAGATGGCTAGTGAAATCTTCAGACATAAATGAGACCCATCTATCCCAGTGGATATATACAGGAGTACTAAAAATAACAAATACTACATTCAAGCATTTTATATTAGTACTCGACGTTAGATCCTTACAAGAAAGGCTAATAGAAAACGACTATATTCCTCCATCACTGTCAACAAGCATTTGTATTGTGTTTTTGATGGCAGAGAACCTTTAAAATCAATAATATATTATTTTACCGTTCATAAGGTGCTGTTGCTTTTATTATTCCACCTGAGGTCTTTGCATATCTGGGCTTCACTTGTGCACAAATCTGAAAATCGAATAAGGAAGATTTTTCAAGCGTACCCAATGAGCCATGAATTAAGAACAATTCCAGGATGACAAAGATTTTCGTGTAATACAAAACAATAATTATGGCTTTATTTAAATAATAAAATTATACATAATACTCGTAATAATTCAATTCAATTATATATATTATAATGTTTGGCTTCTGTCATACAATGAACTAGTGAACCAAACTAGGTAAAAGTGCTATTATGAAAAAAAAAAAGAAAAAAGAAAGAAATGACAGTATTGTCAATATCATAGATCATGGTCCAAGAAAACAAGGTCTTGCAAATAAACTACGTGACTGACACGAGTCTACGTCATTTTGGCTATTCATCCTTGTCGAATGCGTGTAATAGACAAGGATGAACAGCGCAAAATGACGTAATCTTGTGTCAGTCACGTGGTCTATTTGCAAGACCTTGTTTTCTTGGACCATGGTCAATATCATAGATATTTTTCGTTTGTTTTCTTTGTCCATTCTGGACAAACGAAGGGAAACTTAGCCCATACTGCCTCGTCAGGAATTTTTGTTTCATCAGTACCTATCATTATCATAAAATGTTACTTAAGCAATAGCACAAAATATATAACAGTGCCTACTGCAGAGAGGTTGGAAAGCCGCTTAGTAAATTCGTTATTCTGAGACCTACTGCAATAGTGCCGCCCATTTGTATTAATTTCCGTATTTTTACCCGACTGCCGACGAAATTATGTTTTACAAGTGTACCTATGCATTTTTTTGTATGTTATAGTCCTTTGGCACGCTATTTGTATTAATAGTGTGCTGGGTATACTAGTATTATAAAATAAAAAAAATATAGCGCATTCTAGCCACGAATTATGTGGCATCAAAAAATGAGTTATTTAAAACTAATAAAGTGAGAAAATCAAAAGGAAGTCAGCTGAAGTCAGTATAACAGAGCTTAAAACAAATTATTTTGTTCTTTAAAATCAATATTGTGGACTGTGTTTCTTGTAAACTTAACATAAATAAACGAACACTTACTTATAAGGAATAGTAAAAACTAGACTGACCCATGTTAATATAAGAGGATTCTGAAAAACAAAATAACCTTAGTTCATGTTATCATTCACTCTTCACTCGCTCGCTATACAGCATACCCATTTACTCCTTTGGCTCATATTATGCTCAATTAAATTTATTACTAAGAAGAATTTTGTCCAAACAGTTGACTGTTCCCTAATTGTTACTATTGTAATAACTTAATCTATTGAAATTTTCAACAATCAATTTTCCTCATAACAGTTTCTCGCATAAGGAACCCTAGTTTATCTGCAATGTGATACTACGAGCGTTTATAAAGGGGCATCATAATGGATTCGCGGCCACTCTGGATCAGGTTTGTAAATATTTTATTCGGTCTATTGCAGGCGGGTCGTGATTGACAGCGACGCCCCCTGGTGGGCAAAATAAGCGGCGTTTTGTACCATTTGCTGTGTCAAATTTGATGCAATTGTGTTGAGGACGATCGGAAAAATGTCAAACTGTTCAGTTCATAATTACTCGCCTTGGTTGACTTGTATTGTTACTACTATTATCCCTATTTTGTTTCACAATTTGTGATGATTCATCTTGTATTATAGTAAATACAATGTGGAATTCTTAGCAATATAGATAGGATGTCTTTGTGCATAAAATTATTATTTTTTTTTATATACCTACATATAAGATTTCAGTGTTCTGATTTAATCAGTTAATATTATTTGCCTGTGTAGACTTAAGGATCACATTTATGTTTATTATGAAAAATAAATAATGTAGTAATAAAACCTTCATTATATTGGCCTAACTAGTCTACCATCCTATGACATTATAACAACCTCCCAGGATTACGATACAAATATATAGAGCCAATTAATTACCATACCATACAGCGTCGTAGCGTTAGAATTAAGGGCCTCAGCTGCAGGCGAACTGTAAACTAGTTTGTACTTGCAAAGTGGCTCTAAATTGAACACCTGAAGGCAGCGACGGACTGGCCATATAGTTGTGGAACAGGGCCCCAGCAAACGCGGGCCCCAGCCAGATAGGTCACGGGCCTAACTAGTGAGGCTTGCCGCAAACCAGGCGATAGGTTAGAAGGAACCCGAGCAGGTTATCCTTATAACTATGTTTCGAAACTGACCAACGACAACTTTTTTTATATTCGTACGTAATTTCTTTATGTACCATTGGCTTCGAAGATCCTTATAATGATAACTATTTTTTTTAACTTTTTATTTTCTATTTTATTTTGGTGTATGACATAAACGTAATTTGAATAAAGACAATATAACTAATTTAAGAGACATTTTGTCTAGATATCCTATTTAATAAAAACACAAAGACTAACTAGCCTAACCTTAACTAACGGGATGAGAAGTTGTACTAATATAAAATTAAAATATTTTGAAAATTTTGCTGGAAACTAACTTTAGATAATAATTGACATAATAAATTGAAATGCATGAATAAATAATAAAATCTAGTTAGAGGCACTGGGCTTGTGGTCACCCGGGCCCTTCTGGCCTAGTCCGCCCTTCTGAGTCCGTCCCTGCTTGAAGGTACCCTCTCGCTCTATCCTACCCCCTACCCACTGGACGGACAGCGCCGGCTCTAAAACTCCAGAAATTAATCAACATTTAATTCCATACCCTAAACTAAACAATAGTGTTGCAGGTGCGAAAGTTTAGTGGACATCCCGTAAGTGGGCGATATTTTACTTGAAAGTTGTAGGAACACAAATCATAATGTGCGTGGAATTTAAAATGAGTAAAAAGTATAATTACCGATATTCATCATGTCGTTGGATATCGGTAATCCTAAATACTGGTATAAATGTAAAGTTCACTGTATTTTTCACTTTCAAGCCTGAAAGACACAACGGTTAGCGACAGTTTCCCAAATACTTGGGCAAATTTCACCCCTAAAACATTCTCACGGGCAGACATACCAACATGAGTAAAATCGCTGGATGGTAAATTAGTTTGATGCTTTTATGGTCTTTTTTATTTCTCCGTTTCATGAGCAAAGTTTTATCATTTTAAACATTTTACTGAATCTTTGAAATTTTTTCTGCACAAATTAAAGAGCTTTTGCTTATTTTCTTGTCCATGCGCAGTAGCGGCAGCGCTAATCAATTCAGTGAAACGATTTACGTGGAATATGTTTTTTTACCCCTAATTGAAAATGGAATATGTTGGTATTTGTTATAAAATCTAGACATTACACAAACACAATTAAACTTTTTTTTTGTATTCTATTCATTACCGAAATATACGACCTAGTTGCAACGGCGGTTGGAGCGATTTTAATGAAATTTTGATGGAGTTAGCTGACAACTTGGATTAACACATAGGCTACCTTTTACCACGGGAAAAACTGTTAACACGGGCGGTGTCGCGAGGCGGCAAGCTAGTAACTAACTAAAAAGAAGCAAAGAAGATTAATTTTATTTGCCACTTCAATCTAAAGCTTTTTTTATCGCATCGACCCAACTACTCAACGAATATTCCAGAGCTACTGTTCCCAGCCCTAAGCTGTCCCGGAACGAGCGCCGTGGGACTCCTAGGAAATTACCAAGCAGTATTAGCGGTACAACTACAATGCAAAATATGCAAATGAACAGACCACTCATTTGACAAATTTTAATGCTTATTTAACTATGTTCATTACCAAGTTACGTGTACATCCCAAACTGTTATACAATGCATGAAACGTGAAAAGTTTGTTGGATAGAGTTGACACTTTATAATAGGAAAACTCGTTTTGTAACCTTGGGCGACTACAAACAGAATTAGGTATTTAGTTCTATGTTACTTAATACATCGGAGATTTGAAAATGAGGTACAAATAGTGAGGTTACATTTAGACATTATAAAATACCAGTCATTATTTGAAAAATGAAATTATAATCGTTGCTAGATGAGAGTAAAATGAAACGTTTTGAATTACTTTTGATCTAATGAAGTTATTATATTCTCAAAAATAATGTCACTTACAGTTAAATTACTTATTACATGAAAAATCCATGATTTGGTTGAATAATGTTAGTGTACTTTACCCAAATTGGAAAGATAGGTGCTTACCTGCAAAAAGAAAATATTACATGAATAAAAAAATATAATTCATTCCTGTTAATATAACCAATTTATATAAATGCGGTGAGTATTGAGTCGGCAAACAAGCCCAATCTTTTATAAAGCTTTCGCTCGTCAGATTGAACATTCAACGCAAATATGTAAATAGGCACTTCAAAAAATTGCCTTAACTCAATTTGGGTTAATTGAATTTTTGTTCGTTAAACTTGATGTGCACACCTCGCTTAATTACTGGCGAGGGTTGTTAATTTACAACGTCCAGACTTCCGGGTACAGGATAACATCGAAACTCCCTTAAGATTAATTTTGTAGGTACTACGACCACAGACTAGACAACGCAATGGTGGATAGCGCAGCAAGACATCCAGTGTCTCATAAATTATGAAAAAGTATACAAAATGACGTGAATAATTTTGAATTTCATGTTTTGATTTGGTAAGGGAAAAGGCCGTATGTGTTGCAGTGATTTTTGCTTGCTTTTAATTAAATTATATGACATTTTAAGCATATATTTAAGTTCTCAACTTATTAATCCAGTGAAAGAAATATTTAATATAAGTATTGGAAATTTAGGAAAGTCTGATTATCTTAGTCGATAATTTTCTAGTCTGTGGCACTTGCAAACTTCTACTCGTTTGCCTCCAACCGAATTCCCAGCCGGCCCTTGAGTTTAGAATTTAATTTAATGAAATAAATTTAGGGACGTGCCAGTTTAGGGCTAGGGTCACTCGCGGATAGTTTAAGCTCACAGGACACGAGTTTCATGTACATTTTGGTTAATTCAGGATCCCACACGTTTCCCTAAGCGGAAATATCCTAGTGGCTTTAGTGATAGCTTATTTTTGACTCGTAACAAAATTAAAGTGATTAGGGAATTCTCGTGTAAATAAATTAAAAACTGTACAAATTGTGCCTAAAATTGCTTGTGTATTCATCAGAAAACGAGAAGTATCAACAATTTAATGTTGCTTCACCAATAATTCATGATAAAAATAATAAAAACTGATATAAACGGAAATAGGCTTTATTATGTTGGCCATTAGGTATCTAAGACAACAGTTTGGCTTGATGCCAATGCTTAAATGAAAATAGAATATTTTGATACCTACTGTGTAAGGGCTCGAACCCACCGATGAGGAAAACGCGAGATCGTGATTCGATATCCGAGTTTATATGCATCTTGTAATACAGATCGCGCCCGCTTTCTATGTGACAGGCTGCATATAAACTCGGATAGTTATTATCTCGCTGCCCACCCTATCCCTCGTCTATGGGTACGCATCTTGGCGAACATTACACGGTCAGTCCAGATCGAGATCCGTTTATCGTAATCAGTAATCTTCATCTAGATTGACTGTGTAATGTGTTGGATTGACGGATCGCGACATCGGTTTCTATTTAGATATTTTAAAATCCATCAATCTTGAATGACCGGACGAATCTAGATCAAGACTTGCCGTGTGATGGCTGCCTCAGTGTAGACTAGGTTAGCAGGAATATCTGATGCTGTGTTATTAACTTTTTTTTCTAGTCAGAGTTTTCATGTATTGCCAAAAATAAAATAAATTGGTAGTTAGATCACATGATTGAAGGTCTGGTTATAAAATATACTCATAAGTAGCTAGGTGTGCTATGGGTATCAGTTTAGATTTTTTTTACAGTTCATCTAAAAATACTTACATAGATTTTCGCGGTTGTTAATTGCACTGACACATAGTAACCCGGTTAAAATATCGGTAAGCTCAATTTAAAACTAAATCGTGGAGAAAACCCATGTGAATGTGTGTTAGTAAAAAAAATACTGTCAGCAAATAAGTTAGGACAGCTGCTTTTCTTATAATAGTCGTAAATATTTATGCCAAATTAGTAACAACTTCCTTAATTGGTACTGTTGCCAAAGGTACTAAAGATATGGCTCCTGCTAACGACCCCACTCATTTGGCCAAACTTCATCCGCCTGAGTTTACCACCAGCCAGTGCCTTACTGTAGATTAGTTCTGAAGCAACTCTCCAAATTAAAAAGTATTCGGCGGCCATTTTGTTTAGCCACACTTAGAAGCCGCACAAGTTTCGGGGTGGTTTAAACAGCCAGAAGCCTTAGGAATTCGATTTGAGCGACAAAACACCGTTCTACCAGCCTGCAGTTTATAATCAGCTGCTAATTCTTGGTTAATGTTCTGTTAGAATTATTTTAAGGTTACGTCGTAATAAAGTTACTGGAAAAGAATCAATTCAAAGTAATGGATGGAATGAGGTATAGGGGTATCTAAAACCTGTAACTTTCATAAATCATCGGTGATACGGTGAAAATTATATAATTTATACCTTAATATAGTATGTATTTAAGTACTCATACTCAAATTGATTCCTTTACAGTGTCATTTTGTTTTAAAAGGTGAAAATATGGCTATTAAACTTCATTTTCATCTTAACGTCTTTTGATGCAAGAAAGATTGCTTTGTGTAATTTTCAATTAATTAGTTTTATAAATATTCCAAAATTTAAAACTGTCCGCCATGTTTGGCAGAGTTAATGGCTGTACATAATGAATAAAGCGGCAGGCAAGCTTATGTGCAAGTCGAGAGGAGGGAGTGGCCGAGGCAAGCGAATGGGCTCTCCGCGACATCTGAGAAGGCCCTTTCGAGAGCCTTAGCCCGACCTGTTTCATATTGCCCGCTCTAAGAGCTGCTTCACTTTGATTTAAGAGAAAAAGCCGTTTTGACACGACACTCAACAAACCCCTTTAACATAAAAAGAATCTAGAATGTCAAACGTCAATGGCTCGAAATGAAAGCCGGCTGAATATTGTGAGTTGTATTCATTCTGACCCAGTTTCAGTAATTTATGTTTCTTTGATTTATATTCTTGGCTTTTTGAAAGTCGACGGCAGACCACTTCTTACTGCGTCATTAAAATTGGCATATCATAGTGAAATAAAATCTATCTACCTAAATGAGTAGTTTAAGTCGTGAGCTCGGATACCAAAATTCCTATCAATTATGCAACTGACAGGTACTGGAGGAGAAAGATAATCGAGTATCGATTAGGGATCATAAAGAGATGGCCTAGGTAGACTAGATTTCCTAAAAAGATAGATTGATGATCTGGTGCAGGTTCTGAAAAGTTCATGATCTGTATTCTTTACCCAGCTGTGATTATAATTTCACAGAGAAAACTAAAGACTAAAATAGTAGAGTATTTAGTGCAAAAAAATGTTGAAATTGGACCAGTTAATGAAACTTGGCATGGTAGTAGAATAGGTAGTCCTGAGTAGAAATCCACCGGGACCCACGACTGGTACCGCCTCTGAAGCCGGGGGGAGGGGGGTGAAGGTGGGTTTTGCCGCCCTTCTTGTTGACGCTTATATCTCTAAAACTGTATGTACTATAACAAGTTTGGTATCATTTTCGGATAACTCGTTAACGTAGAATTCATTTTTGGAATTATAAAATAGGGTTGCCATACAAAAAAACTTAATTATAGGACAAAATTCGCGAAACACGAATGAAGTTTTTCCACATAAACGTCGTTTACTTTTCCCATGGGAATGGTATTGATACAAAAAAAATATGATCGGGTAGCAACATTCACAGGCTTTACAAATATATAACTTATATGGCACTTACTTGATAAAAAGTTGGTGAAAAAAAATAAAATTGCATGCGCGGCAGACAAAGGTATATACATGGAACTAGCTGCAAGACCAAATTAGTCCCAAAACAGTGGTATTAAGGGGTGATAATGTATGGCAGAAATGTTGTGGGTGTTACAAAACCTTCCAAACAAATAAGACATGTGGAAGATTAGGTCAGAATGGAAAGTTAGAGCGGCCGGAATAAACGGTAGGAGATTAAGAGGTGGCGCCGTAGTAAAACTTATTGGAAATCTTGGTCGGACTTTAAAATGAAAAAATAAAGACCAAGATGGCTGACTTCAAAACCTGGTAAACGCTGGCAATCCAAAAAATGTAGCTTAGCAAGTGCAGACAACATTTCTATTGATCACTGTTTAATTTTTGCGTGGATAAGACTGTTGCACTGCTGAAACTCAGACAGCCATTTGATGACCTCAAAAGCTATTGTCGATCGGTAGTCGGTACCAGTAGGTACTGTGTCATTCATGCTTAAAAATAGGTACTGGCAATAATGCTTGGCTGATAAAGGATGCTGACATCCTCGCAGTCCAAAAGTTTTCTCCGAATGAGCTGCAATCTGAACAGAAAAACCCTGCTCAGCTGTAACCAATCTTGAACCTCACACAATACATACCTCTGATTGAAAGAGATCTGCGACGTGTATCTGGTATTAACTTACCAAGCGCAGGCCTTTGAAGCTGTGGATAGGAATTTAACTTATGTACCTACTGTAAATCCTTAGTTGCTAACAAAATGTCTTGTAGCTGGAACATTTGACGATCCTTTGTTGCACCTTCGGAATCCAGCATCTTTCAAGATAGCTTGTTGTTACCTTGGATAAATCTTTTTATGGGCAACGCTGTCTAAACACCAAGAAGAAAATGGGTACTCACAACAACCTACTGTACCGACCGACGTCCACCAAATGGTAAAACTTTCCACCAGTTCATCGATTGGTCGAACTGGATTTTATTTTTACGGCAGGCAATTATACTAGCAGTTTCGGTTTGGATTTTGTGAGCACACGCGCATCTATGTATGGGGCTAAATTTGGCTCTAAAAAAACTCTCTGGCTTTAATCAGAAGGTTCGTAGAGACGTGACCATCAGCTCTCTGGGCATGGCTAATGAAGAAACCGACAGCAAACATCCCCTACACCACCACGTGCTGGTTCCTCAACACATTTAATGTCTATAGATGAGGTAACAGGAACAGGCAGGTAACACAGCGTCAATGTCATACATTCCGTGGTTTAAGTACGCTTGGTCATGATCTGTCTTGGCTAAATGGACATCTTTGAACGAACATACTCCGGACCCAAGTCAGCCGAAACAGACACGTTACGGTGAAGCTACAGCTCGGATGGGGCTTGTCAGCGTGATGTGTCTTTTTCAACGATGACGCTCCTATGACTTGTCGAGCCTACCCACCTACCATCTGCATGCGTAAGGATCTTTCTAGAGACAACGAATAATGCTTCTTGTGTGGCAAAGTACTGGTCTCGCTGAGTTAATGCGATTAGAAGGGAAAAATGCACATAAAATGATTGCTTGAAATCGCAAACGACCCTACTTCCCAACTGTTCACCAACTTCCCCAAACTTCAACCCTTATTATGGTCTTCTACCTCGAACTCTTGCTTACGCTTAGTTAGCCTTACGCTGGCTGATCCGTCTGCCTGATGATGCTGACTAGCATAGTATTTGCAGAAATAAAATTGGTTAGTATGACACAGTAAAGATATCGGCAGGTAACTTTTGAGATCAACTCAAGGCTTTCTGAGTTTCTACAATGCAACAGCTTTAGCTTTTGCCCCAAAGACGTAGAATCTCGGCAAAAATTAAACTGAAATTAACAAAAAAAATTGTTTGCACCTGCTAAGCTACATTTGTTGGATTGCCAGCGTTTGCCAGGTTTTGAAGTCAGCCATCTTGGTCTTTTTTTTTTCGTTTTATAGTTTGACTAAGGTTTCCAATAAGTTTTACTACGGCGCCACCTCTTAATCTCCTACCGTTTGTTCCGGCTGCTCTAACTTTCCATTCTGACCTGATCTTCTACATCTCTTATTTGTTTGGAAGGAACACCCACGACATTTCTGCCATACATAATCACCCCTTAATACCACTGTTTTGGGACTAATTTGGTCTTGCAGCTAGTTCCATGTATATACCTTTGTCTGCCGCGCATGCAATTTTATTTTTTTTCACCAATTTTTTAACAAGTAAGTGTCATATAAGTTATATATTCGTATAGCCTGTGAATGTTGCTACCCGATCATATTTTTTTTGTATCGATACCATTCCCATGGGAAAAGTAAACGACGTTTATGTGGAAAAACTTCATTCGTGTTTCGCGAATTTTGTCCTATAATTTAGTTTTTTTGTATGGAAACCCTATTTTATAATTCCAAAAATGAATTCTACGTTAACGAGTTATCCGAAAATGATACCAAACTTGTTATAGTACATACGGTTTTAGAGATATAAGCGTCAACAAGAAGGGCGGCAAAACCCACCTTCACCCCCCTCCCCCCGGCTTCAGAGGGGGTACCAGTCGTGGGTCCCGGTGGATTTCTACTCAAGTCCACCTATTCTAACACCATGCCAAGATTTATCCACTGGTCCAATTTTACATGGTTCCCATACATTCATTTGCACTAAATACCCTACTAAAAAAGACGAACAACATATTTGTCTTCGACACACTTTGAATCATTTTTTGGAAGTTATTTTTTTAATTCTTTTCAATTCCAACTTTATATTCGTAATATGTTTATATTTAATAATGGGATAAGTACCTAAAATAAGAAATATGTTTCTAATCTATATCTCTACTAAAATTTTAGTAAGTGCTTACTTACTTACTTTTACTTTACTTTAGGTTTAGTAATTGTCTTTTAATTATTGTCGTACCCAACTCTTTAATTTGTCGGCCATCTTGTTTCTTTTGGCGCGATGACAGCCGCCATTTTGAAAAAAGTCAAGTGCTTCCTTCCGTGTCGCTGCACGAACTATCGCGAGTGGCGACACCCTCTTTTACATATCGCTTTCATTGTTTTAAGAGAGTACATACGCGAGACTTTTGTTTTGGAGCCCCTATACACAGTCAAAGCGCGACTACCGCCATCACTAAATATTAAGGAGCTTTGATCATAGGTTGAATTTAAACGGTGATGGTTATTTTAATTTAGAATTTGTGTTTTTATTTATAATACTCGTATGAGAGGTAATGAAATCGTGAAAACTGTTTTGCTACTCGTATACAGCATTTTTTGATAATAAAAAATGTTACCTAAACAAAACCTTCCATTCCAGGTAGTATGCTTTTTCCTGTGAACGCGGCGTTGTAATAAAAATAAATTGCGTTACACAGTTTTGTTTCTTAATTTTTAATTATAGATTGGTACAGTAACCGGTTGTTACAGTATATTTATTTACTGACAGTATACATACAACACTAATTTATTATTACGTTTTCATACTGATGACGAATCCTGTATTTTGAAACTATGTTTAGGTCTCTGAAATATTATCTGAGTAAGAATAAAAAACTTCGTAAAAAGTAATGTATGTGCAGCTTTACCCTCCGTCGGTAAGTGCTACATAATTTACGTAAGTATTTTTCCCTCATCCCGTCATCATGGTTTCCACTCAGTAGTCGCACTAGTCGTCCCTCACTGCTTTAATTGTCGCTTCTGAGAGGTGGGAGGATCCAGATGAGGGTTTTTATAACTCAAGTGGAGGTAGGTACAGCACGAAGTATGCCTGCTAGTTACTAGTATATACGTACGGTATGTAAAAATGGGAAACCATTTTTGTGCTTTCATAAGTACCCACTTATAAACATTGTATTTTTTTTCTTTATAAACATTTTAACATAATATATTTACTGTTATGATGTTGGTCGTGAAATATGTGCAAAGTATTTTTATTAAATTCAAGTTTGATTTTGGTGATTTATTTATTTTTTGAGTAATGAATAAACTATTTTAAATAATACATATATATTTTATAAAAAACTTCTATCATTCTTTAAACATAACTCGTTAAAATACCCTTCAGTAATGCTCTTACATTCCTGTTTATTTGTACAGGGAAATTTTTGGTAATATTAAGTTGTATGCATTTCATTTTAATTAACCTAAAATTTGTGACAATAGGTACCATAAAATATACTCAATGCATGTATTGTCAATATTAAAATTTGTTCGAGTTCAACTTAGTGCTATAATTGCGAAAATCACTATGCAATAATGTATTGACCGTTCATAAAATAAACATGGGCCTGTAAATCAATTGTTGGCACAATCAGATTCTGTTCACCTCGAGGCCATCTCGTAAATAGCTCCAACAAAAATACAGGGGTGTAACTAGAATAACACGGGGCAAGGAGGGAACTAATACCATGTTGATGGCTGTGTAGAAAAACACAGTTCAAACGGATGCTGGCATTGTTGTACTTATGGAAATCGATGTTATTCTAAGATAGAAAGATGAAGAAGATTTACGATACAAAATGTGCTGAATAGTTCTTAAGACTGACAAAATTACTTAAAATTTTACCTATCACAAAATTATTTTAAATAGGAAGAGAATTTAAGATTTTTGATAAGCAAAAAAGTTATATTTCACAAAATTGTTGAACCAATCAATTACTATTTTCATGTGCTCATATTTATAAAAAACAACCCCCGACTTAGCAAATAATACTGATCAAAACTTATTGTAAAAAATATGTTTTCGAAGTAACTCTTACATGTACATACAAATGGGAAGGTTGAAGTACGAGCAGTAAGAGCTTTGTAACCAAACAGAAGAGCGACATTACAAAAACACCCAGCGGTCAAGACTGCGAGGGAGTGGGGCAGGGCAGTGTTACAATGATTTGTTTATGGAAAAAACAAGGGTCAAACACATTGTTGCTGTATTACATTTGCTGATAAAAGCGTCTTTTTCATTCAAGAATAAAATAAGATTGAAGATAAAAAATACATAATGTAAGTAAAGTGTGGAAACATCGATGCATTGATAGAATACAACAGAATAGAATAGCACCGATCTTTGGGGGGATATAAGATCTTTGTTCAACAATGGACGTCTTTCGGCTAAATGAAGATGATGACCAGAATTTATAATTGCCAAAGAATATTGTCCCTTGGACGTAGAAATATTTACTAGGGCCATGTAACCTACACTTAAATGATTGATAGCGTGTTTGATTTAGTATAACATATGACATTTTAAAGTTTTATTCAATTTTTAGAAGAAGAAGTAAACCTTAAAAATTAAGGTAACTAAGTACGTATATGGCAATCGTTCAAATCAAACAAATTACCTCAATAAAAGGAAAATCTTTAGTTAGTTAACCCAATGACCCTTATTTCAGATCACTAACGTTTTGAAACTACTGTCAAATAAAACAATGCGTTCGGTTTAGAATATATTGTAACTCGTTTATTCTCATAACTGCTTTGGGTACGAACTACAAGACTAAGTGACTGGGCGTCATTCGGCTCGTTGCATCGGCTCCCGCGCCTTCCGCAGATTGATTGATCACTCCCTCAATAAGCCGGTGAGACAATGGGGGAATTTAAAATCGCACGCTATTGTAAAATGTTCCTTGAAAAAGTATATGCAAATCTATGCTATTTCCTTCAAGCAATACAGGGTATTTCGCTACCATTTTTTATAATTAGTTTTATACAAATTACAAATTATAAGCAAATACAAGAAATAGTCTTCTTATAAATGAATGGATTTTGCAAGTTTGCAAAATTCCAGTCCTGCAAACTAAAAGAAACTATTGTAGGCAGTGTAGGCACGCGAGTTTTAGTTTGTTAGTGCTAAAAAATGTTATATAATTGATTTTCTGAATCGTAATCGTATCCTGAATAAACTCAAATAGAAGTAAACAACATTTGCATCCAAATAAATTGCGATGACCTCCCTTCCTTTTTAACATAGAGCTGGCTAATCAAAGGAGGGCTGAGTATTACACAAACAGCGTGAACAAGCTTCCTCGCAATCAGTCCTGTTTGCCCGGGCCTCTTTCACCCGGATTGCTTGTCAATATACCGAATAAACACAGAAACAAGGCACTAGAAAGATGTCAATTTTGTCACCAGCTATTTTTAAAGCCCTTCGTCCTGAAGGTGTTGACTTTTCGTGTGAAGCTCATACCTGTTAGTATAGTAAACAACCAGAAAAATGAAAATTATCGCCATATTGTAGAATTCCAATAGAACTAATTTTATAATGGAAATTGTTGTCTTAAACACAAAAATATACATGTGGCGATCCAGAGCAGGTTTTTTATTTTTCTTGTCAGGCTTTATAATCGATTTTTAATTTGTGTTGAGAGGCAACATTGTGTCTACAACAATGCTGACAAGGTATAAATCACTTCAATCAATGTCTTTTTACGAGAAAGGTACTCGTAGTTTATCATCTACTTCAGCTGTTACTATTAACATGTGGTAAGGAATATTTTTTAATTGCCTTAAATGTGAATAGTGAAATATATTATGAAAATTGACTACACAGAAATAATAGTATATAGAAAAGTAAATAGATACGCAAAGTACTTTTGACAGGAATAATCTTATTCCCTTGACTAAATTACATGCTTTTAAAAGAAAATGTCGGCTAATGTAATCTCAGTTGAGTAGATGTGTAGTAAAATTTAATATTATAATAACATAAAGAAATCCAGACATGTTATACAGTACAGTCAGACTTCTAAAGTACTTGCTTTAGAAGTTTTCCACAAATTTTAAGCGAACCTGTATAAATATACACAGTTGGCTTAAAAATAAGCTTTAAACTGATTCGTCCTCTTAAGAATTGACTGTACAATATATTACTTTACTACCACAGATAAACCAAACATCAGACAGATAAATTAAGATGGTTTCGTTTGCTGGCCACACACCCAAAACTTCTTATACGAAGTCGGTAATTCTACAGCAGACGTTCTGAAACATTGCTCCAGGGGTCCCGTAACTTTGCAAAAAACCGTGGCGAGTGTTGCACCCGCAGAACTTTAAGCTCCAACTTGGTGCCCATAAATATACCTTCGGTTTTGTCGGGATCCTCGTCGATTGCAAATTTCGAGGAACTGTAAAGTCGCATAAATTACAGTTTTGGACGGTTGCAAAGAGAAAAACAATTGGAAAGTAGCACTTAGCAGCTTGACTAATCGCCGGTTGGTCGCGACAGTTCCGGTCTGTGAAATTCGATTTACATTCGCCCTGTACGTTTGTGTGGTACGTAATTGGTACTTTCTTTGGTACAAGAAGTTCTGAAAATACAGGATTAAACTTAAAAGGCACTGTCTAGTACCTGATGCATCTGTTTATTTAAATTTGTATAAATTTGTCTTTTTTCGGTCCTTGATATTGATAACATTTCGCTTAAATCTAATAGGACAAGGCCTAGATTATAAGTACTTCATCAACTACGTGAATGTTCTTACATTGTGGACAGAAAATGAGAATCACGCTAACTTATTCACAATTTAAAATAAATTGAAAGTACAAATTACAGTTTTGTTTTCAGCACATATGCATGAGTCGGTCCGTAAATTACTGGCTCGATGAGCATACTCTCTCACAATACCATTTTCATAGACAAAACCAAACGTCAAAACTAAAAAACTTGCCATATAAAAATTAATGTTGCAAACAAATTGCTTGATGATTTTTTACTTGCTTAGTCGACACGGCGTTATGTCGTGGCGACATCGCATCGTACTCGTATCGTAGTGGAGTCGCATCTTGAGTTACGAGGAGGCTCGGAAGGTCACCGCAAGCCAAGATACCACAGCGCTAATGCGTTCTGCTCGTGAGCCCAGTGACAAACTGCCGCTACAACTAGTGTTTGCCGACGATTTGTCTCTATCGCGCCTTTTGTGCTCTCAAATTGAATAGTGTTGTCGGTTTGCGTAAGTCGTGGGTAGAAGTAAATTATGTACAGGAATCCTGAGTATGGATGTTGAGTGAGCGATAACTAAGCTTCACGAAGCTTTTCTGCTCAGTAAGTCAATTATTTGTGAGCTCTACGCCGTGTTCCACATAAGAGATTTTTGTAGGCATGCGTAAAGATAGCGGTAAAGTATACAAGTTTCGCGCGTATTTAATAATAACTTTTTGTACCTATACATTTCAGTAGTTGTTTCTCTTGCCGTTATTAATTTTCGTCTGTTCCACTTTTACCCTTGAAAGATTAAATTTAAATGAAATATGATAAACATAATAAAAAATGAGATACACACTTTTAATCGCAGAATAAGCCGAAAATCCATTAGTGGAGATAAGATGGTCCAATAGGCATTCATAGATAGAGTTTTCCGTCCCATACAAACCGTCAGTCAGCAAAGAGAGTAATCCATCTAGGATCGTGATTGTGTTGGTAACACAAGTTCCCCGCACGGTAGTTACTGCCAAGTCCTGCCGTATATCCTGCGCGCAGGCAGTTCATTTGCTTCACGCCTCATACCCGCAAATAAATCACCTTGCTCCCGGCTCCGAGGGTGAAACACGGACATTTTTGTAAAAGTCAAAGTAGAACACCTTCTCGTGTTCGACGTATTTTAACTTCTAAACCTTGCGGTGGAAATATGGATGGTGAATTAGTATGCGCTGCGGGTGTTAGGGAAATCATAGCGAACGTTTGTAGACGAATTTTCCGAGGTTTTCGCGCTGTATTGAAATTTGAATCGATGACCGGAAAGTTGAATCGCTCGTGAAATGTTTTGATGATGGAAATAACAAGAAATATAATTAAATATGGTTGTAGTGAATCACTTGAAAGAACAAACTATAAGATAAATTCAAAAGGGCTTTTATTGAAAGTAAGATTTAAAAAAATAATTTTCAACCTCAAAGCTAATAAAATATACCAAGGACCAGAATGTCCAATGTCCACCGTTGGCCGTTCAAAATCACGTTTAGTAGTGGTACTTAAACGTCCAAGCATCCAATCTAGTATACAGAGTTAATAAATAAAGATCTCTGGTTACTAGTACTATTATTTTCTTCTGTGCTACAGTACTGACGGACAACAGAAAACAGTATTTTACATCAGAGGGCTATGTTTCACAACCAACAAGTTTGGACTAGATAAAACAGTTTATCATAGCACCTATTTACATTACGATTATGATATAGAGTGTGCGCGGCCGAGCGGTAAGTCGAGGGCAGTCGGAGCACACTTCGCTTCCAACTTTCTTTGTTGCTCTAACTATTGTTTGGCCCAACTTTCCCGAATGGACAGAACGAGCAACGGAACAGCTAGGAATTGTTTTGTGTGAGTTTCCTAAAGGAAAACATTTTGCCAGAAGCTTACGCAAATTGCTTAACGGCATACAACTTGTCCATCGCATATTTTGTTGATCAAGCTTAATTTCTGTTATGAAGTTCGTAATCAGCTGTTGTCTGTATGGTAAATAGCGTTTATCAGTTTTCAAACTAGCTTTCATTCTTTGGTTTGTCTTGTTAGTATAATGTCTTTACAATTCAGAATGTCGTGAGTTTCGGTTTCTATTTTGAAGTAGGCAAACACGATGATTGGATAGTTATAAATAAACCGAGGAATGCTTAAAGGAATATGTAATATAAATACCAAGTACATTTGAAGTAAATAAAGTTATACCTAGTTGATAACACAGATAGGTATTATAAAGTTGCCTATTATTTTACAGTTACAAGTTTTTTAATAATCAATGTTTATTACTTTTTTTAGGTGGAATCTAATAAATTCAATAAGAACCACTTACTCTTTATTGAAATATGTCGTTTTAATTCAGTTTCAATGACAATGCGTTTTGTCTTTTAGATAGAGCCTAAGGTGTTCAAAAGCGTCTAAAAAAAAGGAGGTTAACTGTTAGCCTCACCTTGATTTTTCATCTGTCAGTCCGAATTGAGATGTCAAGCGAACCGCTAGTCCAAAGCGGCTTATAGAATTTTCATTTTTCTTCAATAAAATTACAAGTTGCGTCATAAAAGTATGCCGGAATTAAAAAGGGAGATTTAAAATGTCTAAAGGGATAGTCTTCCATCCGTAAATAACGTTAAAACTATGAATTTTCAACTTTAATGCTTTGAATTTACGTCAAGATATTGCGACTCCATATTGTGTTATTTTCTCGGGGCTGCCATATTATTGATTCCATGTTTCCCCAGAAACCATTTATTATTTTTATTTTTTATAAAAGTTGGTTCTTGATTTAATGCTTTTTTTGTTTTTCAAATATATAATATAATGTATGAAACAATAATGCAGCACCTATTTATTTAGAAACTCGCGTAAATATGTAAATATCCCGTTCATAATTAAACGTGTCTATTTAAAAAACAACGCAAACAAATATATAACCAAATACGCAACTCAACTTCTTAAAAAGTTTTTAATAATAATATTATTTTAATATGCTCATAACGTATAACTATGAGCAGAATTCGTAATTTTCCCGAAATATGTGGAAATAACGCCATACATGATAACCCTATGAATAGATGACAGTTGTGTAAAACATAAGCTGTCACGCACACAAGCATATAAAAGTTGGCCTGTTTTTTCGGTGGTGTCAACAAGGCGACACTCTATCTAGGAGTTGTATATAATCAAAGCGTTTTGTATTGTAAGTGGGTACAATCTGAGACTGTTTTCAAGACGAATAAACGAAAGCAGATTTTTATGGGATTAGTTTGATCTTGTCATCATCAAAATTTCAGCCAGAAAATGACACTTCTGGATAAAGGCCTCTCCAAAGATCTCTATATTCAAAAAATTCGAAATTCAAAAAGCGTTAATTCGAAGTATAATTTTACTAATCACTTTTCGACGTCGACTCTATAAGATTTGACCTACTGTATTCAAATTCGACAATGTTAGGTAACATTCAATGTGTTTATTACTAATGGATAAGTATCAATTGTTGAAGTATCAGATGTTAGTATATAATGTATAGTTTTATGTCACTTATTTCATTTCCACTCCCGAGCAACACCTACGCTGAAATATTCTAAATAATCAAGTTCTTTCCAACATTGTGTACATAGTCTGTTGTCGACAACCTCTGAGCCATAATTTACAACGAGGTCAGGGAAAGCTTAAGCGAAACAAATTTCAATGTTCAGGATTAACAAGTAATTAAAAGTTTCATTTTATGCCTTGTATACTAACTACTATAAATCAAAATGCCTTGTTTTCACATCTGCGGCCTGGGGGCGAAATTGAGTTCACTAAAACTTAGTTTCAGCTACGAAGAAAAACGATATCCTTATTTTTAAAGGCGTTTTCTTAATAGATCTATTCCTTGATTTAATTAATCTGGAATTTTCCATTAGTGCATAAAAATAATTTGAAGTATAAACGCTATTTTATCTACCTGTTGATGAAATGGTAGTATTTAAAAATTAAACTAATTCTCGTAATGTATGTACTCCAATTTTTTTTATATGAAGTTAAAGCGTGTAAGTTTTAATGTAAGTAAATATAATTGCTAAAAGGACCGAATATACAAATGAATATGCACTTCTACATGCATAGTAATTACAAAATAAAGATCACTAACAGAACAACTTAAATATACTGTCCTGCAAAACTAACTACCTACTACACTTTTACAATTTAATTATTTTTCTAAACAATGAAATCGTTTTGTAGCTATTTTGTCATCTTTCTTTGAAACTAGTAAACTAATTGAAACTTTTTCGAGTCCTTTTTATTTCGAAACTATACACGTATTATTTTAAAATGCATTTTCAAACATGAAATGTTTTTCACTTCTATTTTTTTGTAACCTAAAAAAATAAAGAATTCTAAATGATTATTTTTATAATTGTACCTATATCTGTGAAGGAATGAACGTCTAATGCAAATGAGAGCAGACGATGTGGCTTACTAACTGTTTTGCAGAGAGCTCAGGGGCCCTTTGTAAAAATGTTTTGTTTGTCGTAATCGCTCCAAGTGGCTGTTTAGCCTGAATTAGCGCAAGTCACTGTTTTCAACACCCTCCCGTTGGCTATAACACGAATATTTTCGGCCACCCTACAAATTGGTGACTTTCAGAATTTTTGCCCTTTAGCTACCCACAAAAATATCAATGAATTTCTATTTTACCAACCGCATAAAAATATAAACAAAAATATCAATAAATTTCCATTCGACCAATATAAAAATTGTATTATTATTCAAAATCTCGACATTGATAGTACAAAAAATCTGAAAGCTATTAGAATGTCGAAAAACGGAATGAATTATATTATCAAGAATTAATTTTTACATTACAATCTGATGAATATTAAATATTGAAATCAAACAATCCATTCTAAGAAATGAGAAAGCGCGAACAAACAATTTCTTCCAATTAACAATAAATTCATTCAATAGAAGCGTCCAAATTCAGCTTTTATGGGTGAGTCAAACTGAGTCTTTCAAGGAGCGTATATTAAAATTAAAGACAAATTTATCCATCTTACGAAACTAATTAACAAATTGTTTACTAGATAGATGAATCAAGGTGATAAATATGTACGCTACTAAATATAATTTAATTACTTAATTCGTTACTTGTTTGAATTTACTTCATATAATGTACTTGAAGTATATTATAGTACTTGGAGTATATTTACAAAATTGTGTGTTTAATTTTTGGTTTGATTATTAATGATGTTTAAGACATAAGTAGGTAGAGGAGTTCTTTCTGCTATCAACTTTGCAACCATGCAACTTAGCCACTTAACCTGTGATTTCTGTAATCTCGTAGAAAATGAATAAAAATATAATTTGACACATTATAAGTATTGGATTTGAATAAATTGACATGACAAATATTTTTCTAATATAAAATTGCTGCGCGATTAATTAGTGCAAATTTTTGATAATGCTCAGAAGCCTGAAATGGATGATAAAACATTTAACTTGTATTGTGATCGTTGGATTATGCCTCGAGAGGTGTTCGTAAGACCCGGTATCAGTGCCTGCAGAAACAATCACTCAAACAGGCCGTTGATATTGAATATTAATTGCCGTTTTCACTGAAGAATGGGAATAATCTGAAAGCCGTGCCCAGAGGCTGAGGAAATAAATTTGTAAGGCAAAGTTAGAAATTCCGTTCCAATGTTACCGATAAGTAAACGTTCTATAAGTAACAAAGGTAGTAACAATAATACGAACATTTTCATCATAAAATTGTCATCACTTTTTGCAGTCATTTTATTGAAACTTAAATTCAGCGGGTTGTAATGCTATTCAAATTTATAAATGAATAATATAATGAAGGAGCTGCTAGAGTGAATTTCCAATTTATGTTTTACTTTAATTCCATTCTTTTTGAATTAAACGAATAATTCGATTGTTTATTATAAGGTTTCAATCTTAATTTGCCTATTTAAATAATATAAAATGTTCAGGTCTTTGTCCTAATTGTAATTGACACTGCTCGTCTTGTCTAGACTCTAGACGATTGAGCGTAAAGCTAAATTTGGAGATTGTACCGTAATTACAAAATTGAGTCTTATTTTGTGATTTGTTAGTTGTAATTGCTATTGTTTTTTATTGTTATTATTGTTGTTTGTTTGTAAATGTTGTTGTAGTTATTAGGTAGGTTAACCTCGAAACCCACACGATATAAGTGCAGGAAATAAAAATGATAGGAGTGGAAATAAAGTGTATTAAAATGCAGATAAAGTCGTACTTCAAACTAGCAATAATTTATCCAAGGAAAGTCTGAGGTAAAATAATCCAGTGCCGCCCGAACGATTAAACGTTGAGCCAATAAGGCCTAGGTATTCCGCAATTTATTAGCCTTGCAAATTCTGCGCCCGCGCGCCCGCTCCCCTCTATGAAATATAGCTGCGGCCGCAACAGCCCAGCTCCAAGTATTACACCCCTATTTCAGCACTAATTAAAAAGCCATCAAAGAGTTTTCAGTCATTAATCATGGTACTGTTAACGGTGAATGCCGACTTCCACCGGCGGGAAAAAAGAGGATTAGGATATTAACAAAATGACTAAAATATTCGGGGTTAGTGGAGTGGCAGAGAAAAACTCAGATTTGTCGACACCGATTTAGCAGGTTTTATGCGGCCGAGTCTTAAGTTGTTGCGGACGGTTTTAAAGGATTGAGATCCCCTTTTTTAAAGCCAGAGGAGCGATATTTTTAAGCCTCGTAATTGACTTGCTGTGGCTGTATTTACGTTGTTCCTCCTTTCCTTCCAGATGAAAATTATGTGTATTTTTAAATTGTTTTAATCTTTGGGGTGAAGCGGGTTTTTCTATTTGGTGAAGGGATCAGGTAAAGCTAGCTTGATATAACGCAAAACGAGACAGGAAAATACATAAACGAAATATTTTCGTTTGTCCATTGAAAACTTTCGCATTTCGTGTTTTCGGATAACTGAGCGGAAAATATTATTTGACTACCTGACAATAAAACCGTTCTTCCGTGCGAAAGGTTTTATTATTAAGTTTGTTGGTACGTATTTTATGGCCTTACCTACCAGCAATTTCTTGTCCCAAAATAAATGACAAGTACAAAACCCGTAACTTGTATACATTTCTATAGCACAATTATAGTAATTTATTATAGAGTATAAACTCTACGTGATTTTAACTAGAAATATGATAATGTTACTGCTAAATCATTTGAATGAAATAGTAAGGTAGATAGATCAAGCACTGGCTAACACATTTTACCAACGCGGCAGAAAAAATCAATGTCTTACAAAAAGAAAATTATTCAAAATCCTTTTCTATCTATCGCGCAAGGTTGCGTAGTAAAAATTGCAGTTTGAACAATAAGGCTTCCTATTTGTACATACACCCGTTTTGCTGTTAGTATTAGTGTCCTTTTGTGCAATTACATTCCTATGATTACGAATAGCATTATACTTATGAATATAATTAAACAGCCGAATATGTTTCCAATCATGTATATAAGTATTTGTATTATATTATATTATGAACCCGATAATCGCCTGACACCAGTATAGGGTCCTCAATTAAGCTATCGATTCTGTTTTGGACGTACCGCTCTGCACCAACACCTATGAGTGGCTAAGTACCTATCCACCGCACTGAGAATACGAGAGCACTTAAACGCTGTACGCGAATTGGAATCAAGTTTGATATTGATCTGTGAATTCAGGTGTCCGGTCGTGAAAATTGGTTAGGACCTCGGCCAAATACTGGACAGAGGAGGCAGGCAGTTTTTACGCCTTGTGCTAGAAGCTACACAAACTTCAGACGGTCACAAATAGATTCATAGACAGTATTGGAAATAACCATTATTAATGGTTATTTGAGGAATAGTGCAAAAAAAAAATTGAATTGAGGTCAAGCAAGTTCTTATATTACGTTTCATTTTTGTAATCATTGTATAAATATTTATAAATATGTATTGAAAGAGTGTAAAACGTGAAAGTTTATCTAACGCGTATAATGTTAATATATTTATTTTTGTAAAGGCCCTTTTATGAAAGTACAAAACCCCAAAATCAATCCAATAGTATTTTCCTGCAGTTTATCGTCACAGTGGCGTGATCCCAACCCAATTTACGTTACTTGGGGGACAAAGTAAACAAAAAATTCGGTATGGATTGAGTGTGAGTGAGAACGCGAATTATCAAACGTTCCGTAGAATATTCGTCATAGAATTAGTTTTTTATTTAATGGAAGCTTGCTTACGAGTTAGACTATCAATGAGTGCGGAATCACGTTTAGGAATTATTATAAACTTACATGAAAACCTACTTATTATTCATACTCAGTCAAACGTGGATTTACCAAGTACTTATAGAGTGTGGAAAGACTATGTTACTGCGTTTATAGCGTGGCTCTATTGAAAGTGTTAATCCATTTATAATCCAACAATAATATATATTTTTTTTGAAATATCATTGGAGCAGGGGTCTACTTTACAAAAGTTACGAAGAATTCGAAAAAAAAAGCGAAAAAAAATAACAGTACCTACACGTTGTGTTCGCCTATCTAATGATATGTATGATATATCAATATTATTTTCTTTACCATCGACAAAGGTACCCTAAAACGAATAACAATAAAGTAATATAATTTTGGGAGCAGGAATGGTGTGGTCGTTAGCTATTTGTATGGGGATACCCGTAATTTGATGAAACGGGATTCATAGTGTATTCAATTGAGATGTAACGTAATATAATGCGGCATATTTGGAGGACCAAAACATAATATTAAAATGTAAACTAGTTTAAAGGTACAGAAAATTTAACAAATTTTAAAAATCTCACGTCTACGCAAACTTTTCTTACCTATTACACATAAATACATTTTTGGTTTTAGGTTTTTTTTTAGTGTACTTTATTAATTTATCTTGGGAAGCATAATCAACTCTAAAATTTTGGTAGGTACTATAGATTCTTATTTCCAAAAAGATGAGTTTGTTTCTGATTGCCCAGTCATGAAATAAGAAAACAGCAGGCGTTCGTTTAAGTTAAGAAATTCCTCAGGCAAAATACCTGATAAAGCCACTTTGTAATTAATTTTCAAACAACAAGTATGATTTTGATTCATGGCCTCGTTTTATCCCCCCCTCTACCAATGTTTACATCGTCAAAAACATTACAGAAATTGACTCAATACAACCTAGTATTAACAAAATCGTAAATCGTAAACTTTCCTTTTACAATGTCATTAGGGAAATTGGCATCGTTAATTTATAAACCCCCCTTTAACTGCTTTGCTATCGACGAATTTAAATCGGTAATCCTGAGGTTTGTTTTATGGCACCGATATCAACGAAATTTATATTGATAGTCGTAAACGCTTAATGTATCCCGATCGTTGTTTAATTCAGGAAACGATTCCGGTAACTGATTCCAGCGGTTTCTGATTGCAATAAACAATAAACACACTGCAATTGGTCACGATAAAAAAAGTTTAAAAAAGGGAAGTATGTAAACCTACTACCTATGAATATAACCGTTCCAGCTTCAACATCCACAACAAGAAAAAAAATAGCTTGCACATTTACTTATAGCATTAATTGTTAAGTGTAAAAAGGTTAAGAAAAGGCGGATAGGCTAGCCCCCAACAGGTTAGAAAATTAATATTTTCGAGTATCTATTTAAAATCTGCAAATTAAAAACTAATCTATATCTTTTAAAGTTCAATGTATAATTTTAATGTTGAGAAAATACTTTGTTGCCAATTAATTTCTTTATTAAAGTGCGTTCCATTGATTTCAAAAAGCGTTTGATTATTTTCAAAGCGCCGTTAATGCATTCTTTTAAAAAACCTATTGATCGACGCACGAAAAAAACCCGTGTTCGAATTCTTTAAACGCTTTCTTGTTTTGATAGGAAGTGTCAATAGTCACACGAACTTGCACGTTGGAGTGTAGGGTTGCACCAAAACAAAGTGAAGGCGTGCTTAGTGCGAAGAGAAAACGACGAACGCTCAATACGGATCGAATTACCTTTGACGAGCACTGCAGTCGAATAAAAGCTGCACTTATCGAGGTGCGGCGTTTTTTTGTCGATGTGAATTTGGCAGATGTGGCTGACAGTTTCTTTGGCAAATAAAATGTTGGGTTGTTATTGACGTAATTTGGTAACAAAAGTGAACGTGTTCATTGGTTTGGACGAATCTGAGCCCTTGCAGTTCAGTAAAACCTTGAATGAGTATAACTTGATAACGAACGAGTAGTCAAACGTTATTTGCCATTTTATTATAATGAGTAGAGAGATTTGCGATACATATTTCTTTATTTATCGAAGAAGTTGTAGCTTATTATAAAAAAAAAATATATTAATATATGGCCCAATTAATGTCTGTGTACGAAGGGTTATTGTGGAAATCAATACATTTCTACGATCGCCCTCCGTACTATATAATATGTATTTTAATACTTTTTTTGTATGACATTACTAGCTTAGATTAAGTGCTTGTTACTATCAAGCCCCGTAAGTCTGTAGACCTTAAAATGCATAAACAGTAACGTAATACAGCTTTTAACAAAGGAAAAGCGTGTGCATCACATCCTGAGAACGATAGCGGATAGGTACACGGCGCCGCGCCGCTATGGAGGGTGATTGTGGAAAGCAATACATTTCTATGATCGCCCTATGTACTAGACATCATTATAATTTTTGTATTACTTAGATTATTATTAACTTAGATTAAGTGCTTGTTCTTATAATTTTCTATGGGTCTGAAATATTTGTTATTTATTTTATATTTAATTTTAATTTTATTTTTTTAATTAATTTTATTTTATTGAAAAGGAATCAATTAACTTTAAGCCTCATCAGTCTGTAGTCCTTAAAATGTATAAACAGTAAGTAACTATACTACAGCTTTAATCATAAGAAAAGTATGTACATAATCTTGAAGACAGTAGCGGATAGATACACGGCGGCGCAGCTATGTGGGTACTAGACAGTGCGAAGGGTAATAATGGAAAGCAATACATTTCTACGATCGAATTGGGTTCAATTCTGCTGTGGCTGCTAAAATCTCTAAATTTAAGTTGTTGGTCTCTTTCATTCATATGGGAATCGAAAAGGATGGCGAGATGAATGAATTTAATTTTGAATAAATGATATCTAAAATAACCAGCGCAACTGTCAAATTCAGCTTAATTTAGGCGGGATGTTTTTAAATTCCTGTTAAATTACTCGTGAAATCGATGTTTGACGTGTCTAAATGTGGGTTGGCAATCACCTGTCCCTTTTCGTTCTTAAGAACGTGAAAGAGACATAACAACTTAAATTTAGATATTTTAGCGGCCACGAAGAATTGAGCCCAGTGTAAATAATTTTTGTATCACTTTACTAACATAGATTAGGTGTTTGTTACTATCGATTTCTATAGTTTTGAAATAACTACAGCTTTACACATAAAGAAAGCTTGTACGTCATCCTGAGGACAATTTAGCGGATAAGTACACGGCGCCGCTATGGAGGTGTCTGGTGCCGAGGGTGATTGTGGAAAGCAATACATTTCTATAATCGCCTTCTGTACTAGACATCGCAATAATTTTTGTATTACTTTACTAACATAGATTAAATGCTTGTTACTATCATTTTCTATGGGTCTAAAATAATTACGGTTTTAAAAAAAAATAATTGTGTATATCATCCTGAGGACAATAACGTATAGGTACAAGATGCTGCTATGGACGTGTCTGATGCCGAGGGTGATTGTGGAAAGCAATACATTTCTATGATCGCCCTCTGTACTAGACATCGCAATATTTTTTGTATTACTTTACTTACATAGGTAAAGTGCTTGTTACTATCATTTTCTATGGGTCTGAAATAACTACGGCTTTTAACAAAAAAAAAACATCCTGATTGTGTACATCATCCTGAGGACAATAACGAATAGGTGCCCGGCGGCGGCGCGGCGCCGCTATTTAGGTGTCTAGTGCGAAAGGTGATTGTGGAAAGCAATAGATTTCTATGATCGCCCTGTGTACTAGACATCGTAAATAATTTTTGTATTACTTTACTAACACATATTAGGTGTTTGTTACTATCATTTTCTATAGTTCTGAAATAACTACAGCTTTTAACATAAAAAAGCTTGACGTCATCCTGAGGACAATAACGAATAGGTACCCGGCGCCGGCGGCGGCGGCGCGGCGCCGCTATGTAGGTGTCTAGTTCTAGTGCGAAAGGTGATTGTGGAAAACAATACATTTCTATGATCGCCCTCTGTACTAGACATCGTAAATAATGTATTACTTACTTACATAGATTAAGTGCTTTTACTATAATTTTCTGTGGGTCTACGTAAATAACAAAAAAAAAATGTATATCATCCTAAGGACAATAGGGGATAGGTACATAGCGCCGCTATGGAGGTGTCTGGTACCGAGGGTGATTGTGGAAAGCAGTACATTTCTATGATCGCCCTCTGTACTAGACATCGTGATAATGTTTTGTTTTTTTGTATTACATTACTAACATAGATTAAGTGCTTGTTATTAACATTTTCTATGGATCACAAATCGCCTGAATTTTATTTATATGATTTTATTTATATTATATTTATTTTTTATATTATGTTTTTCAGATCACTATAAACAACCTACTTTAAACTGAAACAGAACATTCAATACAATAAACAGTACAATATTGATTATGAATAATTGCAATGGACTTTGAATAATAAGAGTTAAGTTTTTCAGGATTCAGGAACAAACAGCGGCCTCTCGTACTGAAACCAAACGTTAATTAAGACTAGGTACCTCGACAAAACTAATTAAACTTATTCCATTATTCGCAAACGAAAATTTTAAGGAAATATCTCAGAGGCAAGCAAGTTGTGCTAGAAAAAGCTTTCCATTATATGCTATGCTTTGCTTTATTACGTTTGACTCGAAAGAAAAACATTTGTAGTGTTCCTTGGTTTTTGTGTCTTGTGAAAATATTTACTTAATACATATATATTTTGAGTCATTTTCATATGTATAAACGATTTAATTTGAAATTAGAGCAAAGTGCGGTGTTGAAGAACTAATAATATGAAAAATATGTACGCGTTTTTAGTGATATTTTGTAAGTATTATTTTACCTACGATTTAATTTGAAATTTCAGCTAAGTCTGATATCAAGATGTGTGGTGTTGTTAGTTACATATTGAAAGTATAATTATACCTACATCAGAAACTATATATCCATTCAAAACGCATAAAATAGACTGACTACAGTCTTCCCCAAGATAACGCCTTTAATGCATAAGTAACAATTACTGAAAACGATTCAATATCACGAGTCAATGCTGAAATCGTCGTTTTGGAACAAAGGACTGAAACGACTGTAAAGTTCGGGGTGCAATTCCCCAAAAGTATTGACGAGAGGGCGGGGATTACCAACTTATGCGGCTTCTGACAAAGGGAGTGAGCAGCCCGCCGCAAGCCAAGAATTTAGGAGCTCAAAAACAAAGAGTAGTCGCAATGAGTGCTGTTTTATAGGCGAGATGGAATGCTGAATCATCGCGATTGTTTGAAACTGTAGAGTTTTTTAATTTTAACTGAAAATCTAGTACTATGCGGTTTTAATAAGGTATAAAAAACTTAATTAATGACTACAAAATTTTGCTTTGTGTTGTTACTTGATTATGAACTCAATGTTGCCATTTTTTTAGTAAACAAATTTTGTTTTGACAGTGCCTGAAGGTGTGAAGAAACCTAATAATACCTTATTGTAAGATTCAAAATAAAAATAACAGGCTTTGACATAGATTCTTAAAAAGTGGAAATAATAATGCCAAGTACCTCTTGTAATATGTTTTGGTCAATTACTGTACATTAACAAGATCAGCCATAATTCGATGTTCATAATAGCATATTATATCTATTCACGAAAATAAATTAAAATAACTTATAGCTTAAACTAACCGTTTGTATTGTATGTAATAATTTTACAAAATGATAGGTTTCTAATAATATACCTGTTGTTATGAATACCCGTCGCTGACTATCATTGCCGTTGGGTGGAAACAGCAAGGGATTTGTCATAGCAACACCCTAAATATCATGATTAGTATCATTCAACCGTAACTATTGCTTAATTATAATTTAAACAATGTCACGTTATTGCCAATTATTATCAGGGAACAGACTCAATATTATGGTGATGAGACTCAATATTGAATGTATAATTAATAGCAAATTAAATTATACATGTGAGAAAGTATTAATATGAAATAAATAATACCTATAATATTGTCATCAATCACTGTTGATAAAGCCGTAAAAGTTATCTCAGAAGGAAGAGCTAAAAGTTACTTTTGTTCTTTGTAGTGATTATATATGTATTTACTAAGTTAAATATCTTCACGCGTGTTATGTTAAAGCGTCTCTTTATTTTCAATCACATTCTTTTCAACTTTTCATAAAGTATTTAAAAATTTATGATTTTTTTATTTTTGTTGCGTTTTGTTCACTCTAACTATAAAATTAATATTAATCTAACTAAGAGTTCTATTCTATGTTAGATACTCACTAACTGATATTTTTACAGATATCCCAATTTTTAATTGCCTGAAAACCACGTAAACGTTAATTTGTAATCACGGTAATATTGAAAACCAGCTAAAGAACAGAAATAAATAACGAAACCCTTCCCAAGTTGTGACCACCAATTCCCTAAAGGAGATGACATTACTTATTTCGAAGAGAGGTGTCCGACAAAACATTCAACTCAAAATTTGGTCACGTAGAAGTGAGGAGGGATCCTATATCGCGTCTTGAACATTGGAACCATTGCGATTGTCCATTGTATTCTCCGGAGACAAAGGGTTGCCGCTACCTTCGTCATGAGCTTTTTGGTACGCCCAGGTATTCGAGAGGACCGCTTTATTTTATCTTGTACGTACAATTGGACTCACAAGGACGGGTGTCGGTTTCAATAGAAACCGGGAGTCATTCAATAGGTTTGAAAGATTATTATTAATATGATGGGCTTCTTATCCAATTTTTTTTAGCTCATACAAGTTTTGATGTCGCATAGTAACCGCATTTATTTTTGTTGTGTAAAAATGATTATTTATTTAAATAAATATATTTTAATATTGTCATTTAAAAATGTGAAAATATTGGGCATAAAAACGTATCTGGCACATATTTTCGGATTAACAATGTGTGTACGACCCATTTTGGTTAAAATGTGCTGATGGGACTGCGGTGATTACGCAGCAGAGCACATTGGGATATAACAAATTACTTCGAATATTTAAAATTAAAACAGGAAGAAATCATTTTGTGCGCTGATTTACTGCGGTTTGTAATGATAAATCAAACATGACTGAAAGTAATGGTTCATTAAAATCATTGATAAAGATTAATTACTACAAAAGCAGGTAGGTACTCGTAGGTTAACAGCTCATCAATATGTCCCCGCCGAAGGGCCCGAGCTTACTGTGATTCGGGGTGAATATGCGTTTGTCATGTACGTTTTTTGACGCTGTTACGGTGAAGGAAAACGACGTGAGGAAACCTGTACGTATATCTAAGAAGAAATTTATAGATGAATTGATGTTGACCTACCCGCACTATGCCAGCGTGATCAACTAAGGAGGTTGGTAATTATTATTTGACTTGTGCTGTTTCCTGTAGAAATGAGATATTTTCCCGCGGTATAAACCAGCTAAGATGTTGACCGGGAATATAAGGTTTTTCATGCAAAATTTCATTAAAATTGGTCTAATAGTTTCGGAGATTAGCCCTTACAAACAGAGAACCAAAAATTTAGAAAAAAAACTGGATATGTTCTATATCACTTTTTAAATCCCCCTAACTCGGTTTATAGCATTTTTTTCTATGCCCAGATTTTTGACCTCTACAGTTCTATTATAAAGATTTTTTGTACTGGAGATAATATTAAACTGTGACCATGAATAGGGAAGTAATCCATTCATGTCATTCACCGGCCACCGCAACTTGGAACGTTTCAAATGAGTGGTACGCTGGCCAGCGGTCAAAGCGAGTCTCAAGTTTCGTTCTGCCGCCTCCAC
Organism: Teleiodes luculella; assembly: GCA_948473455.1. NCBI lineage: Eukaryota > Metazoa > Arthropoda > Insecta > Lepidoptera > Gelechiidae > Teleiodes > Teleiodes luculella. The sequence continues at coordinate 7,136,612 of OX419596.1, forward strand.
TTACGGTTCCTTTTTTCACTTTTGTCCTTCTGAGCGCGCTCTTTCTTTCCACTCGGCCCGCGATTCTTTCTGTGCTTCGTACGCCACTAGCATGAATATTTTGCTCTTGCCTTTGTTTGACTCCATGTTTCTTATGCCATCTCTAGACTTGCTTTTTTATTATTGTGTAAGTGGTAGTTTTATATTTTATTTAAATATGACTTGGTTTGGTTATATAAAAACGTTTCACAGTACATAGGGTAAAAGAAAGTTCTCCCTTTTAAACTTAACAATTTGAAACTGCCTACTAGTATGTATCTAAATATACTGTTTGTTTTTCGATGACGATAGATAATTAACAATTTTGATAAAATTACATAATTTAGGTACATTTTTCAGCCCCACTTTCAAACGTTATTTCAGCTGCTGCCCTGTCTAATAAATCCTGTTCTTCTAATGTTGTTAATATTATCAACAATTAAATCTATTTATTTAAATATGATATCAAAACCGATTAAGCGTGCGATTTTGAGGGTGTCGATGCAACTGGGATCTCGATTAAATGTGTCAATCATTGATGTTTTGGAATAGTAAAACCGATTACCGAGTATATTAAATCGGTTATTGTTATCGACAGCCCGTCCATCGGCCCGTGAAGGAGATTAGGGACATCATAATAATACCCTATATTTCGGCCGTCAGCTGCACGCATGCATGCAAGCCTCAAAGGATCCAGTATTTTTTGCCATGGCCCTTGTTAATATTCTACGGAAGATGTATTGGGAGATCATTTTTCAAAACATGTTACTTCTGAGTAGTTAGTAGCAGATGCCGAGGAGTATAAGTCTGTATATCTAAGCGCATATTTTGTCAAGGTGTTGTAAATTGACTGTTTTCAAAAATGGTTATAATCGCTTGTAGAGACTATAAAGTGAAAAATATAAATTTAGAGAGTTATAAGTATTCTTTATTGTTATTATTTTCATGTTATTTTTTACCTTTACACATATAAAAAGATATAAGTTCAAGTGCCCCTTCCTCACTTCTGCCCCTTCCTCCTTGATCCCTTACATGGATGAAACCAATCTACAATGCACATACAAGGTTAGAGTACGTAGCCAATACCATATACGAAAAAAAAAAAAATGTAATTTGGTTTTGTATCTAACTGATAAAATTATTAATTCTAAATGAGACCATTTAGTACAGTTAAATAAGAAAAAAGTTGTCTTCTGTTATGTATCTCTTATCTATATTATGTTTTACGTGCATTTTACACAACTATTTTATACTGTTTTTCTTCAAATATGTAGGAATTTATATGTTTCCTCCGTGTAAACCTTACATGAATTCGCGAGACCCTAATGGCAGGCAATAGTCGTACAGCGGTCTAGTATTCGGATCAAATTGGTGGCAAGCTGCATTAGTGGATTTTCATTAAGTGCGACGATGTTTAATGATACAAGTTTCCACATTCATTAAGCCCCTGGCAAATTGTTAAAGCCTGAAATGTTTAATGGAAATGGTAAATTGCACATTAATATTGCGGTAGATAGCCTCAAACTACTGTGGACTGGAGATATAGATTTATATTATATGTTTTTTGTTGGTTAATTAGTAGTAAGTGTGAATTATTGTAGATAAAAATAAATTAATACCCGTATTTTTTCATATTATCATCAGAAAAAATCGTAGCACTTATAGGCCAAGTCCAGTGAAGCTCAATTTGTCGAGTTTGCCACACAAGCCGTATGGTACGTCAAATAAAAAAGTAATAAAATTTTATTCAAACTTGTATAAATAGACTCGTAGTTAATGGGGTAAATGCTTTGTTTTTTTTTTCTCACATACAGAAAGGGTAGCAAAAGTAGCAAAAATATATTTTTTTTGTTAAATCAATTGACAAGCGATCCGGTAAATAAATGTAAAAAAAAGTAAGTAATTGCAAAAAAGGTATATTAATTTTATCAAAGGCCGAGGTCCACTTTGGATCGCTGAGCCAGCGAAGTAAGTAAGTAAATTATCAAAAGAAATAGGTGTTTACACAGACAAGATAGTAAATTAAGTAATATAAATTAATTAAATGTTGTTAGCTTGTATTCAAATAAACAAACGAGAAATAATACAAGCAATTAGTTAACTGTCCTTATTATCCAGTCAAATTTTGTAATAACAATTTGAAGGTTCCTGTTAATTTGATTGAATTAATATAAAGCCGGAAGTTGGTGGTGATTTTGTATGATAAATATCAAACTGGGAACAGAATATGCCTTAAATTTTGATTCCTTAATATGCCCTTCATAAATAATTATTTTTTTATAGTATAATTTAATATAGAGAAAAAAGTAGAACAACAACTATATTTTCCTGGTTTTAACTGCGGAGAATTTACGTTTTTAAATTTTGTTGGAGGAACATGGTAGATCTAAGAATTTGCTTATTTTAATTATTTTATTAAAATCTGGTAATATTTTGACAGATCTATCTACAATTAGTAAAATAACACAAAACCTCATGGTAACTCGGTTCATGGAAAATCTCAATTTTTGTTTTGAACATTCGATCCGAAATAGTTCTTTTTCTAATTTTGATACAAACTGACTAGAAAAAAACTTGTACAGTTTCATGGACCGAGTTACCCAGAAGATTTGCGTTATTTTAATAATGCGAAAAAAAAGCTGGTTCAGGCAAATCATTCTATCACATCAGGCGAAAAACTGTCTGCAACAGTATTATCAAACTCTTCTACATCATTGTCGGGAGGGCAATGAAACAAAAGAATGCTTCATCGCAGCCGCACCTCCTAAAATTATATACATCCATCTCTTTTTAGCCTTGTACCCTTGACGACGTTAAAGTTGAAAATGTGATTGTGAGAGAATTTACATAGGATTTATTTGTGTGTGCGTGTGAGTCATAGATGATGAGGTTTTAAAAAAAAATCCTTCTCGTGGTACTTGAAAGACGTACTGAATACAAATAAGTAACACGAATGATAAATCTTCAGTTAGGTTAGGTGAAATACAAAAACTAAATAGTTTATTACATTCTATTACGTTAATATCAGTTACTTTAATGTGTTTTCTTACTTGTTAAATCAAAGCCAAACTTTTAATGATTGAGCTTGGTCTGGGATTCGAACCCTCTATACTGTAGATATCTCCTTGGTACCAATTGTGCTACCGAGTTAAATGTTTTATTTTTCTTTTCAAGAAATACAAATAAAATAATATTCGCTTATAGTTTAGGTGCGGTTTATTCTGTGGTGCCGGTGAAAAATTTTGAAAATTAACTTCATCATTGCCCTCCCTGGGTCTGCTGTAAGATATTTCTTTCGAAATAAGCAGCGTCTCTGTTCATGTGATTGTCCTTTGTATGTTTATGTGTACAATAAACTGTTAAATAAATAAATAAATTCATAATAAAATAAAAATAAGTAAACTTACCTCGTCTATGCCTCATATGGTATTTACTTTTCTGTGGTACTGCGGCACAGCACGGTTGTTCATAGTAGAAATTATATGAACTGTCCACTTCGTTAGTCTGTGGCACAACCTGGGATTGAACCTGCCACCCCACGCCCAGAACTAGGAAGATTAACCACCGCACTACGACGGCTAAGGATCCCATAGTTCGCACTTCAACGTACATCGTTCACTACACTTAGATCACAATAACTATGTTCAAATGTCAGTTTAATTTCATTCTGTAGTATTCTGTAAAAAAAAGAATAAATTTTTATGTTGTTTTGAGCGAGAAATTGGAACGATTCTGGCATTATTCGTTTTTTTTTACTATTACATATTTGTTTCTTAAAATGTTTTATTGCTTAGTATGATTTAGATTATAAAGTAGTATGTACGAAAATATTAAAAATGTAATGAAAACGAACTCCGCCTCTAGCTTATGTAAAATCTAGATTTTAGGCCTAAATAAACGCCGTACGCGTCGCGCCGTCGCTTTCCGGCATCTTTGGAAGGAAACAATGTGTCTTTCTTTATGAAAATCAACAAAATTTTACATATCAAAGGTCATATAAAAATATAAGCAAAATATTTAATAGATATAGCTCTAAAAATATTTTACTAGTGTTTTTGTAAAATAAGTTGCAGGCCAATTTATAGCAACTTATTCATATTGAGAAAAAAATATAAAGATTATATAGATTACCTACATATAACTATACTTTTTTTTTTTCAACTGCCTATCTTTACAGACAGAAGAACGCTATCTTATTTCAAAGGCTATAACCACTTTAATCTGTAGTATTATTAATTAAATTTGACTTCAAGGACGCTTTGATCTGATTATTTCAATTTCAATATAGTTAAATAAACGTAATAATTACTCTTTGTGTATGTTTATTTTTATTTATGTTTTAAAAAGGTAAATAAATCACTATCCATTAATTCTACACAATTTTGTTTAGGGACCGTACGAGTCAAATATAAAAATAATCCAACCTCAAAATCATAATATTGATAATAAAATTGATCAATAAAAATACGATTCAGCAAATGTCGCCCGCCAGTTGTCCTAATGCAAATATAATAAAGAATACAAAAATAAAAATTATGGGATTCAGAATACAGAGAGCGCATACGAGTAGATACCCATTCGACAATAAAAAGGACGTTTTTTTGGTAGGTTTACATTAAAAAACCCGTGCCATGGGGTGGGATAATGGTCGCCAAGACCATTAAGGTGGTATGGTGTAACGTAAAGTACACAATGTTTAATGTATGGCAATACTGTAATGGAAACTGCATGCATGATAGCACTCACCGCAGTATTTTTGTGCATGATTTGTAGTCAATTAATTTCTTTATCTTGTAGGCATAAAGTTCAATTCTTTCATTTATTTTTAATAACAAGAAGAATAATGAAAGAAAAACTCTCTTGTCAGCAAATCATTATTTTATGTAGCACGCAAGAAAAGTCTGACAGAAAACAGAAATTATTATAGGTACCTTAATTTATTCTTTTGATGTTTCATAAAAGTAATACAATTTTAAACAATTACTGCTAAATAGAAAATAAAATAATAGTTATATTACAGCTATTCATCCATGGAAACTAATCTCTTCACTCCTCATTTAATTTCAAACGTAATCCATCAAAAGTTTATCAAAGTATATAATCCTTTGGTATCCGAGGGCGATGATTATCGCGGTATCACTGAATAAAATGTCTTCTGCTAAATTTAACTCGAGTCTTTGGGCTTGTATGTGACCGATATCGGTATGAATACGGTCCCGGATCCCCTTCAAAAGACCAGATGAATTAAACAGATAAGCACTTTCCCACAAAAAACGAAGATAATTTGATGCTTGAAAAAGTAGTAGTAGATTTCGAAACGAAAGATTATAATTTTAATTTAGTTCAAGATAATTAACTTAATGAATATAATTGAACAGTTTTTCACAAGTCGAACATTAAATTAAAAGTAAATTATGTATAAGCTAATGTTACACCTGACAATATTTTAATGTCATAGAAACGTGTAATTTACATCACTAGTAACAACGCATTGACTTGGATAAGTATAGCTTTAGCACATTACAGCACTCACGAATGATGTGTCAAATGATTAATGGTACAGAATGAAAGTGATTTCGATACAATTGACAGTAGATCCAAGGATCCAAGGTTTATAAATATTTTAAAACCACCCTCTTTTTCAAATAATGCTTAAAGGGTACGAGTATTAAATTCTCTCGCCATTACGGTTGTATCCTCAGGGATGAGGGAGTTTGATATTCACTCAGAAAAATGAAAAATGAGTTTGAAATCATTCGTCATTTTGCAATTTTTATTTCGAAAGTTAGTAATATACTTTATTGATTCCATGTTTATTATTGCGCAATTTTCTGTACCACTTAACGAAATCGCGTTATTGTTTCTTTGCTAGGTATACAATATAATACTTGATTACTTTATAAACGAAAAAGTTTGTGAGGATTGAAGTATGGATGTAATGTATAGGTGTATGGATGTTTGTTACTCTTTCACGCAAAAACTACTGAATAGATTTTAATGAAACTTTACACTCATGTACCTTATACACCAGAATAACACATAAGCTACTTATTACGGCGGGAAAATATTTCATTTCCGTGGGAAAATCTGTTAACGCGGGTGGTGGTATTTTTCTCAATTATTATTTTCATCACAATCATTATTCGAGTATCCTTCATGCAACTATGATTCTAGTTTGTTAAAAAAAACCGGAAATGTGCAAAATACTCAAGCTAGATATTATGACCAAAATCGCTCCAGTGTCCGTTGACCGAATGATTCTGAGAACTAAAGCTGGCTGCCTCAAGGCTCTCACTTGGGAACCGGTTCTTATAATGTCTTCATTACCGATTCGTGATTCACGGTGGAACCACTTATTCTGGCTGATAGAAGGCACATATTTTATCTTGTAAATTATGACGATGCATTCGTTAACGATCATTTTTCTCGATTTATGATGAAGCTTGAAATTTTATTATGAATATTAAACTATAGGTACAGTAAATCTAACGTGATATCTTAAAATGCGCTTAAATAGCTATAATCACTACATAGTATAAAACAAAGTCGCTTTCTCTGTCCCTATGTCCCTCCCTTTGTACGCTTAAATCTTTAAAACTACGCAACGGATTTTGATGCGGTTTTTTGAATAGATTGAGTGATTCAAGAGTAAGGTTTATATCTATAATACATGCATAATATACTCAAGAATAACCCACAGTAACTATTTTCCCGTGCGGAGCCGGGGCGGGTCGCTAGTTAATAATAAACCAAAGTAGCGGTGAAAATTTTCAGCCTTAAATTATTATTTTTGCGACATTGTCATGACATTACCTACTAAATTTTAGGAAAGAAATAGAATGATAAGGAGCCCGTTTAGCATGAATTTTTAAATATAACAATCCTGTAATTAGATTTTCTAAGAACTTTTGGAGTGAGTAGTGTATGTCGAATGAATATTAAGTACTTGTAAAGTTTCTCATCACAGCTTGCAAAAAGGAAAGAGCCATTGAGGCAGCCCTTCAGCCTTCTCAAATTGTGTGAAGGTGTTCCAATTGAATGGGGTACAAATATAATGAAATTTAGCCGCGATAAAGACCAGTGAGCCGGTAACACAATACGCGATGTTTCCTCTGCAACCCGTATCCATGTCACGCCATTAAACCACGGAAAAATATCAGCAGATATATCTGTGTAAGTGAATTAATGCCTTGCCCGCATCTTTATTAACACGTTCCGATGAGCGCGAACTGGCAACGTCGTCGCCGCCATGTTTAACTTTGTGATAAATCTATAAGTCATCAGATGTACCTACTCACAATCATATTGTAAGCAATTTTATATTCTGAAATAAAATCAATCGATAGTTGCAGGAAATTTAATTTGGAACGAGAGGCGTTTGATGTTAATAGAGCCTTCATTTCAAAAGTTTTTCTATAAAATGTCACAATTGTATTTATAGTTTTTGTAATCAGGTTTTGTTCACGAAAAAACACATTTGTTTAACTATAGCTAGTACGCGTTAATTTAATTGCAGTTGGCGTTTCACTTAATTTTAAGTTAATAGCTGTAAGTAATATTTTTAAATAAAACTTATTATAGCATATAAAGAAACGATATACTACAAAGTACATTTTAAAATACCTTAATATAAGGTTTATCGTAATACCGTATCGTATAAGTAAGTAAACAAATGCATTTAACTCGCGCGCGTACTGTAGTAAGATAGTAATATTTTTGAATCTTAGAAGAATTTCTCGGAGAAACGATAAGATCTTGTTTTTCTTCGATGTTATTAATTTTATTTCTAGCCTAAGTCGCCTATGTCGTAAAATAAGACCAGCATGTGTTCATAATTACATCAGATTAGTTTATTATTCTATTTCGACATTTCTCTACATTTACGTTATATAATTAGAATATTGTATTCGAATTGATTGGATGAAAATTACAAGTTTAACGTGCTTCATAAATATTTTAATATCGGAAAATAATATTTTAGCTTTTGGGTATGAAGCTTGATACGTAGTGCTTTTTCGACACAAGTTTAGGTCAATAAAAAAAGCTTGGTTAGAAGATACAAATGTTTAACTGAAATTTGAAGTTTGTGAACTTCATATAAGTAAAAGCTCTCAATACCTAACAAAAATAAATAGTCCCATTTAAAACTTAAAATGTTGAATGTAAATAGGTCACGCAAATTAAATTTAATAATGCATTTCGGTAGCGAAACCGCTGAATATTGTTCCTGACCGAACTAAATTACATAATCAATGCTCACCTAAATTAGAACTTGGTAATCCAACGAAACAAATTGGCTGGGCAGACGAGATACGGCCCTTGGAATACGGCCTGAATTATTAACACAATACTGTAACGCCAGCGAATTGTAAGCTCCTTAGCTAGCAACTGAATAAATATCAGTAAGCCGATAGTGGGACGACCCAAATACAATGTACAGTGCTTGAATCTGCTGAAAAGTTGAACCAATAATTTGGATAAGGATGTGGATAGAAAAAACTTAGGTATCAGACTCTAAACTATCATTTGGCTTGTTACCTGAAATTCAATCTAAAATTGTAATAAAAAACTTTCAAATGGGAGTAGCTGTCTATTCTATAGTCTATCAAATAACCTCTAGACTAGAACATGAAATTAATTTCAACGAAATACCTACATAATTAAAAAAATATAAACTCTAGAAACTAATAACGTTACTGAGTAAATAAAACAAACTTGGAAAACACCGCCGCTCAAAGGTTGTACGACATTTATGAAAAGAGAATTATTAATTTTTTATGATAAATGTTTGAACTAGAAAATGAAATATCTACTACTGAGGACTGAGAGTATAATACTGCGAGATCAAATACGCCTCAAAGCCGGTAATGTTTCAAAGCTAACGATTAATAAACGACTTAATTTAAACGCGCCATGAGTAGGTTTACTATGATTGTTAATAAAGTTCTTTTCCATATTTCGTGTTATCATCATTCTCTTAGGTAGTTCTGAAACTTGGAGAGAACCATTAACGAAATTACGAGCGCATAAGAGAACTTTGTTTTAGTTGGTTATTTCGTTAGTTAGTTGCAGAATAAACCCTGTTGGGTATTAAAAGAATAAACAGAGTAAATAGGAACTTTAATGGTAATACTTGTAGTAACTATGTTGCGGCCATTAAGTTAATTTAATGCATGAATGCTAAGGATCCTGAAGTGGATGTGGAGGAGAAGGAGTAAGAAACTTTAGGTTACAGATACAATGTAGGACATTACATTGTAACCCGGGTTGATGGTTCTGAATTCACTTAAACTAAAAACTGGCAAGTGTTGTGAGAGAATATAAGGCTCTCTTTGTAGACAAGTCGTACTTTATATGTACAATCAAGAATCAAATTAAGTTTGGAAAAACTAGCCGACGACGTCGACACCATAAACAATATTAAGAATTTTAAAGGTTGGGTTATTGAGATGTATTATTTAAACACATGCAAGAGTACCTACTTTATTATTTTGAACAAATAACGTCTGTTAAAGTTTCCCTTAGTTCAATAAAATAAAATAATGTAGTTAAAGTAACGTTAGCAAAACCAGCCAAAACAGTATCGGAATTATGTTCGGTAAGTTATTAATACAGTGCGGTTGCTTAAACCTCAAGTCTAATTAGTTTCTGCAGCACAAAATCAATTAAATGCTTCTGGCACGATTGGCCGTCTTCTTGCCGCTTGCTAAAGGGTTCTGATAATTTTAGTTTCTAATTGAAGTATTGTACAAAATCAGGAATATCATAATGTGTTTAGTAAATTATAAAACTACAAAGACATAGACAAGTAGACATTCTAAGTTCCTTTGTGTACTTTGTGAAAAACATGCTCAATACCGAGTAACAAATTTTTGCGTATGTAATATTGTATGTCGAAAGCTTAATAAAGCAGGACCTAAAACAATATTTTTAGTAATTGATTGAGTACAACAAATAGTAATAGAATATACGTGGACTGGCCAGCAGAAAACATAACAAAAAATAAAATAAATATGAACAGTTTCAATAAACGCAGTGTCCGCCACAGTTGTGGTACGTGCCGCGCCAATGGATTCATCCCACGTACAGACATACACGTAAACGTCTGCTCGTGTATTATTGATACAAATAGAGATATCAATTGTTTAGGACAGCCAGATACTGCGAAACAGTTTCTTGTGGGGGCCAGTTATGGCCGCTTTGATGTCCAAGGGTAAAGCGGGGCAAAGCGGGTGAACCAGGATAGAGGGTAAAGTTTAGTGCGTCCGTTTTACGAACTTTACCCAACTGTAATGTGATTGACCGGTGATGGTGCCCGGTTCGTCTCGCTCTTTATAGCTCCTGGTTTATGTGACAGTCAAAATAATTAACGTGTATTTTTCTTTACTGCGTTTATTTTTAGTGACCGTTACTTTTATCGCTCCGAACAATGCACTGTGTTATTCGCTTGTTTTAGTTTCATCAAATTTAAACTTTAATTTTAAATTTTTGTTTTTATTGAATTGTTTTTCTTATGATTCAAGTAAAAAACAAATTCAGAGAAAACTGAAAAAAAAATTAAGTTTAATTCAATGTCTTCTCAGGTAACTACTTTAAGCTTATTTTTGAGTCTAGACGGTTTTTTATTTAATTCAAGTGATGATCTTTTTACAAAGTGGGTAATAAATGCCCTCGCAAAGAGACCATCAAATTTGACAAGAAAGTAAGAATTTTGTGATCATATTAATGAATTCATATTCATGATTTCTACATTCTTTACGAATTCATCCCAGTAAGTTCCAATGAGGACAAATAATAATGTGGTCAATAACATTACGAAAGATTTGTTGTACTTAAGACGTAATAGTAATTAATGTGTTTTCTTTATTTAGTTTTGCATCTAGATGAAATATTAAATTGGAAAAGAAATATAATATAGAAAATATAGTTTAATTTTTTTACTTTGTGGATGTGTACCTACTTTTTTAAGTAGTAAAATTATACGGTGTAAAGAAAAAACATTGCGAATTAATAGATTTCTACTCTTCATTGTGCCGTACTGTACATACATCCCGCATTGATTTATGTACTTAAACAATTATGAGATTTTCAGGCAAATATTCCTGTGGTGAGTGAACACTCATGGTGTTTGCCTTCTGTCCGGACGTTATTTATTTATCTGGCTGGCTGTGTATGTGTGTGCTTATCTGATACCTAAACACTAGTTTGGGTTTCCTTGTTCTGTCCGCCAGCCATGCTTAAGATTAATAATACATATTTAAGTAATAACTAGCTTTCCGCCCCGCGGCTCCGCCCGAGTTTACCGTTTTTGGAATGGGGTATTTTCCCGCAGTAAAAAGTAGCCTATGTTACTCATCATCCTTTCAACTAACTCTATGCCTTGATTGCTTAGTTAGGGCGTGAAGGAAAGACAAAAAAACAAACACACTTTCTCATTTATAATACATATTAGTATGGATGGACTAGTATGGATTTTGATTCAACACGGAATTCAATCATGTTTTAACTTTTACTTTTTCTCTTCTTTTTCGCGCTTGTTTTACTTGGATTGCCTATAAATGGTATCTATCTATAGCATAGAAATGTAATGAATGATCAATGAAATCTGGCCATTTAAATATTTGTCCAAAGTTTTGCCTTTTATTACTCATAAGTATTTATCAAATTCATCATAGGCCTTGCCTAATTCGTACCTTTACTCATATTCTGTTGTACAGCTTTTTTATTTTCTTTATCAATTTAATACATACATAAATTAAATATTCGGAAAAATGGTTGTCATGCGCAAAATTTATGTTTGTTCAAGTTTAGTAAATATTCAATTTTTTTACAGAAAATATTTTTGCATAAGTAATAATTTGTGGACTTTACGCAATTATGTCTACATTATTCATGTTGGTAATTTTACCAAATGATATTAGGTAAACGTCTTGTGAGATTTATATTTCACGAGTGAATAATAAATAAAATATAATATCAATACCTTATTGATCAAGAAAAAGTTATAAATCGAACGCGTAGGCCGCGACCGTCACAATAACATGTGTTGTGATAAGTATTCTAAATACTTAACATGAAAAAGTGTAACAATTTGATTGCAATTTTGAATTAGTTGATAATAATATGTTGCATTTTAAAGGTAGAATAATGCCGTATGCAGCAAATGTTTCGTAAGAGGGAGAGCCTACGTTTGTTAGCGTTTGAGTCGACTCTATTTATACTCTCAGGTTATTCAACTCAGCTGGCGACAGGAGTTAAAGATGTTTGGACTTTGATGCGTATCTAATGAAATCGTGTCGAGATTTGATGATTTTTCAGTACTCATAATTTTATGTGATTTTCTAAAATGAATATTATGCTTTCACAGAATTGATCATCAGGCTATTTTTGTTTTATTATCATCTTATTTATTAAAATAATTTTCTCTGAATTTGTAGAAATCTTACGTAGGTATTTATCTGTATTGTTAGTTGTATAAATTAATGCAGTCTAAAAGTCGAAACTATTGAAACTTTATCGAATAAAATAGTATATTTTTCGTTTGTAATTTTGTGTTACTTGCTGTATTTTTAATACTTATTTGTATGATAGGTGAGGAACTATTGGTACTTTTTCACTTATCATCCTCAAATTATACGAGTATGGAACTATTGGCGATGACGGCGGTTATAAGTAAGGGTTATGTTATCTGTGTCAACAAACGGTTATGAAATTTTGTATTTTTATTCACATTCAAGCAAACATACTGTGAATGTGGCCCTTTATTTAAAAGAAATGTTTATGTTTATTTACGAAAAATAAACGAATGATGCCAGAGTCATTTAGTTTACGAGCACAATGGGCAGTACACGAGAGCAGCGGTACCACGACCAACCTCTTCTGAAGTCCGTTGAACCAAACACGTTGCAGATACACAAAAAATCAAACACACAATGTCAAGATAAAACAATCCACACTTTATTTCTCATACAAGTACTGTAAAGTCACTAATTTTGAATTTAAAATATCTGTGATGTTTTTAAGAAAACAAGTTTAATATACACGAAGCTTTACGATAAGTTGAACGACGAAGTTCAACAGTCGTCCTGTCGGCTTGCCGGCCGGCGTAGAACTGGCTCTCCTGGCTCCACTCCGAACAAAACTTTTAAGTCATGGAGACGGCAAAGCTATGTCGCACAGTACTACTCACGCACACACCGCCAGACGCCCTATGCACAAACACGAGAGCTTCCAAGTTCACTAAATAAACGTACACCAACACCGACACGCGTCGCACCGTCTACCCCCCGTTCAGACGCCAGACAGAGACGAAAATATCAACAATGCATTATGGGGCTCGAGCCTGAAAGAGAGACCGATACGGCAACAGATGTATATCATTTCACGCAGGTAAGTATTGAAAATGTTGGTGTGTATGAATGAGATGGTGAACAAATTTAGCTTATGGGAAGCCGGCTGAGTGAGAGTGGGACAGGAACTGTTCAAGTCACCCACTGTACATTCCTTCCTGATACCGGAGCACGGCCGTACCTTTCGATCGTTCAAGTGGCAGATGAAGCTTTTAGGGTTGACACTTGTCATTTGATCGGTAAGCAATATCTGCTAATTAAAATATCACATCGCTCAAGATCAAGGCTTATGTCAACCTTTACGCTTTGTCACCTTTGAGAGAAATGGCAAAGCAAACAATCTTTAAAAAAAGTTTTCGATTGTAAAAGTAATTCGTAAACCTTTAAAGTTTAAGACTTTAAAATTATTGTATAAATTTTCTGTGTTTTACCCATAAATGTTGGTAGAATAACCTGCATGCAGGAATCGTGTAGTGTTTGAATATAAAAAAAAGGTAAGAAATTATAAAGATAGAATCTGAAAAGTGTTCAGTAATACAGGGGCAATATGGAGAATTTACAGATTAAATAACAAAAAGAAGAAGAGCTTTTCTGGCCTAGCTTAATCTATACTAATATTATGAAGAGGAAAGATTTGATTTGATTTTAATTAAACTTGGTACCAAGATACAATAAACGTTGGGAAAGGCATAGGCTACCTTTTACCGCGGGAAAATGGGAAAAACTGTTAACGCAGGCGGAGCCGAGGGGCGGAAAGCTATTTCTTTATTAACAATTCACGCTGCTGTTCTGTCTCATTGCAGCATCAAACCACAACAGTTTACAATTTTTAAGAACCATGTGCATATCAGATAGATGCACCCCTAATAACACAAGACACCACAAATAGCAGGTAGTGAAGGTGTGCACGAAATTCGGACGCGTGTTTTTACATTTGCGTCTGCTACTTTGCATCGTTTGAAAATGCTACTTATATTACAGGTAGTATGCCACCATAATTGTTTTTTTTTTTTTCGAATTACGTAGAGTCTTCATCACAGTGACATTATTGGCATGAAGATTTATAATTTGGAATTATGCGTTTTACATCTGCATTACCTACTGCTTATTTGACTAGTTCACACGTTAAACGCGTTTTAACTAGTTTACAGCTGAACTTATTTGATGGTTATATTTATATTATTTTTTTCCACTTTTTTTATTATTATTTTTGGATCATCATTGAAAGACGTCCACTGCTGGACAAAGGCCTTCCCCAAGGATTTCCACAATGATCGGTCCTGCGCCGCCCGCATCCAGCGGCTTCCCGCGACCCTCACCATGGATATTTTTGGATGCGGTACCTAAAATTCCATAGTAGGCTAAGCCTGTCTTTTGGAGTTTTATACTTTTAAACAAAATTAATCATAGCAATAGCTACACAATAAAAGAGATTTTCATAAATATTAATATCTTTAGAAGTACAGTGACAAACTTGTTAACATTTTGAGTAGCGCCATCTGTGAACAAATTGGGAGAGTAACATCGCATCACCAAAAATGGATCATTGAAATATTATATGACACAAGCCCGTGCAGCATCGGAAGCGACGGTACAGGCGCCACACAACGCTTCTGAGAAACCAAACACCACCGTGGTGCCTGATGTTAACTCGACGCGACGTAACATCACAATATACAGCCTCTCCATGCTATAACATGAATTAGTATTATGTTTACGCCCTTTATTTTTTCACACCTCCTTCAGAGCGATGGAGGAGAGCAGATATGACAGGCCGATACGCGGAATTGCAGACGAGAGGATATTGTTTCTGAAGTGAATACTTAGAAATGAAGGTTAATTCTGTATGCACTGTGTACCTATGTAGATACTCTTTTACATGTTTTTCTTCATCTCTACCAGTCAAAAATAGAAGGTTTAAAATTATTGTCCCATGTGTTGTATTTTTGGGGGAGGCTTTTGTCCAGCAGTGGACGTCTTTCGGCTGAAATGATGATGATGATGATGATGTGTTGTATGGTAACAACCAGTGGAACATCAAGGACAAAAAGGCAAATTAATATTGTTTGTTTAGTTCACGAACACATCCATAGTTCAGCACATAACAGTTTACAGGTTGTGAAAAGTAGTAGTAGACGTACTACATCTTGATATCAAATAAATAGTTTCTATACATGACCCAAAAACACAAATAATTTCAAGTATGTCCGTTTGTACCGTGTTCAGAAAGCACAACTCACAAAGCTTCGCCATTTCGTATCCTCGTTATCATATTTCGTTATCCTAATCATAGCTAGCATGGGGCTTAAAAATATGTGAAAATATGACGTGTTTCTGACAGTTTGACACGGGTAAAGTGTTCGGGCACACTTCATTAAGTTTTCAGGTCCCATCACTTATCCCCGCGGCAGTGGTTTCGACGAATATGGCCGGGCGTTTCCAATGGTCTGTGCCAGCTATGGTGAATAAAAAAAGATATGAATTTTAATTGTAGTTCATGACCTATATGAGATTGATAAATTTTATAATTTGTTGGTCACATCCATCAACGAACTGTTTGCACCAAATGTATTCTATTTTAATATTTAATTTGACTGAACTTACAGTTTTATAACCACTCCACCGCCCCAAACGTCCAACCGAAATTCGCGCAACGCTTTTGAGCGTCACGGCCGGCGCAAGCGCAAGTTTTTGCGAAATCGAGCGGCGGCCCGGCGCAGAAAAATCATCATAGTTTTACTCACATTATATTCAAAAACATATTGATCTTCAAAATATTTGTTTGTTATTTGTTTGTGGTAGGTTAGTCGATGTGTTATTAATAAGTAAACCGGTCAGAAATCTTTGATTTTATTCAATATAAACGACTTACAATCTTCAATAACTATAAAACAGAAACTTCAAGCTGTTGGGATTTATTCGATACCTACTTACTAAACGCTTACACCAATACCAGCGGCTACTGCTGTGCAAAAGCGAATTGAAAAGATGCCTTGTACTCCTTAAGCACGAAATAATGGCGATGCATTGTACCTCCTTAGGATCAAATAAGTCGCCATTATATTTCCACCAAGCCCTCACAATGGCGAACCAGGCTTTACTGTCAACGATACAATAAGCAGCACTTGCTTTATTTTGCTGCGCGAAGCAAGATGCAAGACAGATGACGTAACGCTACCTGTCCTCTCGGTTTTAAAGACCAACAACGTCTTTTTTTGACTTAGGCATGGTATTATCTTTCTTTTATGTCATACTTTGCTTAAGAGGTAGTATAACACAACACGCTTATTATTTTATATATAATACAATACAAATATACTTTATTGACACCCAAGGAGAAAATTACAAAAATATAAGTACATTAGGAGAAGTCAACTGGCGGCCTTAGTGCTAAGGTAGTAATCTCTTCCAGATAAGCAAGGGTAAGGAGATTGAAAAGGAAAAATACCTACTATGCGGGTCGCGATATAATATTTTATTAGGAGCAAGTCGGTCTAAAAAGTTATTGTAGACAACGTACAGATATAATCTAGACTGCAATTTGCTGGGACAATACAATCCCGTCATTCGCGTATTCTAGTCGAACTTTTTATGTGGAAACCACGACAAGCAATCGAGGACCGTGGCCGCTCGGTCAAAAGCCTCGGTGGACGGATGTCCAGAATATAATAGCAGCAATAACAAAAGTGAGGCGAGCTAACCATTGATTTGGATTCAGCGTCAGGTGGGTAAAAAAATGAATACCTTTGTGTTGAATCCGCAAAGTCTGGCCGTTGGGATTCGGTTGGAATATACTCTCTGAGAGCGCATTCCGCTTCGAAGCTCGATGGTATTATTTCGGGATGACATTTGAATACCAACATCCTAATGCTCGTATTCTACTATCAGGAAGCTGATTGCTCCAGTACATATTTTAATATTAAATTTTTCTACCAGATAAGTTGATAGTGGCCAAAAATAAATATCAATATTGGTGTTCTCCTAGTAGAATAGAAAGTCGCTAATAGATAAAATAGTTTTCAAGTACTAACGTTTGCTAGTTTGCTTAAAGAGCTAAAGTTAAAGAAAAATAAAGTTTTTTTTGTGAATAAAGCTCTAAGCTCAACGATAGAACCGTGAAGTCGGTGCTATGATTTGCTTCAATATTAAGAGCTGCAAACAGAGTTCATGGAGGCAAAAGTTCAGCAGTTTGTCAGTTCTGCAAGAACTGCAACGTAGCTATTACTCAGCGCAGATAACGTCAAAACGGACGAGCAAAATAGTTCATACTAACAACTCGTATCTTTATATTCTGGAACTAAGCGTTGGTGTTAAACAACTTTAGAGAGTGTTGGGTATTTCGTATTTCCTACTTAATAAACGTCCGAGGAGCAAGCGAGCGGCCCCAGGCTGACGCTAACTCGACGCTCGCTTGACGCAGCGCTCGGCTAAAAATGATAGAATTGCCTCACTGAAGCTCTTGACGTTTTACCGAGTTACTCGTAGCCGGGTGTTTAGCGGTCGGAGTCAACATATAAATACCTACATAAGGTATGTATCTAAACAATTTAGACAGGAAAGTAATTTGATACCCTTATTGCCGGTCGGAAGACGTAAAGGTGAGACGGGCTTAAAATCTGTATCATTTGTGAAATAATACAAATGATACAGATATTTTTATGATATATTTTTATATAATGTTTGAAAAAGTCGCTTTATATCAGTTAAATCTTAATATTTGGTTATCAATTTTGAAAAAATT
This sequence comes from Teleiodes luculella, assembly GCA_948473455.1. Lineage (NCBI taxonomy): Eukaryota > Metazoa > Arthropoda > Insecta > Lepidoptera > Gelechiidae > Teleiodes > Teleiodes luculella. The sequence goes on from OX419596.1 coordinate 7,154,720, forward strand.
GCAGATCGTTTTGTAACGTTAATGGCGATCTATGGCAAAAAATAAATATGTAGTTCAAATAAAAGAAATAGTGATTAGTCTATGAAAAAACTATGTCGTCCACATTATTATAACAGCATCTTCGTAAGATTCTATGGTCTTGCAGAATGTTCATTCATTTTCTATAAAGAGCGCCGCATTATAACAAAGTTAGTGCTAGTTTTATGACTCATTCAAAGACGTCTTTGAGATGCACGTTTATGTCCTCCCAGAGTGGAGATAATGATATAATACCGTTAAGATCCATAGTAATTGCTTCTGAGTGCTTAAATATCTACAGAGTTTAATAATGTATAGAGATCTTGATAGCTTTTGCTTGCTCGTAACTCAGTTGTCTGGATGTCAATTACGAAACAATTACTTAGAGATACAGTATTTTTTGCAAAAGTCTTTTAGCCGAAGCGAGGGATGGCTGAAGTGCTAAAAAAATCATCATTATAATTTAAGGAGGCCATGAAAATAAAGTTATACTTATACATATATTTTTCCTCGCGTATAATCATTTTCCTAACAAATTTATGATGGAAGAGCCAGTAGGTTTTTTATTACGATTACTTTCTAAAATATTATGTGTCAAAACACAGTGCTAGTTACTCCGTACTAATTAGTTGATACATTTTACTATCGAGAAATTCTAAATAATAGAGCTGAGTTTTTCCACGTAACTGGCAGCAGTATACAGAAATAAAGTGGCTTCGGCAGAACCATTTGAGGAATCAATCAAAGGCCGAGGTTCGCACAATCAATGCTGGGCCGCTGAGCTAATCAAACTAATGGATACTGTGACTGTGCGTAGGGACGCCATGTCGACACCTGATAAAGACGGGATAATTTTATTATTACTACAGAATACAATAGTTAATATACCGCAAATTTTTTTTCAGCTACAAAAAATGCCTCCATAAGAAAAAATGTTCCCTCCATAAGTAAATCACAGATAACTTCTAAAAATTTTACTCATTTTATGTGGTTGCGCGTGTTATAGTTTTTCGCACTATTTTGTAAATGGCATTGGTTTGTGGATAAATGCATCCCTTTCATTCCAACACTCTCTCCCTCCCGCACAATGCCTGCCCAAGATGTGCAACTGTGCAACTGTGCAAAAGCCTTCTCGCTCTCGCGCATTGGAAGATTGGAAGATTCTCGACGCGAGCAACACAAGTCAGTCGCTCTATGGCTTCGCTTCGACCACACGCCTTTCATATCGTATCGACTCGTCTCGGCGCTCCGCAACCGCGAGTGTCTAGTAAAATACCTAATTGTCGTTTTATAATAACTGTGAATATACCTATTAGTGAAAACATTTGGTGCCAAAAACTTTGTGCCAGTGCAACCTCCAGGACAGTGCAACACGCTTGGAGCGATAGCGTCGCCTAGCGAGATCACTCTGCAGCTTCCAGGTATGTGCTTCCTTATAACGAGCTGAATACCAAACCTCAGCTCCTAAACAGCTCGTCATCCTTTCGCATAAATTCGCAAACCAAATTATATCGTGTCGTATTCTTTTCGATTCATTTTGTAGCAACTTAGCCGTTGGTCGCCATCTTTCCCTCGCGTTTTCGTAAAATTCTCAAATACAGTCCACTGCCCCACCATTATTTATGGTCCTAGCGAGCCGGATGATATGTACCATTATTTATGGTCCTAGCGATCCGGATATGTAACTATTTATAGCAATTATCAACCGGATTTCGAATTAGTATCGCAATTAGTAGCTATTATTCCATAGGGAATAACGCATCTCGCCCTAAATACCTAGGTTTTATTTGTAGTTTCGTTCGCGCCCTAGGCACTTAGGTATTTACTTCTCGGCTTAGGATTCCTATCTAGTGTATAGGCACGAAGTAGGAACCTAACGCATACTACAGTTTGATATTGTCGCTTCGCTCCGCGCGCTTTGTAACTAGGTAACTACGTAGGTAGACATTGCGCCCCATTCAATTTTCGTTCGTTCATTTGTCGCAGTTACTAGGCATAAGAAATACCTTATTTCTTATTTCGTTTCGTTTTCACCCTAGTAACTAACTGTACAACTTATTTTTCGTATTTGTCTCGTTTCGCTGTCGTTTGCTCGGCCTACATAGGTAGATAGCTAGGTACACAGGTACCTACTCAATAGCTCGTCGCTCGATCTTGTTTGTTTTGTTCTCTCGCTACGTATCGTCGCGCCGCAACTAGCTAGCTAGCAAATAATAAATAGTGGATTTACATTAGTAACAACCTAATAAATGCTAGTTCAGCTTTATTTAGTGACTGTCGCATCTTATGTATAGTACTAGTAGTGGACAGAGACCCTCGTTAGATATTTATTACTGTGTTTTTTCGTTTCGTTGTCGAACTACATTATTTACATAGGTAGGTAATTAGTTATCCCCGCACCACGGTAATAAGGTACTTACGTAGCTTGGTTTCTGTTCTCCATCGCTTCGCTCGTAGGTAGATAATAAATACATAAGGTCACGTCTAGTCACGGAAGGGTAGGCAAGTTACTACGGTAATCTTACCTATTTATTTACTATTCTTTATCGTTTCGTATATTAGTATATTTGTCGTAATAATGGCTCCTACCAAAGGAAGGGAAATTGCAGTCAAACGTGTCTCGGCTAAAAAGGATATGTTGTACTCTCGCATGCAAGAATTGTATGAACAATCTCTGTCGCTAAACCAATTAGATAATGTCGCGCGCGATTCTTTTCTTAGTGACATAGAATCGTTACATAGTTTGCGTCAAGATTATGAAGAATGTCTTAATCAATTCAATACGCTTCAATTAGAAATGGATTCGGATTTTAAGGTCGATTACGCACCTTTAAAATCATTCGATACGTGGTACAGCCGCATTAAGCGCGCCGCGAAATTGCTGACGTCAGATAATAATAGCAACTCGAACTCGAACTCGCATAGAAGTGATCGCCCTAAATTGCCGCCAATTCAGATTCCACAGTTTGACGGGGATATTAAAAATTGGCCTTTATTTTTCTCTAGTTTCGAAAATATAATACTATAACATCGACCTACGCCGATGCTATGAAAATACTAAATAATAACACCCGGAAGTTGATTTGAACTCAATAACTATATTAAATCAACAACGAAACTTCACCACACCATACAAACACTTTAACCATACAAAACTTCGAGGATAGGGCTTCCTGGAGCCTATTTTATCAGCTCCAGGCCAGAATCGCAATAGAACTGACTCAATCTATCAAAATCAGTTTAATTTTTAAATAATTCAAATTTAGAACAACGCGGCCAGTACCAAAGGCAAAAGAGATGGCATGACCGATGCCACATCATCCCTCTCCCTCTTCAAAAAAAAATTATTTTGGTCAGTAACAACCAAAATATTTTTTTAAAACATCCCCATCAAAAATACAAAGTTCAAACTAACAACCTACTTAAGGGGGACAAGTATCAAAACAGAGAATTAAATAAAAAAAGAATAGATAGGGACTCAGAACTTCTAAAGTCTAGCAATTAGGAATAATATCCTATTTGCTTTTGCAAGGGAAAAACCCCCGTTGAAAAAACCGCTTACAACAAAGCCCACATCCATTAAACCTAACACGCGAATAGCTAAAACTACCTAAATACAAACCTAATCCCTCATAACGAAATTAAATTCAGTAACTTCATCAATAGCTTCAATAAATTATTTTAAAGTTAAATTGTTAATTAAAAATTCAAATATAATTTTTAACACCCTGTATAAGAAAAATATTTTTGAGGAAAAGTAATCAACCTGTATATAACAGCAGTTGAATAATTATTCAAAAGAAAACCTAAATTGAAATAGGTGTTCAAAATTAGAAGCAGTAATCAAGAAAAATGAAGATCTGAAATTTACAGAAAATATAAAAGAATTTACACAAAGTTGGACAAACTCAAAAATATTAAAGTTAGTTAATGGAACGTAACCCAGCAAAGAACTAATATTTATGAAAAACAAAATATGAATTCAACGTTGAAAATGAAGCCCATAAGGTACTTCCATACATATAGCCACCTATGTGCCATGCATGTTTCCAAAAAAGAAGAACATATTCTATATCACACAAATACCTATCTCTTCTTCTGCATACATAATGCCCACTAACTAAAATAAATCACCTCACTGCCTACCTTTCACAGGAAACCTTTTTTTAAAATACTAGCTATTTTTTTTAAGTGACAGAGTATGAACTATGTTTTAGAATTATTTAAGTTTTAGAGTGAAAAATGATAATATTTTTTAACAATGTTTTTAAAAATTTCAGCTGCCATCTCGGTCTTGAATATCAGGCTGCAGCAGCCATCTTATTAAGTTGTTTTTTTTTTTATAAGAATATGACTAATTAATATTTTTTTAAAATTATCCTCATATTACATGAAAAGAAAAACAACATTACAACACACATAAAGATAAAATATGGAACAATATTACCTAAAAAGATTCCAACATAATAAAACAAGCATAAAAAAAGAAAAAAGAAATTTACTTCTCCGACTACCAAACCAAACTAAAAAAAGGGAAAAAATAAATCATCATCATCGTACATAAAACTTTTTTAATCTGTTTACGTGTACCACATATGTACGAGTACTTCGACCAACTTTCCGAATAACGTAGTTATTTACACCAGACCTTCTTACAACCACATAAGGCCCTTTAAAAAGTCTACAAAGTTTAAGAACGGAAAGGACCAACAACGTCTACTCCCACCTTCTCCATCAAATTAGAAACCGAAATAGGTAAAAAAGGAGCAATTCTATTACCACCCCTTCCTTTCCTGGCAGGGAAGACAAGAACGAACGTAGTTTTCGATTTCCCTGTCAGCTTTACACATAAAATACCTCGAACGAAAACGACAAAGAGTTTTAGAAAAACCCAAGTGACCTCCTGTCCACGCATCATCGTGCAACTCCTTTAAAACATCACAAAACATATTTCTTGGTAAAACAAGTACGTCCTTAAGAACACCTTGTCTTAAAACACGTTTATATAATAAATCGTTTCTTACGAAAAAACCTCTAAATGGACCATGTAAATGCAAACGGTTAATTGTTTGCAAACAAAAATCATCACTTGACTGTGCCTCGCGAAACGACACAGCTTCGATCCTAAATATCTCTAATCCGTCATCCTTGAACTCAGGTTTCTTCACCAAAACAACTGGGGAAGCATAGGAACTATTAGATTCCTCAAACACCCTCAAGCGGAGCATCTCCTCCACCTGCTTATCTACGACCTCTTTCTGCACTGGAGAGACCCTATAAGGTCGAGAAGAAATCGGCTTTTCATCCAAAGTCTCGATATCTACATCCACAATATCGCACCGACCTAATTGAGAAGCTTCAAAAGCAAATCTATCCTTATTATGTAACAATAAAGACATTAACTTTTCCTTATGTGTGACCGACAGATCAGAACCCAAAACAAATTCCTGATCCTGTTCAATCGCAAATTCACAAACATTGTCTAAACCTAAAAAAATAGACATTATCTTCATGTCGTAAAATCGGAGAGTGTGCATCGACCTTTATTTGTTCCGAGCAAACATCATCTTTGAAAAAGGAGGTGCAAAAGTCAACTTGACGATTGTTCGAAGATAAAACAAAAGTGGATACGTCAGATAAAAAATCAATACGGTTGCTACCCAACATCAATTTTGCTGAGCCAAAATCGATAATTCCGTTGTACCGACTAAGAAAATCTTGACCAAGAATTATAGGACAAGCTAAATTCTGAATAACAACCAACTCGCAAGCAAAAATAACACTACCTATATTTAAATTACACGTTGTCGCGCCTACAGTTGATAACTTTTGGCCATTCACGCCCTTTAAAAAAAAATTTTTGTCGACATCTAGGGACAATTTAATTTTTTCCAATACATTGAAATCTATACAGGAAACACTTGCGCCTGTATCAATAAGGGTCGGAAAAATAAATCCCTTACATTCAACATTAATAAAAGGTTTTTGTTTATTATCAAGAACACTATCATTATAATTAGGGAAAATAGGAATAAAGTTTTCTGTTTGCGTAAACGAACTTCTCACTGACACATTTTCCTCGGCTACCATCTGCACAGACTGATCTGGTCTTGGTCTCAGACCATAGCGGTTGGATTGTGGTGTTGGGCGGTCACCGGTACCCATGAACGGAGAACTAACCTGAGGGGTACCCGCTGGGCGTACCCCTCCTGAATTCCCAGGAACAGGCGAAGCGAAGACTGCTCTAGGAGTCATCCAAGGCGTCTGACGCCTAGTATCCATAACAGGCTGCTGATGTATATCACATGTTGGAGGATGAGCGAATGTTTCGAGGCTGCATGGCATCTTTGCAGGCACGATGTTGCGTTCTTCGTCTACATTGTAAATATCCATTAACTGAATGATAGCTTTTTTGAGATTTAGTTTACTATCGAATACTGATGCTGACAGCTTATGCTTAATGAAGCCATAGCATGACATTAAGAACTGCCTGATGAAGATAGTCTCATCATCTATTTTAGCTTTTGCCGCTAATTCATTTAAGCGATAATAATATGTTAAAATATCCTCAGATTTGCCTTGTTTCGCCATGTAGAAAAACTGTTGGTAATTGATTGTATTGGGAAATTCTTCTTTCAATAGCTTTTCCAAATCTTCATATTTGGATACTGTACTTTCGATTGTGTTGTAGAATATTAATGCTGGACCTGCGAGATAATTTTCTAACAGCACAAATTTCTCTTCGTCTGTTATTTTTTTTAATAAAGATATTTTCTTGAATTTTTTCAAAAAAACATCTATGTCTTGGCCCATGCCATTAAATTTTATGTCAGAATCTGACATTTTGATCAATGGATTTTTCACTATTCTCCAAAATCACTTTACTATATGGTAGAGTAACTCACTTTACGGCGAAAGTACTGTTAACGGGAAATCGAACGGCAGTCCACCAGTATAACATCGACCTACGCCGATGCTATGAAAATACTAAATAATAACACCCGGAAGTTGATTTGAACTCAATAACTATATTAAATCAACAACGAAACTTCACCACACCATACAAACACTTTAACCATACAAAACTTCGAGGATAGGGCTTCCTGGAGCCTATTTTATCAGCTCCAGGCCAGAATCGCAATAGAACTGACTCAATCTATCAAAATCAGTTTAATTTTTAAATAATTCAAATTTAGAACAACGCGGCCAGTACCAAAGGCAAAAGAGATGGCATGACCGATGCCACAATACACAACAATAAGTGTTTAACCGATCACGAAAAATTGTACTACCTACTCGACAAATTGAGTGGTAAAGCCAAGGCCGTCTGCGCAGGCATTACGCCTTGTGCCGAAAATTATTATTTGATTTTAAATACTTTGAAGTCGAAGTATCAAGACGTAAGATTAGTAGCAACCGCCTACTTGGATCAAATATTTAATTTGAAAAATATTTCGTCCGGTAATGAACAAAACTTAGGGATGTTTCTCGATGTTCTCGCTTCGTCTGTTCGCGCAATGAAAAACCTTAAGCTCGACAACTTAAGTGATTTTTTGTTCTTGTATCTCGCACTTAAAAAACTCGATCCCGAAACTGTCCGTTTATTCGAAATGGACAACCGCAACGATTCCGATATACCTAGTTTCGATGATTTGGAATCATTCGTTCGCGGACACATTAAAATCTTACAACGTACGTCGCAAGAAGCTCCTAGGAAGTCGACTAGTACTACACCGACCGAGCGCCGAATGGAAGTGGCATCGAGACCACATAAGTCCACACATTCGTATGTTAATATCGCATCAGCTTCTTCTTGCCCGTTGTGTAAGATTCAACACGACAACATTACTCAACATCTGTACAGGTGTTCGGGTTTTCAAAAGCTCACTCCTAGCGAGCGTCATAAATTTGTTCGATCCAACAATTTATGTATAAATTGTTTTAGTGAAAAACATCGCGTTTCGAATTGTACTTCGTACTCTCGCTGTCGTAAATGCTCTAACAAGCATCACACCATGTTGCATTTTGGGAACAATAATGCAGCATCTAGTGTTTGCATATCTGTGGTAAATAACAGATCGGTCGCGCCCCCGCTTGCCTCGCGCCCGCCGGCGCAATTGCAGCCCTCGCAATCGTACATTGCTTCGGATCGCTCTCGCGCGCCATCTGGCCGCGATTCGGAGCGCGCAAGCGATGTTACATTGTGCTCGCTTAGTTCTTCACGCGCGCCTACTAGTACAGTTTTACTGGCCACCGCTCGCATCGTGGTTTTCGATTCTCGCGGCAATAAACATATTGTCCGCGCCTTATTAGATAGTGCGTCGCAAAGTAATTTTATTACTCGCAAATGCCGTGAACGTCTCGGCCGCTCAAGCAACCGTTCGGGTTGTTCTGTAGTTAGGGGGATCGGAGATTCTACAAAAGCCGTTCAAGGCTCTCTAAAAATTGAATTTTGCTCTCGTTTCGATTCGAATATTTGCTTCGATATGGATTGTTTGGTTGTAGATAAAGTCACCGAACGTTTACCTACAGTTTCGGTCGATACTGCCGCGTTGTCGAATTTCGATAATTTGCCATTGGCCGACGATACCTACGCCGATCCAGGGGATATTGAGATGCTAGTTGGAGCGTCAATTTTCCCGCACCTCTTGCTATCGCGTAAGGTTCAAGGTCACCCATCGCTCGCCGCCTCCGCCGGCCCGCTCGCATTGGAGACAGTTCTTGGTTTCGTTATAGTTGGTTCTGCTCCCACGCGCGTAGATGACTACGCTCCTGTCTCTTACTGCTGCTCAGTCGATCCTTCGGAGTCAGCAGTCCGTAAATTTATGGAAATTGAGGAGGTCAACGTCCCTCCAATTCTTAGCCCAGACGATAAAGTCTGTGAAGAAATTTATTGTCGTACGACTACTCGTGACGTCGATAGTCGTTATGTCGTCGCTCCCCCTTTTAAGGGTGATATTCGCTCGCTTGGTGATTCGCGCCAAAGGGCCGAATCTCGCTTTCTTTGTCTCGAACGCAAAACGCAAGCTTCTCCGAATATGAAGAACGCTTACGATAATGTTGTATCTGAAAACCTGGATAAAGGTTATATTTCGCCCGCGCCCCTCGAGTCTGAGGAGTCTTCGTCTCCTTCGTACATCATTCCTCATCACGGAGTGGTTCGTGAGGATACATTTGTCGCTAATAGAGTGGCTAAAATTCAGGCTGAATTGTCGCCTCAGAATTTATGCCACGTCGCTGGTACTGACAATCCCGCTGATTGTCTTTCTCGTGGTCGTAACATCCGCTCTACGAAGTGGAAGCGTTGGAGAGCGGATTATTTGCACACATGGCAATCGCGTCAGAAGTGGAACACCCCTACGAACCCTATTACTGTCGGTACGGTGGTGATTCTTCTCACCGAGAACGCGCCTCCTCTTCACTGGCCCCTTGGCATCGTTGAGGAAGTCTTTCCTGGGTCGAATGGGGTAACTCGTATAGTGCGGGTAAAAACTGCGACTGGTTCCTACATGCGTCCAGTTGTACGTCTCTGCCCACTGCCTAATCAATAGTTTAGTTTCGTGTTCCTCATTAGGTAGTCTTAGGTTTAGGTTTAGTTAGCTTAGTTTTTCTCTTTTGAAGGTAACCCTTCAAGCCGGGGGGGAAATGGTTGCGCGTGTTATAGTTTTTCGCACTATTTTGTAAATGGCATTGGTTTGTGGATAAATGCATCCCTTTCCTTCCAACACTCTCTCCCTCCCGCACAATGCCTGCCCAAGATGTGCAACTGTGCAACTGTGCAAAAGCCTTCTCGCTCTCGCGCATTGGAAGATTGGAAGATTCTCGACGCGAGCAACACAAGTCAGTCGCTCTATGGCTTCGCTTCGACCACACGCCTTTCATATCGTATCGACTCGTCTCGGCGCTCCGCAACCGCGAGTGTCTAGTAAAATACCTAATTGTCGTTTTATAATAACTGTGAATATACCTATTAGTGAAAACATTTGGTGCCAAAAACTTTGTGCCAGTGCAACCTCCAGGACAGTGCAACACGCTTGGAGCGATAGTGTCGCCTAGCGAGATCACTCTGCAGCTTCCAGGTATGTGCTTCCTTATAACGAGCTGAATACCAAACCTCAGCTCCTAAACAGCTCGTCATCCTTTCGCATAAATTCGCAAACCAAATTATATCGTGTCGTATTCTTTTCGATTCATTTTGTAGCAACTTAGCCGTTGGTCGCCATCTTTCCCTCGCGTTTTCGTAAAATTCTCAAATACAGTCCACTGCCCCACCATTATGTAAACATTTTATTGTTAATGAGTTTGTTCATAAATCAAAATTTTAAATGGACCTAACTGAAATTATAAAGAAAATGGTGAATCATGGACATTAATTGAATTTAATCTGTGATTGTGCATTAGATAATACATACAATTTATCACTTATGTAAGTTAAGTGGATTTTAGGCTGTGAATGATAACAGAAAGAACTAGAGGCTAATAAATTAGGCGGCTAGGAGGCTAATAAAATAAATTGATAAAGGTACAAAAAGGACTGCGAGAAAGTTTTTAGAGTATAATGATTTTAAACACAGGTACAATTCAGTAAGTAATTTGGAATTTAAAAAGCGGCCAAGTGCGAGTCGGACTCGCTCATGAAGGGTTCCGTATCAGCAAGTAACATAATATAAAAGTTCTTGTAGTTCGTTGTAACTTTGATCGATGTTTTAATAATAGTGAAAGGGAAATTGCGGTTTACGATTTATGACGTATTAAAAAAAACTACTTACTAGATTTCGTTCAAACCAATTTTCGGTGGAAGTTTGCATGGTAATGTACATCATATATTTTTTTAGTTTTATCATTCTCTTATTTTAGAATTTAGAGGGGGGGGGGGGACACACATTTTACCATTTTGGAAGTGTCTCTCGCGCAAACTATTCAGTTTAGAAAAAAATGATATTAGCAACTTCAATATCATTTTTGAAGACCTATCCATAGATACCCCGTACGGTATGGGTTTGATGAAAAATATTTTTTGAGTTTCAGTTCTAAGTATGGGGACCCCCCAAAATTTATTATTTTCTTTCTAATTTTTTTGTGAAAATCTTAATGCGGTTTACAAAATACATCTACTTACCAAGTTTTAACAGTATAGCTCTTATAGTTTCGGAAAAAAGTGGCTGCGTCATACGGACGGACAGACAGACAGACAGACATGACGAATCTATAAAGGTTCCGTTTTTTGCAATTTGGCTACGGAACCCTAAAAATCAACCTTGCCACTTAAATTCATATAAACAGGAAATTCGAGTGCAAGCCCACGTATTATTGGATTTAATCAACTTAAGCGTAACGTTGTATTTTGAGTTGTATTTTACAATCAGCTCAGTTACAGTAGTTTGTGTGATAGTGGATCTTTTATTCTTAGTTTTGTGTGAAACTTTAGTTATATGATTATTATTTAGTGTCCTCGTTTTTCCAATAAGTCATGGACGCTCTAATATTAACTGAATCGGCAACAAATCGCAACAATAACGTAGAAAACTGATTGATTGAGACCTACCAATAGCTGCTAAATACGAACTTTTCTCACCTGATAATATTTATCAAAATAAATTATAAGATTTTCGTTGTTCTTGACTAACTCGTGATCATGAAATATGCAATATGTTCCGAAATGCTAAAGGATGAGGATAGGTAATAATATAATCATAGTTACAAACCCGTAAATTGTACTATACCTAATTTAACCTTGTTTTATTTGTCAAATAAGTCAGCAGCTTAGAGGTTGTTTAATGATTGTATGTAGAGTTTTTGAGGTCGTTTACTGTATGTTTATCCCACAGAGTGATGAAGAAGAAGTGGGCAAATATTTAAAATAATTCCGAAAGTAATTTACGTTCCTCCTAGCTATCCCAACTAATTCAGGTGTCCTTTTGTTCTATGTATAAGAAAACACTAGTCAATATAATGAAACGAGATATAAGTATTTTTTAAATTTAAAAAAAGAAATATTCAAACAATTCAACAACATCAAAATTCCCTTTTCTATGTAAACTTTGGTTTGGACTTCAAAAAAGTGTAATAAATAAGTGAACATGAAATCTCTACTATAGAACATATATATTATTTAAGAAGTATTTACTTAATATCTGCTAAAAATATTAACCAGTTTCGTCCAAAAAGACTAACACAAGATTTTTTTAGTTTACGTGACATTTTAAGTCGAGTAATAAAGGTGATCGAATGGTCACAGATCCTTGTGCAAGCGAATTTACACAATAAAAGATTTACGTAGAGTGGTCACAATTCCACCCTTCTGAAAGCAAGCATTGAAGACAAAAACCTTTGTGTTTACCCTTCCCGAAAAACGTTTCAATGTCAATTCGTGGTAAATGCGAAGACGAAACGACATTCCCAACAAATGTATGCGACAGGATGATGGGTATAAAAGGTTTGTATAACGTTCTCTACAAACTCTCTGTCAGAATATACTAATAATATCATAATAATATGTTATATATAGAACCTGTAGCTATGTTGTTGTTGAGCTACGAGTAACTTTTTTCCAAACCGGTAGTCATAGGTGGTATGGCAACTAAAAAATTGTCAGAATTATACAATAACTTTCAAGTTTTTGACTAGCATTGGACTTCTAATGTAGGCTGTTGTAGAAGTGGTTGGAGCAAAACCATGGCACCCGGAATGTAGGGTTGATGGAAGTACCTACATAAATGTTGTTTTGGACAAGGATGAACAGCGTCAACCCACTCCGAACGATATTTTTTTATTATTTATTATAGTAAGACCAACAGCTATACTTAACTTATTTTTCACATTTAGACGATTACTCTTTAGTTTTTAAAATATAAATATCGAAGAATGTATGTAATACATAAATGTTGACTACAATACGTATCTTTATACTGACGTGTGATGGTAGTGCGGAATTGTCGACAAAAACTTGCAGAATAAAAGCGTAGCGAGGTCGAGGTCCAGAGGTCCCCTTCTTACCCGTTACTGTGAATGACGATGTCATGTTTATTTTCTTGGAAAGGGAGGCTTTCTTACCTACACGCAAAAAGCTCTATTTACTTTGAAAATGTATGGGACATTTAAACATAACAAAAAAATAAAATTTTAAAACATGTAATAGGTGTAAAAATGGTAAATAAAATAATGTATTTAAGGTTTAGGTTTAAATTCACATTAGATACTCAATGGTAACACTGCTAATAAATAACTAAAACCCACGAACCAATATTTGTCTATCTGATTTACATTTATCATTTAGTGGTACGAAATGACGCATTTATTTCAACAGTTATAAGAAGAGAGAAAGAAATAACGAAACAAGTAAGTGCGATCTTACTATTCCGAATCTAAGATTGAATTTCTCCACTTAGAGGCAGGCACTACGCCCATGACCCCACATAGAGCTTTCTTACACAACATATCAGCAATGATCTAATCTAAAATCTCTTTGCGCCGTCGCTCTCCAATGCCTACAAAAAGAGTAACCCGACCCAATAAGGTATTCCATCTACCGCTTGAACTTAGGGACAGCGCCGATGTTTAATTTTTGTGAAAAGAACTTTGGCGCTAAATTAGTTTTAGTTCAATCCTGGCTACGTGATCCGCTTGCCTAATTAAATTCGTTTACTTTCCGAGATGCGTATCGGATCGATGGCAGGGGTACGCCGATACGACGACGTTTGGTAGCCAAGAAGTAGTTACATATTTGATGGTTAGGAGTGAGCATCGGCATTGTATTTTTCTTTGGATGTTTTCTTTCGTACGTTTAAACAATAGTGGTAGAATTTTATTTTAGTTTTACATTCTATATCTATGGTTTGAACAGTGGGAGTACGTTACTCTTTTAAATATTTTAAATAAATTAGCTTAAACTTGCACGCCTGGTTCCGGTTTTAGAAACGCTGTTAACATTATGTGTATTATAAATAACAGCTTAACGAAAAAAATATATAAATAGTGTTCTTGTATTATTTGTGTTATGCAAATATTAAGAATGAATAGTTACATAATAAAAAAAAGTAAATAAATTGCCACTGCTTTATATCCTATCATAAAATACCAAAATTACCGATTCCATCCAAGCACAGCCCGCATTTTTCTTTCTCCACATCACCGTCCGCTAGTAACTTAGTACTGGACTACCAAACTGCAGGAAAAAGGACAAAACAAAATGTATAAAGGAAATTGGTTCCAACAAATCCACTCGTATCTTGGCCAATAAACGTGGAGGGCTCCCTAATAGCAATGAAATCACGAAACCAAAAACTGTCCTGCGAGCGCTCTATATAGCCCGGACGCAATGTCGGGTGATACGAGTACGACACTTTTGAGGTCACTCGACAGATAAGATAACAGATCAATAAAAATATATACGATATTTTCGCTTTATTTTCTTTTCAGCGTATAAAGAATCACGCATTGTGAGGAGATAAGTTGACTTAGAAAAAATGATTGCCCTAATTTACAATGACACTATTGTTTTTCAAAGGAAAGCTATTCAACGAATTATTGAAATAAGAAGGTAAAGTTAACAATTTAGAAAAATCTAAGTCTTTACTTATATGCTTTCTAACTTTGTGCAATCGATGATGTTTCCACTTTCCATAATATAATATTGTTGAAGACAACTTCAAAATCTTTGTTAAGCAGTTCAAGGTAGTCATCTTCCTTTCTATTTTTATCTATAAAAGGCATTAAGTAACTATTTCTAAATTAATTATAAATAACATTTTTTATTAGAGAATAACATCCTTTATTTAAATTTGTATACACGTAAAGTATGTTATATCAATCAGTGAATATATACTATACAAGAGCTTTCTGGAAAAACGTTGCGACGTGACCGATAGTCGGCCATTATGCCCCATGCAGTCCAACCTCCATAAAAGACAAACATTAGGATTATGGCTAACATATTGTCAGGTTATCCTAATAAAAAAGGTAGTGGTATAATGGAAAATAATTGATTTGAAGCAGAAAAATAAAAACAATTATGTGATTCTGAATTCATAAAAAATATACGTACTTATTCTAATAAAAATGATTCAATTAAAACCATACATCTGTTACCATTTTCCCATGTAACAATTTATTCATAAAATATACTAATAAATATGTTAAATCTGACGGAATTCCTAAACGCATAACCCAGATAAAAATTAAATACAACATAACACCATAATTTTAATTTTCCAGGGGAAAAGTGTCAGATATGGTAACATATTAACAAATTGATATACGTTTAAAGAAAGTATGTTCTTTTAATACTAGCTGGAGTCGTTTCAAGTATGGAAAATATATTATTATTTTAAAGCAAATTGCCTGTCAGGCGCACAGGACAACACAGAACAGCCAGTTTTAAAACTAGTTAGAAAATAAGAGGTATTAAAAAATCACTACAGTAGTGTTTTTTAATCAAGTTTATTGAAAACGTATAATTTATTTTATTTAATACAGCAAAGTGGTTTCCACCATTGGTGCAACAACGGTTGCATGGCATGTTATGGCAAGATGGGATTAAATTAATAAGGGGTATTTTTATGTTTTTCTAACATGAAATGAGTGTTACCCTCAAGTCTTTTCATTATAGTGCCATCTGGCGAGTTACTTGAATAATTTCTGAATTATGCTACCTGAAAAAGCTTTATTATCTACTTTTAAAGTCGCATTAAAATCAAACTTATCACCCAGAAACCGTCAAAAATAATTGTCCTAAAAACGTCTTACGGAAATCTGTCCGTTCTGTCTTCACCTAATTTTTAGGAGAAGCAATTTTCTAGTTGACACAGCTTTCGAGGGAAGTGTCAAAGTTAAATTGAATATTAGAGGGAATGGATCTCGGCGCAGACCGTTGAGTGGTTAATCCAATGGCACAAGGACAACTTGGAGTTTATCGACAATTGGCGCACTGTGCGGGCTTCTGTTTGAATGTTAGTGTAAACTTAACTTTAGTATCATACATAAGTCATAACTGTCATTACTTACCTTAGTACTCGTATAAGTATATGTCGAGGTAGGTGATAAAAATTGGTATTTTCGTTCTCAATTATTGTTTCTTTCTTATCATAAAATGTGGCACAAGATGGTTGAGGTACCTAATATACGTAATTATTACAAAATGACCCTATGTACCTATTAAAAAACATCCTATTGATTACTGTAACAATATTTTAATAATACTATGTACAGTATAATAATAAATAGTTTTAATAATACTGTATAGTATTATTAAAATATTATTACAGTACTAAGAATAGGTCAATAGGATGTTTTTAATACATAGGATCATTTTTAAATTATTATGTATATTAGATACTTCAATCATCTTGTGCCGCTGGCTAAGTAAAACCCCATAAACACTTTGTATCATTATACGTATATTATTTAAATATTATTCAGTATTGAGAATACTTTTTTCAAAAGTTTACCCCTAGTTTATACAAATATTGACATAAATTATAAAGTTTACTTTTGTCAATCTGGTAACGAGGACTGCAAAGTAGTACATATGAGTATGTTCAACAGACATGCATCCAGTATCGAGTCTATTTAGACTTGTTATAGAACTGGAGCGCATTGTCCCGAGGTCGTTTCGCAAGCTGAGACACAGAGCCAGCTGAGTCATTTTAGTCCAACATGACCTAACCGGTGACATCTGGTATCTAGCACAAAGTACTTCAATCAATAGCTTTGCAACCCTCCATCTGAAGGAGCCATGTCATCGCTATTGTCTTTGGAATACAGCTATGGTTTCGAATATGCACCACAATTAATTGGAGAGTCCAGCCGAAACTAGCCAGAACGGCATGCAGTTCATAGCAGATCTAAACTAATTTCATTGAAAGGAATATACATTATGGAATTCAGTATAATCATTGACATGTATAATATTTTTTGTTATTGTAATGGGTCTAAAGATCAAGAATTTTTAAATACTCCGCAAATCGGATGGAATCTCTTAGTAGGTATAGAAGATTTTAAATGGTATTTTTTAACAGTAACTTACTAATAATTTCAAAATTTACAACTTTTTACTCAATACCTTCGCATTTTACTACAGTGCCATATAAATTAACCAGACACCTCTAGACTTAAGATCATAAAGCTAATACAAATGCTTACTAAGTGGTACTTACAATTTATTTGAAGCTTGAGATTGAGAGGCTTAATTTACTTAATTAATAAAAGATATATTATTATTATTTAAGTAAAATAAAATAATGAGCAAAGACGTAGAGGGGATAAAATATATAATCGGCAGTTGATAGGAGGACGTCCAATTAAGGTCACGATCCCTGGAGGGACGGGATCATGGTTTTGCTTCCCGCTCCCGGACTTGCTATGACCCATATTTCTAGTAATTGATTGTTATTTTTTAAAATATATTTATTTATAATTAATACTGTTTTGGCTGCCTGCGTGCATACGGCCGGAGAGATGATGATGAATATGGTTTTAATGCTCAAAAGATTATGAAAGTTACTTAAGCGTAGAAATAGGTTATCTAAATATCTTGTCAAAGCGTACACTTTGCAGGTATCCTAAGCTAACTAATTTTATAAATTGTGTCTCAGTAGTTCTGTTTCTTTGGTTGACCTTCCCTCATACTACCACTGAAAAAATTGTACTACTAGCGATTCTAGGACCTATCCAAAGTGGAGAACACAGAGTGTCGCTTGTCGTGGCGACAAACTTTTGGTTGTATGAAATCCGCGGTGTGTCGCGCGAAGTCCTGTAAAAAGGTTCGCGCGGATTTCATACAAGTTCTTATAATAGCATGAGACAAACTGACCTGTGTATTTTTCGCCTAAAACAAGATTATTCTTACCAAGTAAATCTTACCAAGTAATTCACTTAAGCCAATTTTCTTTTACCTCACGGAAAAATACAGGCACATTGTTGGAAAAGAAATTATAGAGGTCGCCGTTGTTTTCTCTGAATCGTAAAGTAGAAAAGCAATGGTTGCCCTGATATTGGCTACCTAACAATTTGGAGGAAATTGTGGAATCTCAATTATATTTATAAATATAAATTCGGTATTTTTCTAGTTACCTTTTACTTTGGTTTGTTTTCTTTCTTATTAATAAAGCTGACTATATTATTTTGAATATGGCATTAATATATTATTTTTATTTTGGTGGTTAAGTATGCAAAGTTTTCTAAAGAACAATAGTCTGTTTAATTATTACTAAATTTATCTTTTTTTTAAATATCTAACTAGAACTAGCGGTTCTTTTTGTGATTCGTTATCATAGAGTAAAGATTCCTCACTAAGGAATATATATTTTTTGGTAGTATAAAGACGCAATATATGCGACTTGGTCTTGTCAACACCTGAGTGAACCTCTCTGTTTGTCATTGAGATATCTTTGCTTTCCGCAAGGATGTTATATGTGATAAGTACTACCGTACAACGGTACGTACTTATGACATCCTTGGTTTTCCGTCAGTTTCGACCAATAGAAACTAGCTGCATGCCCTTCGGAGCAATCACAATCTGAGAAAACCCCCCTCCCCGCACGTCGAATTAAAATCAGCTGCCGTCAGATCACCTCAAGGATGTAGTAATTATAACATCCTTGGATCACCTAGTGTAATAAATAAATAAATGCACAATTAGATCGTCCATAACAAAAATATATCATTTCATTTTCCACTTATAAACGCTCGAAAATTGCAAGTCAAATGTTGTTAATCTTCGGCTAAGTGAATTCCGTACTTACTGACAAACTATTCCTGCGGCAGTATGTCCGGAATACATTATGGCCTGACCAGCAGGGTTGTCTTAAATCAAATAAGTCGGTCCGTGTGGACAGACAGGCCCTCTGTTGGTTTACGTGACTGTAAATATTAATAGCACCCACTGTCTTGTCTAAGTCATTTTGTTTAACACACCAAGTAACTGTGTATATTACCCAGGCGGCGGGGCGCGGGAAACATGATATTATTATGGATGTCGCATCCTGACGTCTAACTTTCTAAATATACCAAAGTATACAATTCATTTGATAAAAGGGGAAAGAAAAAATATAAAAATAAATAAACGAATCGATTTTGTACTTATTGATGTTTGTTGAATATAGGACAGAATCGTGAGACGAATGTTTAGTTTACTAGTCCGGTGAAGTTTAATTCATTGATTTGTGGCACATACAATCTAAAACAAAATACTTTGTACTCTATTTAATGACTCTTATATTCAAAAAGACATTTATAATGTGCGAATTTAATGAAGTTTTTTTTATTTATTTATTTTATTTTATTTTTATTTCAAGGGAGAACCAACAGTTAACAAAATTTGAAAAGATTGTGACATAGAAACTTAATAACCAATTAGAGGTTCTCACAGATAGAAACTGAATACACTAAACATTAAGACTTACAAAGCTAACCAGCACCAAACAGATAGAATAAACGTTACATTCAAGTTATCAACATTGATCTTAGAACATTGGTTTTAAATAATAGGCTGCTAGGATATTTCTATTAAACAAAATCTTAAAAATCTATTACAAAAACAAAGAAATAAATCTGTAATCTCAATTTGAGTATAACAACGGTCATCTTTATTCAACTTAGTGTCAACTAGCGAACATCTCTATCTAGGTATTACAACGTTCATCTCTGTTCAACTCGCGGTCAACTCATGGTCATCTCTATTTAGGTATTACAACGGTCATCTCTATTTAACTTACCGTCAACTAGCGATCAGCTCTATCTAGGTATTACAACGGTCATCTCTGTTCAACTCGCGGTCAACTCACGGTCATCTCTATTTGGGTATTACAACGGTCATTTCTATTCAACTTACGGTCATCTCTGTTTGACTATTACAACGGTCATCCCTGTTCAACTTGCGGTCAACTCACGGTCATCTCTATTTGGGTATTACAACGGTCATTTCTATTCATCTTACGGTCATCTCTGTTTGAGTATTACAACGGTCATCTCTATTCCACTTACGGTTAACTCACGGTCATCTCTATTTGGGTATTACAACAGTCATCTCTATTCAGCTTACGGTCACCTCACGGTCATCTCTATTTGGGTATTACAACAGCTATCTGTATTCAGCTTACGGTCATCTCTGTTTGAGTATTACAACGGTCATCTCTATTTAACTTACGGTCACCTCTATTTGAGTATCACAACGGTTATCTCTATTTAATTTACGGTCATCTCTCTTTGGGTAAAACAACAGCTTTCGAAACGAGAAGTTTTTTTTTGTTTCCGAAAAATTATTCTTTGGAAAATGTGCTCAAAATCTTTGACTGAGAATGTCCTTCAGTATTTGCTAAACCGCCACGTACACCCCGTATATGGGTATTATTTCCCAAGTAAATGTACCTACTATAGTTATATATAAACGATATGATCCGTTTGAGCCGGTATATTGAATATCGGAAACGTATCGGGGTGAAATGAGATCTCGGCATTGTTTTAGAGGCCTCTTGATCTCGCGGTTTTGAAGTTTGACGCTGAATTTCCTTATTTTTCGTTTGGGGAACGATTACCTATTCATGACGATTACGGATTCCTTTTTTCAAAAGTGAAAATAGAACGCAGATATTAAAAAGCCGAAATAATATAGAGGGCGAAAGAAGATACTTATATCTTCTAAAAATTATATGCAATATGAATATGATACTTTTCTCCATCAGTATTAAAATATAAATGCTTAAAATATCGTATTCTTAAATAAATGTCTTCAAACACCATTGATATAAAAACAATCGGAATTGTGCGAGCAGATATTTCAAATCACATTAATTAATAATAATTGGAAATAGAGTTCATCGGCTCATTTAAATCACTTTACAAATAAAAGAGTGGAGAGGAAAGTTATGTTTTATTGTTGGAATACCTAGTTTTCTCTAATACTTATCTATTTTTTTGTCCTCAAACCTGTACAAACTGTGTATGTCCAAAAAGTACTTTCAATAAAAGTAATAACTAGAAATAAGAAACCAATATTAGCACCTGCTGACTGGATGTTCAATATTTTAAAAAATATGTAAATAAGTAACATTTGTATTTCAATATATTATAAATTAATTTAGGTAGGTACATACATTTAATAGTATAAAAAGACAGTAAATCGGATAAAACCTAAATTACTCTTGAAGTAATTATTTATATTATAATGTAGAAGATGGATTTACTTAAGATTTAACATAATAAAAATTCAAATTTAAAGCATTACATAATAGCAATTACATAATAAATAACATACGGAATATACTGAAATCATTATAAAATAACAGATTTTAGATTTGACTTGATGAGTGTAAAATGTCACTGGCACTGCGATATCGGTACATTTTTCTATATCTATAAACCATGACCGCAGCTGGAGCAAGAACTCTTAAGTAAAAAAAGAATATCTTAATACAAATGAACCAAATGTTATCAAATTCGTTGACAAATGTATCGATTGAAATACAAATCCAAGTAATTGTATGGCACACGAGTCCTATCTCAATAGGAGACACAACATCGATCCCACTTCGATCACTTGTGTTATTACAGTTCGAAATCACTATAGAACACATAATGATGTTCAAAATAATGTAAATTGAGAAAATTGAGTATATCATTGGACATTTTAGGTACAGCAGTACACACTCATCTCCCTTACATAAGTTGCATTTCAAAATAATGAAATTGAGGATCACGCACAGTATGGTAGAAAACAGTATAGCAATTTGTCTCTTCCTCTTGTAGCTTACTCTCATAATATCCACCTGCAAACATTTTGAGCAGGCCAATATTGAAGCACACCATGACCAACTCATCGACAACATTAAGAATTCAATAGAACACCAAACTATGGGGCTGCTGACGTCAATATTATACTCCATTAAAACATCAAAATTACAATAAGTAATAACGGCTGGAACTGATCTTCCAACAGCGTCAATTGCAACAAAGGTCAACTCGTTCAAATTGATATACACTTCAAATTTTCTCCATTTGGGTGACAAGTACCAGATTGTATGCAAAACTATCACACACGAAGTCGACAATATTGCGCCGACGAGGACACAATACACAAAATATTGTTCAACCATACTGGAAGGTACAAATTTCTGAATTAGTTTATAATTTGAGCTGAGCAGTTAATGTTACAACTGTATCAGACGACAACATTAACTGGTGTAACCAGGAAACTGTTCATTAATTTTAATTGTTATACATATGGTATAAATGAGAGTCATAAAGATTGTTATGTTGTTTTCACTGATAAATTTGACTCTGAAATTTTGTGATTTGGGATTTTTTTGCACATAGGAAAATGTAAGATCATTGAATGTTAATCTAACCGCACCATTTTCTAATAAATTCTAAATTTATAGTTTTCTAATAAATTACGGGAAGTTTGATGAAGATGTAACTATTATATTCGAAGAAAATATAATTACGTAAAGACCCAAAGGGAAAATAACAAGCGCCTTACTCACAGTAAACAAAAACACAGTTGCTCAAAGAGTGTTAATCATAGTCCGGTCTCCTGGGCCCTCGGATTCTCCCTTCATTTCCTTCAGGACGTTTTGTATTTCCTTCCCAGCTATGTGAATGTTATCTGCTGATTGTCAGAGAATAACTACGAGGAAAGGAATTCTGTTGTTAGCAGGACTATCTCGGACAGGAGTCATTTCGATACTGAGTTCCTCTGAAATTGAGGAACTCTACAGAATGAGGACTTATAGTTTTTTTATAAAGTTGACGACAAAACAAGCCCCGATACCACTAAAATTCCCTGGTGTGCTAGAATAATAAGAAACGACGGCGCTAGAAATGCGCTCTGATGCAGTTTCATTTATTATGCTATTGAAGATAAAATAAAACAAAATTATTAAAAAGTAATACGTAGTAGTAGTATTTTTTTTGGTGCTGACCTATCACTGCCCATAAACTAAAGACTGTAAATAGTTTATTTCTATTTTGTTTAAGGGCTGTACAGTAATAAAAAGTAATAGTAAATTATTTTAATCCAATGTAGGTAAATTTATTACAAGTAGCTACTAAAATCAACTGACTTACATTTTGACTGCCCGTTCACTTTGAATCAAGGCAGGCTCGCTCGAGCTCCCTAGGAACTTATGCCGCATAAACACTAAACGATAGTCCTTACATGACAAGTATGCAGTAAGAGCGTCGATGGCCAAGTTGCTAAGCCCGTTGACTTTCATTCAGAAGTTCGCGGGTTAAAACCTCGGCACGTAACAATGTGTTTTCGATTTTCGAATTCATAAGTACGTTTATTCGACGCTCTTACGGTGAAGGAAAACATCGTGAGGAAACCTGCGCACACCTGCGAAGAAATTCAAAGGTTGTGTGTGAAGTTGACCAACCCGCACTGGGCCAGCGTGGTCGACTAAGGCCTATTCACCCTGATGTCAGGGTAGGCTCGAGCCCCTCAGTGGGGACGTATTTGAGCTGTTAACGAACGAACGACAAGTATGCATGCTGACTACCTAATAGTAGTTATTCTAGGACATTTGGCAAAGTCTGCAGGTTCCTGACTGCCGGTCTATCCCGCCATGACGTCAATCGAGCATGCAGCGCGCGTCATTTGTTTCAGTGTCACAAATCCACCCGGCTGACCCGAGGGGGTGCCACAATACAGGCAGTTTATATTCCTGGTGAAAAACATTTATGTATATCTATATAATAAAACTGTAGAGGTCAAAAATCTGTACATAGAAAAAAATGCTAAAAACCGTCAGACCAGTCAGGGGGATGTGAGAAGTGATACAGAACATATCAAGATTAAAAAAATAATAATATTTCTCTGTTTGTACGGGCTTATCTCCAAAGTCGTTACTCCGATTTGAATAAAATTTTGTACCGTGGTACCTAATATCCCCGGTCAACATCTCAGATACTTTTTATCCCGGGAAATTAAAGAGTTCCCGAGGGATAATTAAAAAACTATATTAACTTATATAAGGCTCAGTACATTGTACGGGCTAATCTCCAAAACTACTGGACCAATTTAAAGGAAAATTTTCTTGGTTTTACTTTTTATCTGTAGTCAACATCTTAGATACTTTTTATCACGGAAAATATCTCATTACTACGGAAAACTGTGCGAGGAAAAGTAAAAAAAAAACGCGGGCGGACACAGTTTAAAATAAAAGCATAATAGAATATTCGTTAACAGCCCATAATATTACGTCCCCATTGAGCGACTTGACTTTACTGGCCTAGGTACATGGAATGACCACGTTAGCCCAGTGCGGATCGGTCCGCATTACACACAACCTTTGAACTTAAATGTATTGCCTGCTTGCTTTTAACGTGAGTTTCGAAGTTACCTCACAAACAGAACTATTGAGTCGCCTAAGGCTTCTGACATGGCTACTATAACAGCTATATTCGTAGATAGTAGCCGGGACGTTCGTGCCTTTCGAAGCACGGAATCATAGTTTTTTTGGACAATCATGTGCCTAACCATTGTCCTAACCAAAATGGGGAATGTAACTTTATTTGACTTAACTAAGTGATAAAAAATGTCCAAAAGTTAAAAATAAATAATTTCATTTCATTTCATTTCTCACAAAGTGATATTTGTTCGACAAGTTCCTCACCGAGATTCGAACCCGGAACCCCCGTAATGTCAGGCGAGCTTTTGACCACTCGACCACGGAGGCTGTTCTTTTATGGAGGCTGTTCTTTCATTATTTAAATCTATTAAAATATTAAGACAAGTGAATTGGGTCCTAATTTTTATGTTGAGTTCATTTTAATGTAAACTTCTTTTACTACGAGCACTTTTACTGCAGTTATGTAAAGTTTAAAAATTTAAGAACAAGTTTGCTAGTAGTTTGAATACTCGTTGTAGTGATCGTAACAAAAGCTTTTATTTCTTCAAGTATCAAATTTGGAACATTGTAACCAAAATGTAGAGGCGCCGAAATTGCCTCGAACAGTACAAATGTAATTAGAGAGAGAACCGTTAAACACGACTCTGTCGTAAAACTCAAACAAAAGCCCCCTAAGAATATTTAGTTTCAGATTTAAGAAGTGTTCAAAATTATAATAATAATAGAAAAAAAAAACATGTCAGACTGAATGAATTTTCTTCTTTTTTATATTTGAGTTGCCAATTAGAGTACCTACTGGAAAACATTTTAATAACAAGGATCATATTAAATACCTCAAAGAAACATCTTCAGTTTTCTCTAAATATTTTATAGTTACAATGTACAGAATTGTGCCTGGTCCGGCTGGGACGCCTGGGACGCCTGGTGTGCCTGGTCCGGCTGAGCTAGCACATCGTCCGATCTCATGAGCTGGCTACTACTGTACTATACAGTCACCGTCAAAAAGGATAAAAAAATACTTCTGTACATAAAGTTTCAGATTTTGTATTCCATCTGAAATTGAACTGTATGAAAAACCGAACATCCTGTGTAAAGAGCGGATGCGGAGAACATAAAATGGGCGACAATGTCCGGCCGGCCATCCGTCGTCACCATGTAACCATCTATACTTTTAATTGGCAGTAGATCTGCTGCCTTGCAGCGACAGACCTGCTGTTTCACGGAATAAGCCATAAGCGCAGCGTTTAAAAAAGGAAACAAAAGATTGTTTTTTAATTGACCCGCGCTTGTTCGCGAAATCGACGTATCAAGCTTCAAGAACATTTATAAAGGACGAAATCTCCTATTTTGAATTCAATTTAGGGAAAGTCAATTAATTATTGTACATTTTAATCAGGATTTTTTTTAACAACTGTAAATTAGCTTCAATCAAAACAATTAAGAAAAATCGGTTTAGTTTCTTTAAGTAAGGATTTTACAAATTATTTTAAGAGTAAACATAAACAGACCTAACGTGGACTATTTTTATTCTGCTTATCCAGAGTGGTTGTGGTCATCATTGTTAACATGATCTTGGTGTAACATAGAATTTAGTACTACGTGATACGGACATTCGCGGACTGCAGAAAATCTTTCTGGGTGCATTCGTGAATTGAGCACACAGCTGCGATATTATGTAGTCTCTCCATTTCATTGGATATTTGCGATGAAATATTCATTTCTGTGACCAAATTTTCACTCGCCACCGGCTCTAGCTTTGAACATCAGCCCTGCGCTGCGGTTCGCCAGTTGAAATTGGGCGCATTGATTCGTTTTGCTTAGGGAGCTCGGCTAGTGCAGCGAACATGTGGTACAAGTACAATGCGTTGCAACTATGGATAGAATCGAGTGTACGAACTTCACGTAAGAAATGTTCATTTTGTACTTTCAGTAAAGAAATATCTGTACAAAACAGAGATAATTTTCATAACTTTAAAAAAACTTTATAAACAAACTTCATTCTTTAAAAAAATATGGCTGATCTTGACTTCATTCTTATCAAGACGTTTTTGAGATCCCATTGTGTACAGCATAAAATATTTTAAACCCTAAAATTGCAGAAAACATTATTGCTCAAAAAGACTCTTGTTTTATTTTACACACCAATAACCTAATCAAACCAAATCAAAAGTACATACAGTCATTTCTCAGAATAGAATAAGAACAAATTTATTTTTTAAATTTATTTTTCACCTTAATCAATTACAGATAAATTGGTGAAGTTCGTGCATATTGCGGAACAAAATGGCGTCTCGCCGCCCGCCGCCGTTCCAATTCCTAGTTGGCCCTATTCTATGTATTAGATTAGGCTCTAACTTTTTAAAAACAATATGTCACTTTCAGAACGAAAATGGACAAGTGATTGTCAGCTGAAATTTAGAGACGTCAAACATCGATTTTCCACGTTATTTGCACTAGCTAGCTTAGCAAGCATGCGAAAACATCCCACTTTATAAGCTGAATTTGACAGCTGCGCTCCTATTTTAGATAAAATTCACTCAAAATTAGATTAGGTAATTCATCTCCCATCATTTTCAATTCCCATAAAATATGAATGAAAAAGACCAAGAACTTAAATTTAGTGACTTTAGCGGCCACGCCGGAATTGAGCTCAGATTCTAGTCTGAACGCCGAACACCGCGGCAGATACGCCACTTGAGGGCTTAAGGGAGTATTCACTGGAACCCAGCGCAGATTTTGATGAACTCAGCCTTAATTGAAACAGAGGACATTCGAATCTATCGACTATGGAGACTGTTTGGGTCGTTTTCTTTATCTAAAGCACCAGAAGAGTAGTTGTAAGTAACTTTAGGACGATGTTATATTTATGTTCCTTTACTTTTTTCTTAATTAATAATTATGAGCTATATTCAATTATTCGATCTTCAAAGGTGGTATGGTATACAAACGTCAAACAATCACGTTTTTTTCTTGAAAGCTAGATCGAAATAAAAGTATTTAATTGTTTTATAAGAGCTAAAATAGTACCTTTTGGAAAGTGAACCAAATATCGGCTCTTTACATTTTTTTGTAATGACAGATCCAGCCAGCCAATACTAACAAGCCAATCTATTACATTTATTTCTCCATCAACTTTTACCGAACAAGCAACAAAAGTACTAGAAAGTATGCCATCAGCAATGTACCAAACATGTACCAAAACTAAAACATTGAATTATTTACTTTTCCTGAAGTTTTCCAAAGTCAGGTACTTTATTTTTCTCGGTAATTACACAAAGAGTAGAAGAATGCGTCTGCTTGCTTTGTATGCCGACGACGGTGCACACTTAATTGTACCTATGTTCGTGACTTGTATTGCAACTTCTTAATGGCCAGCATTATTATTTATTTCGCTTGTTTAGTACTTCCACAGTTAGTACAGTTTTATTCCTTTTAAATTATGAATTTTCTACTTAATCATAATTTTGATTGTGAGTTTTTCATGGACTAAAATCTAAGTTCTGATTACGAATACAATTTTAGATTAAATTAGAAGCACAATTTAATATCTTCAAATAATAGCTGCTTTATCATTGTTGGGTGTTAAAAACCTGTCATTTACAGGCAAATAATGGATCTCAACGACTAACTTTTAATTATTGCCCTAACTCAACAACCGAGAACAATTCAGAAACCATTCAGTTATTCAACTTTTAATTAATATTAATAGGCGCTCTCTCTTTCAGAAGAAAGAATACTGGAAGATAAAAACTCCTTAGAAATCTGCGTTACCCGCAGCTGTGGAGTGTAAATTAATGCGAAAACAATAAAGAGAGTCAAAAATAGCGTCCTCGGGATAAAAATTAATTCGGAATGGTTATTGGTGGCGAGGAGTGGGGAACAAAAGTAGCTCGGTGTGGGTGCGCCGTAATAAACGTCACGAGAGAGATGGGAAATGAAACGAAACTAAAGCGAAGTCGTGACGCCTCTAGTAGACTCGTCGCCAAGTGGAAATTCAAACACAATTTACAGTACTTGTTCATACAACATTTTCAAATGTAGGTTTTTATTAAAACGTTATTTTTCTTTGCAAGCTAGCTGATGTATTGTCGTGGTATATCATTGTCTACTAAGTATATAAATTGTTTTTTATTACCCTTTGTTATCATTTTCTCTCATTTTAATCCTTTGAAATTTTATACAATCATTACTATGTATGTATTTATGATATAGCGTATGAACTGTCAGGAAATGACCTAAGAGCGATAAATAAAATTAATCATCATGATCATAGACTACCGCCAGGTCTATTCAGAGGGGGCACAGATTTTAACTTAGAAAATGGACCGAACTTCAAGACTTAAAAAAACTAAATTAAGTACCCCACGCCATGCGCCAGTCCGATTCTGTTTGCTTCCAGTTTTGCTGTGAGAGACAGGTCGAAAGAGTATTTCTTTTGTTTTTGACGTGAACTTTTTTTTTTTACTGCGCAGTTAGTTGATCACGAACGATGCGAGGTTGAGGAAAGGAGAGACCCGAAATTCCGGAGTACTTTTGATTATGACGTTTGCTTGATTTCGTCGTCTGATTGGGGGAATCGGAAAGTGACGTAGAAGTTCATACAAATCATTTGTTTTCAAGATAAAACGCACCACGCACAAAGTTTTCAGACACTGAAAGAAAGTCAAATGTTACACAATTTTGTGTTTTACTTGTTTATCTAGAAAAAACACACATAGAGATATAGATTAAATTGCATTTTTTTCCTTATCCGTTATTGTCTAATTGCTGGGCAAAGGCCACCCCTCTTTTCCTCCACCGCAGCCGCACCCAATTCCTTTCACGGCGTTTAGGTCATTCCGCCATCGCTTCCGAGGTCTCGCTCTTCCATGTCGGCTGCCCTTTGGCACTTAGGTAATCACTAGCAACCCTAGCCCGCACCACCGGCTGGATACTTCGACAGACGTAGGCTGCCTAGTCCCATTCAAAATTTCCAGCTCTTACTTATACTACAGGTTTTGAAAAAAATATTATTTTTATGACTTACCTCTGGGCAATGGCTCTATCACCACTTTGATGGCTCCCACAGCTGCCAAAGTTGCAAAGAGCCAAAGAACCTGCATGGCCCGTCGGTTTACCAGCCCATCCATCCTGAAGGTTTTCTCTACCGCCTTAACATGACTCTGGAACAAAGAGAAAGAGTAAGTAAGTAAGTAAGTAATATATTTATTTCCTTTACAAATATATGATCGGGTATACAATAGTGATAGCCTAGTTACAAGATAATTATAATATTTGCAAAAGCAGGATACCCTGTGATTTAGGACTCCAGGCCTATTCATACCTATTCAAAATAAATAGTTATGGCAATTAGAATACACGAAATACAGAAATAACCGTTGCTATCCGAATACTCGTACAATCCTAGTATCCATTTGGCGTTAAATTCGTTATCAAATCTAATTTGCGTCCAATTTGCAGCCCCTTGATTGACTTATCTAAAAATAACTCTGTTCAATCCTCGAAAACGTTTATCCGAATTGAAAATAAAGGGGGTTACCTAGTCTCAATTGCTAGATGTTCTTGTTTCAGTGATATGATCCAATCCAACTTTGAACCTTAACTCGATCCTTCGAGTCGGCGAAGTGAGTTCAGCTAATATCTCGCGCCTTTGCATTTATGAATAAATATCTTTAGAAAGTTCATAGAGGATAAAAGACATCTTCGAGAAGGAAGCTTACACTTCGCTTCATTACTAAAAAAATACATATAATTCTCAAGGTCACATTTTATTATGATTTGACACTGACCCTTCATTTACATAGGAAGTAACTAATAATATCAGACCATTATATTTATCGCTGTTTTTAACCTTTGGTTAGTAAAATAATCAGACCATTATATTTATCGCTGTTTTTAACCTTTGGTTAAAACAGCGATAAATATAATGGTCTGATATTATTAGTTACTTCCTATGTAAATGAAGGGTCAGTGTCAAATCATAATAAAATGTGACCTTGAGAATTATATGTATTTTTAGATAGGAACAAATTTATTTTATACCGTTAATTTTACTCCACCAATCCTCCAATAGCTTTTCCCAGTTCCATAAGAAAGTTAAACTCGCAAATCCACCTCGATCTGAATATTGTTGAATTCGAAAGATAACGCGCTGAAGAAAAAGGCCTTTTTATTCCACCACTGTTTATACATTTCTTTGAAAGTTTAACCAGCTGGATTAAGACTGTTGTGTAGATAAAGTTGATGCAAATTCCATCGGATTACTGAAGTAATTTCTTTTAAACGAGTTCTGTAATATTTGTTTTTGATTAGAATAGTAAATCAAAAGCTTCTTAGTCCTAATAATAAATGTCGCCAAGTCAGTCTGGCTAATATAACTTTTAAGAGCTTTAGAGTTATATTGTGGATTAAGATATGGTTAGAATTTAAATTATAAGTAAAGACTTAAATAAAGTGCTTTTAAAAGTGTTTGCTATGTGATGCGTTTTTATTTTGCTGTAGACGATATCTTAAGCGCAGTTGTGCCATGAGAATACATTTTCTATATAGCAATCAATTCCATACACACACAAATTTCCAACTAAAGCTCTAGTCAAAACCGCTCATTTCTAGTGCAATCTGGTGCAAACCAGAATAGCGAGCGAAATGACCTTGCGGCGAGGTCTGGATCACACTTAAGCCCTCCTATGCTGGTTTGTATGAGAGTGAAATGTAACTGCACTCAGTGTTGTGTGAACGCTTTTCAGATAGTCGTCGCTTGGTAGACCTGCGTTTGTGGCTAGGGACATTTTGTATAAGTATTTTCAAAGAAAAAAGGTTTAGGTATACATTATTTTGTATATTTACGGGACTTAACGCGATAATTTTAAATAGGTATGTTTCACGATACGACCTTATTTTTGCCCGACATTTCGGCAATAATAATGTGTACTAAGCCCGAAAGCCTCAAACAAACAAAAGGTTTAGGTATATTTATATTCTTCTTCTTCTTTGCGAGTCGATGACAAACCCTAAATTTATATTTTCAAATAATTTACTTCATAGTTCTTATCTAGCTTTCTCAAGAAGCGTTTCATATGTAGTTTCATTACAACATAAGATATCATTGTAAAGTAAATGATGATACTGAAACTACTGATAAATAAAAAAAACTAAAACTATGAAATTATGTCGAATAATTTGTTTCTATAAAAGAAAAAAGGGTTGCCATAAAGAAAATTCTAATAAGATTAGCTGAAGTTAAGCTGTGAAGATGTTATAGCTATACTAAAATTCAATCAAGTGATTTAATCGAAAAATCTGATAAGTTCAAAGTGTATAAACTAACGATGTATTAAAAAAAATTGCTGGCATCTGTGAAATGACGTCGTTAAAAGAAGTATAGGATATATCTAGTGGTCTTGTTTGTGTAAAGGCAGCAAAATAATTACGCCGGCCGTGGTATCTTGACGCTTTAATCAGGTGTCACGCCGCGCCTCTGGAGTAATTAGACGTGTCTGTAGTTTGTACCATCGTCGGGCGAATGAGTAATAGGGACCTTTCAGAGCTGCCTTAATTGCGAATAGGCGCGATAACAAGATGTACCGCTTCGAAGTATCTTGTACCGTAGTACGTTTTGTTTGACCACAAACTTTGATGTATTAAGTTAAAAATGTAAGTTATTTCCTAAGTTCAAAATTTTATTTACTTATTTGTTTGTTACGATCTTGTCTGTTTGTTTGGTTGCTTGATAGGTTAATTGAAATTATTTTTTATTCAAAATGGTCGAAAGAAAATGATTAATAATATATTTTGACTTTGACTTTTTTGACATGTTGAGAATGAGAAAATATTTTTATTCAGTTTTTCCGCCTGAAAGATAAAATTATTATCTCGCGTTAGCATAGTAAAAGTTTCTCTAGAGTTGGTAACTTACGAAATTAGTGAAATTGCTGTTAGTGAGGTGCGAAAAGGTGTAAAAAAAGTGTAATTACACTCTCGTCGTCGGGTCATTAACAATAGTTACAGAGCCCGCAGTGCAGCCCTCCTGCAACGTACCGCAACTAAACGTAAGTTCTACATTATTTTTGCCGTGAAAAGAATTTCGGTGTAAACAAACAAATATTTTTGATTCCTTATTGTGCGTTAACTTCACTTCTTTCTCTTCTTCTGACTAATAAGTATTATATTATTACATTATTTTGTATTTTATGAGCGAATATTGTTTAATTGGTATAAATGAAGTCACGATCCCTGTAATTTAAACTATTTATACCTTTTACATATTTATAAAAAAATGTTAGTATATGTTTATTTATCTCTGAAGGTAAATTACCAAATTACTTTAAAAAATGAGAAGGTCAATTGTTTTTGATTTTAGATATCGTACCAACTACATAATTCAATTTTACGCTACGCATATTGAGTGTTAAAC
This sequence comes from Teleiodes luculella, assembly GCA_948473455.1. Taxonomy (NCBI): domain Eukaryota; kingdom Metazoa; phylum Arthropoda; class Insecta; order Lepidoptera; family Gelechiidae; genus Teleiodes; species Teleiodes luculella. The sequence goes on from OX419596.1 coordinate 7,187,498, forward strand.
GCTATTGCTAAAATTCATTTTGTGAAGTCAGTAGGACTCATTTTTTTATCTGATAATAACATAAACACAACTGATATGGATGTGGTAAACATTAATTACTTACAATAAGCGCATAAAGTTATTACCTAATTAAAAATGTTAGTACAAAATTCTGTTATAAAATCACACAGCATTTTCGGCCAGTCGAATTATTTATTTACTAACAGAGCTTATTCAAAACAGAAGATTAGGTTTTACGACACTTTGCTAACAAAAGGACTGAGGAAACGGTTCTAATTTTACCAAAGCAGTTAGGATAAACAAACAATGAGACTGAACGATATCTGGAGTTAATTTCGTCGTAACGCCAGCATTACTTCAAACAAAGACAGTTAAAGGAAGATAATCAGAGATGGTTTACCATCTAACCAAAATCCTTGTCCTTTGTATCGACAAGATGGCGGTGATTCAGCTACAACTGTAGCTTTTAAAGATTTCCTAAGAATAAAATCCAAAAGCTCTTCAACCAATAAATTAGTAAAGTTCTTAGTCTCGAAATCGCATAACATAATAATCACAGACTGTGAGTATTCGAGAAATTCATTGGGCCAGATCATACGAGCGGTCATTCCCGTGCTCGCGTATTTCTTGCAAGCGTCAAATAGGACACCGATGATAGTGTGTTTAATTTGGTCGTACGATGAAATGAGCTTTGCAGTCAAAAATGATTTGGTTAATCTTATTTGAAATAAAAAGATTTTAGTATGGTTTGATATGAAATGCCATTCTGTGCAGAGACTTGTGTGATTCATTTGGTCGTGCGACAAAATCCCAACCTATGCTTGTACAATCATTTTCCAATTATGACAACGCATATATTTTTGTCACAGATCTGACTCTGGGTTAGAACTTTTTTCCCTTTCGAGGTAATTCAGAAACCTGCTTAATTGGTTCCCAGACGGGAAGCAAACGGTCCTGAGTTCTGATCAACATTGATCCTTTCGACGATGCTATCAGTTAATTATAGAAAAATGCAACTGGATATAATAAGGAATGCCGATAGTTAAATAATAACTCGATTGATATTTTTTCTATTTCAGATCTCATCAGGCATGATTTTTAGCGTCTGCACAAGACAATAGAAAATTTTCTTGCCTATTACCAAAATTATAGCCTGGCTCTAGAGAGTCGAGAACAATGGAATTTTCACGGCTATTTTCGTAATCCCCGAGGTGTATTGCATAGAGGGTGTTTTGTATTGCCACACTGCAAAAAGCACTGAGACAAGACATCGATTTTTTAAACGATAAATCCATTGGGTAGTCGGTTATTGTTGACATTATTATGCTTTTTTTTCACAGGAATAGAAGTAGTAAAAGTACTGCGTACGTCACCTTCGTATAATAATTATGTATGTTACGGTGTCTCTTTAGTTGCGTATGTTTTGAAGTCATGTACCTACTTATTTAAACTTTCGTTTTAGAGAATGAAACGTAAATTTCATAAACAAACAAAAGTAAGAGGTGATGCGATATTTAGTTTAAAAAGAACTAAAAGCTTTGGCGATTTGTTGTTATTTTAATAAGTAGGTACACTAGGTACCTATTTTACTTTATTTTCAATTTATAGTCTAAGTTTACTTACGAGTACTACCTTTAGGCAGTTCAGACGAGTTACGAAATACGCATAAGGTGTCGTACGCTTCCTAGTCAGAATCCATGTTGGGATCGTCTTTCGTGCTATAGACTAGTTAGCCAGGTGCGGTGGCTAAATCAGAGACAACAAAGGTGGGATTGTGTGCCGCCGAGCACTTCGCGCCACTTTCCCTGCGCCGCGGATTGAGAGGAGAGCCAGAGCACTGGAATTACTCGTACCGTTGCCAAAAAAAAGCAAAAAGGCAAAAGTCTCTTTCAGTAAGTAACAAATAAGCAGACCTCTCCCCTAGCATGACCGTTGTTCACGTGTGACAGACAATTTTGTCGTGCGTATACTATACTCTTATACTACCTATTGGAGGATATATCAATATGCAGGGTTTCTCGTAGTATTTTGACACCTCGGTAAGGGATATAAAGTTTGTCATGGTGACCATGCTGGGGGAACTGTTGTGTCGTCTCTCTGTAGGTAGGTGATTGTCTTTTGTAACTAAAATATCATATAAATAAAATCCTCCTAATTCTTCTTCCGGGTATTTTTTTAGGTTGTTTGCTGGCATCTTTAAATTTATTACAATATGATACAATTTTATTTGGATAACCATATTTTTCGGAGTTTGTGCATTTAGTATCTCTAATGAGTTTATGTCATTCTGTAATATCACTGCAGCATAAAATCATAATAGTAAAATAAATAAATTGCCTTTTTGCTTTAAATGTATTGCTAAAAAGGGCACCAGGTACGCTTTCGAATTTCATCGTTAGCTTAGCATTATACATAATTACTGATTGTGGCTTTTCCAAATGATATTTTCATAATAAATAAATAACGCAGAGTTACTTTTATTGTTTTCTATGCAGACCTTCCATCGGTAACCAGACCATTAAAAGGGAGGGTGTGAAAATTTGCTGCTTATTTTCACGAAGCAGACACATGCATATGCATCCTAGCGCGTGCTTGCTACTGCAGACTCGCATCTTTTGTGCACTACCTATTCAATTGTTTTGGCTGCAAATGAACATGGAAAATTAATTAGAGGCATTGCCGTCGAATTGTTTTCTCTTCAAACCAACAAGGGGCTTAAAGGTGCTATAGGTAGTAATTGAAAATAGATTTTAATATAAAAGAAAAATAACGAAAAAGGAAGCATAGAAAATATTTGCTTTATTTCCGACCCCTTATCAAAATTTTATGAAAAACAAAGTACGGTAGAGGGCGTGGCCGCCGCTACTGCCAGACAGGCTGAAAGTTTATTAAAAGGCAGGAATATTCAGGAGGTCTATTTTATCTGCAGTAGAGTTTTTTTTTGTAGCCGACTGTTGCCGTCTTGCAGGCAGCTGTCATGCTGCGGTGTCTATGTAGAAAAGAGGGGTGCAGAATTTTATCTCATTTTACTGTCACAAAAATATTATGAGATTGGTAAAACTTTTTGAAGATGCCCTTTTATATTATTTTATCGAATTTCAATAACAAAGGTTAACGATTTTACTCCTTGAGTTTTTCAAATATGTTTTTATTTTATTTCGCTGTTTATTTGAAGATAGATGAATTAAGAGTATATAGGTAATAATAAAATAGAATAGAATATAATTAGTTGCACACCATGAATGACAAGAAATATAAGAAAATATATTTTTTTAAACTATTATACGTTTATTTATGACTTAGATCATTATTTTCTGTTCAATAGGACGCGAAATAATTGTGCAATACACGGACAGGAACATAAATAAGCATCACAAATTATGTGGTCATTTTCCTCCGCATTGTTTTGTTTCTTTCAGGCAGCACCGGCCTGCTGCGAATATTGTAGCACCTGTACACTGCCTTTGTTGTACGAGCCTGGATTCTTTGTGAAAGGCTCCGGGGCAAAGGGTCTCCTGCCACATACAACCTGCCTTTGTACAGCCTTCAAACTGCCAGATACATTCCTCTTAGTAGACACTCGGTTCCAATACTACCAAGTTACTATCTGCTATAATTTAATAGCAAAATACTCGTAAAATTTTAATTTGGACCACTTGTGAAAAATTGTATATTTGTCTGATAAATATGAAACATTTGTTCAAAGAATTTGTAACTCGTTGTTAAAAATGTGAGTGTAATTTTATCTAAATTATACTTTAAGTAACCTTAATTTAGAAATTTATTGTAGGTTTTATAGCAAAATTATTTTATATTAGGTGTATTAAGATATCGTCTTAATAGTTCTTAGCTTTTATATTATGTATAGTATTTATAATATAGGTATTCCATTCTACTACTCTACATAACTAAAATTTTTATCACATTGCATTCCATTTTGCATCTCTATTTTCGAAGTCCAAATAAACTCGCCCCGGTCCCTTTTCAATAAAGTCCCAAACCAATATGGCAAAATATTAAAATTTTCCGGAACATCTTCATTCATATTAACCTACAGAGATAAATATGCACGCAATTTTCATCCATTCCTGTCCTAATGACTTTCGCCGGCGCCGTAAAGCCCCTCATTTTACACTTTGACGCGTTCACTTACTAGACCTGCCACGATGACATTTCCCTATGGTACTGAAATAAGAGAAATAAAAAGAGCTTTAAAGTACCCCCGTCTACCGTTAACATAAAGTCGAAAATGGAATGGGCTGCCGTTGAGCGGGGTGACTTTTGTCTATTCTGAATCTTCGAGGACGGAGTGTAATTTCGTTGAATGATAAAAGGACTCAACTCGAGGCGAGGTTTATTGAAAAAGTATCTCGAGTGTTATAATGATAGGGAAGGAAATTCGATGTTGGTTAAACAGGAATTGTGAATTCTGTTGTGGGGCAGCTTTCGTACAAGATCGTTTTGTCTATTGGTAATATGAGTCTCGGTTCGCAGTTTCGCACCTCTGAACAACAGGCCTACTTTTTTCTCACTTTTTATGAAGAGATCTCAATAGGCAGCAGAATGTGTGAATTCTTATATTTTACTTCTATTGAGACTAGAGACCTGTAGTAATGGTAGTCATCTTTTGTATTTGAAGCTGTTTCAATTTATCTTTGATCGCGTATACCAAACTATCCTTGCATAGAAACTTGCGAAATAATTTCCTATTTTAAACTAGCTGACCAGCCTGAAGCATTCTCGCCGCGGCAATGGCATAGTTTAAAATTTCATAAATGCCGAACTGTTCATATCTATGCATCGTGAAGTTGCAGCGAGGAACGCACGGCATGCGATCTATGGCAGATATCAGTTATTTTAACTATGCTATCGATTACGGCAGTTCGTTTTAATTATATTTTATGTTAGTTTTATTATGGCACTTGCTTGCTTATACCTCTAGTATGAGAACCGAGGTAATTATATAAATTGATTAATTTATACACAAAAGTTTACTTTGTGGTAAGTATTTTGCATACGTTTGGATTCTTTTTTATTAAAAAATAAAACATAAATAAAATATTAAAATAAAGTATGCAAAAGAATTAAGACTTAATTACTAATTTAACCGATTTGCACTTAATCAGTGTTCTAAAAGTTTGTTATAAAAACCAGTTTGTCTCGGTCGAGCCCGCGGACATCACCTTTTTAAGAGAGTGAACCCTTCCCCGCACCCTCGGTTACTTTCACTACAAGCTTTCACACTCAACGCCCCGTTACATGGGAAACTTGCGATGATGAGCAAAGTTTCCCTGCTGGGGGTATCTACGAGTAACACACAGTTTATAAACACAACCTTCTTTTGATTTTCTGTTTAACCGACCTACGCTTGTGTTCAAAGAAAGTACTAGAAAAAATTGCACGCTTCATGTGTTGTAAAATCAACGTATCAAGCGTCACCGGTAGAAATAGAAGAAAGATTAAAAATGATTTCAGTATTATTTGCTAAGGCAGGTAGATTGTTTGCATCCTTCTTTGTGACAAATGTTATTTCTTTTATTTCTCCTCATATATCCGACTGGGGTGGACTCATGCGCAGATAGCGTGAAATAAGGTTTTTGTAATATTCAGTTTTGAAATAGAAAAAAGGCAGTGATTTGTCATTGTATCTTTTTTATGATAGATAGTATACTTTTTACTTATATCACCTTATACTAATGTAAGTGTTTTCCGCGACTTTCCCGTTGCAGAACTGCTATTGTTATGTTCAACTGGATCTATACCGCGCTGCGACAATTGCCTAAAACGACAAATACAGGGATAACTCAAAACAGAATAAATTAGAACTATTGTATCTTCCAATCCAATGGTAGACACATATATTGGTTGATAATTGTATAGTTCGAACAACACGCTAGACCAAAATGCCTAGCTTGAATCGGCGCAAGAATGCCGACCATGCCATTAATCATTTTTCAAATTCAATACATTGACACATAGCTGCGTTCGGTTTCGGCCTTTATGGTATTTTGGTACCAATCGGTATACATTTCAGAAATAGTGACTGTAATATAAGGACATACCTATTTGGATATTCTATGTTTTTACTTAAATCTTAGTTCCCTAGTAGGTGATTTTTGTGACAAATCTAATATCATATGAAAACAAAATAAGACTGCAAATTACCTAGAAAATGTCGTATACCAATTTTCACAACTTTTTCGAGCAAAGCTGATGAAGCTTAAACATCTATACAGAACAGGTCAGTAAAAAAAAAACAAGTCTCCTAGCCTTCATAAGCTCGGAATAAAACATTGATTTTTTGTTGAAACTTACAGAAGTAAATCAGAAGAGCGCCTTCGTCGCCTTTGCCTACTGTACAAGAATTAAGCTAATATTACAATAAAAATGTTCAAAGAAAATACTGTGGAGGAATAGTACTTTGAGTACTTTACAAATTTGCATGAGTTCTTTAAAGGCGACGGAACGTGATCTGCCTTTGAAATGACGATAGCAACAACTGTAAGTAAATTAATGTTATATAATTTTGGTAACAATGGCTGTGTTATAAAATGATTAAATTTTGAAATATACGAGTATCAGCCTATTTTTGATGCCAGAAATGAAAAATATCTATTACGGGAAGGATTTTTCCAGTTAGCTCAAAAGCCACTAGCGTAGTCGCGCGCTACAACTGGACTAGTATTAATAACTAAAACTTTGTTTTATATTATCTCATCATACAGTTCTGTTCCACAAACACTTTACGGAGCGGCTCTTTATTTTATTCACGCAAACAGTACGAAGACTTAATTGAAATAATGTAAACAAAGAATTTCCATCAGAGCAGAACGACCGGAGCAAACTCCTGAATCACTGCGTTGCTGATATTTTCACCCTGGAGCATAATTTATTAACACACAAATTGAATATATTACAGCCGCACGCTTTTGCAAGTAAAGTATTCGTAAAGGTAGTTTTTTGACATCAGCACAGGTGGGGAGGGACTCTAAAGAATCAACGCGTTTTTAAAATTTATCTACACCTAAAAATAAATAAATGAAAATAGTATTTATGCTCCATAGAGTAACCACCCGACACCACAGAATATTAAATAGTAGTTCCCGAATACACAGATTAAAAAATAGTTTGCGGTCCGGTGCGGGGAAATGAATCTCAATAAATACTACTTTGACATTTGTTTGGTTTTAGATTAGATAGTGCGTTAAACAATTTGTCTAATTCTAGTGATTACTCTATAAAAAGTCTATAGTCCTTTTCAGGACAGAAAATTATCAAGACGTAAAAAATACATTTAATGCGTCTATCGTACTGCTTTAGGATGTATTCGAAAATAGACAGATAAATAGAACTTTATTGATAGACGAAACACAGGCAGCAAATACTAACAAATACAAAATATTTAAAGTTCCTACGAAACGGACAACACACAAAAATAACATAATTTTATGAAAGAATCACAGTATTCTTTAAACAAACACTTTTTGCACAACTAGCGTTGTTTTCCAACTTTTCCGTAGTAGTTTTTAACTATCTGATATGTTCCACATATTTCACTTCTTACACCCCCAGGAATCAGTTTTTATGCAAAAAAAAAAAATGTACTTACAGATTTTCGAACTTATAAATAGTTTTATTAGGTATACAGACTAGATTTTGTTTGTTGTCGTTTGTAGTCAGTCTGTGAAAACTACCTGACGAAACATTTTCCTTCATTAAGAGATGATATCAAATCAAGATCAAGCTTTGGAGCTTCTATTACAAGTTTTCTTATTAGAAGTTACCCCATTACAACCCTCAGAGAAACTGTGATGCATATTATCGATCTGCGAATTGACAGTCAAAGGTCCGTCAACGTGTATCTATATATTCGGTGTGCATACGCCCGCGTGGTTCTTTTACTTTTCCGTGAGTTTCCCGTAGGAATAGAATATTATCTCGCTGTAAAAACTATCTAAGATGTTGACCGGGGATATGAGGCACTACCATGCAAAATTTCATTCAAATCGGTCCAACAGTTTCGTAGATGAGCCCGTACAAACAAATAAACAGACAATCAGGGAAATAAAAAAATGGAAAAAAGAAAATGTATTAACCTAACTAAACGAGTATGTATTATGTTCTATATCTGACTGGATTTTTATTAGTCATTTATATGCACAGATTTTTGATCTCTACAGTTTTATTACATATATGGAATAGTATTATATTTTATGACTAGAGTATAGAAACTCGGATATAGTGCATAGACAACAGAAATCGGAGTGAATAGGCCTAAGATGACCCGGCGTGACCCAGTCTTGTTCAACCCTGATTTTAGGGTAGGCTCGACCCCTCGGCGGGGACATACTCGTACATGAGCTGTTAATGATGAATATATTTCATGCCCAATGCCTATTACAAGATTAAAAAGCATAAACTATATGTTTTCCAACACTGCAAGCCTCTGGCACTCTGGTAGAGTGGTCAACACCTCAAAATACGAGTGACATCGCCATAGATTATAATATGTCATCCAAACAGAGAGATGGGAGCCGCTAAGCGAAGCGGCTCTTCAAATCTCTTTGCATCCAAAGAGCTAGAAAAGTCACCACCAAGTCACTACTGACAAATGGACTGACTCTGACTGTTTGAAAGAGAAAAGATAATGACAGTAGCCATACATATACAAAGCTTATTTTATATATTATTTTCAAAAGATAAACTCGTGTTCAATAAAAGTGGCTCATTATAGCCCATCCTGAGAAATAGAATAGAATAGAATTATCAACAAGTAAGAACTGGTAATAAATACTTAAATACTTATTCAAGTTAAAATCCAATCAAAAACATTTATGTAACATGTTTGCTGTCGTATAGTATTATTTTTTATTTATTACAATTTTCCGAACTATTTATTTCACTCATATTAACATTATAAAGAATAAAGGAAGATTTGATTGTTTGTTTGTATTCTAAAAACTACTGAACTCATTTTAATGAAACGTGGTTTAAAGATAGAATAGACCTTGGGGAGTAACATAGGCTTCCTTTTACTGCGAGAAAATTCCTCATTCCCACAGGAAAACGGTTAATGTAGGCGGAGCCGCTAAATGAAGAGCTTGTAATTTATACTCGTATAATACTTATTTTTGGTCTCGTCTTGCCCCCAATGCAGTGCAGTCCTTCTACCGTAAAACTTCCGTAAAAGTAAAATTAATGAGATCTAATGCAACCCCTTATTTTCCTTAACATGACAATGTATACTGGTTTTAAGAATCATTATTTTGCTAAAAATTATGTAATATCCATCTACCAAATCGATTTTAAATAATAATTAGTATGTAAGTAAATGTGAACTAATGAAGAATGTCGATTCGTTTTAACTTTCTATATCATTCAAAACTTTTTCAACTTTCATCGTAGAACCAAAATGTTTGCACTGTATTTAACAGGTTTCTTAGCTTGTTAGGCGCTTTGTAGGCTGTCTGGGAAGTCACACTCACTTTGGCGCGATTTCAATAATTAAAAAGAAAAGTGTACTTAACACTAAGAAGCTCCAAACTCAAAACACCATGATTTAGTTTTCGAGTTGATTTCCTGACCTCCGATGAGGCGAATAAAAAACCGGCCAAGTGCGAGTCGGAATCGCCCATGAAGGGTTCCGTAGCAGCCAGTAACATAATATAAAAGTTTTTGTAGTTCGTTGTGACTTTGATCGATGTTTTAATAATAGTGAAAGGTAAATTGCGGTTTACGATTTATGACGTAATAAAAAAAAACTACTTACTAGATCTGGTTCAAACCAATTTTCGTTGGAAGTTTTCATGGTAATGCACATCATATTATTTTTTTAGTTTTATTCTCTTATTTTAGAAGTTAGGGGGGACATACATTTTTCCACTTTGGTAGCGTCTCTTGCGCAAACTATTCAGTTTAGAAAAAAATGTTATTAGGAACCTAAATATCATTTTTGAATACTTATCCATAGAAACACCACACGTATGGGTTTGATGAAAAAAAAAATTTTTAGTTTCATTTCTATGTATGGGGTCCTCTTAAATTTATTGTTTTTTTTTTCTATTTAAAAAAAAATCTTAATGCGGTTCACAGAATACATCTACTTACGACGGACAGACAGACATTATGAATCTATAAGGGTTCCGTTTTTTGCCATTTGGCTACGGAACCCTAAAAATAAATAAAAAATTTGCTATTTAGAAGATCAAAACGCATATAGGCGTATTTTTTTCATTTTTTACTTACTTTACAGATAACTGCAAAATGTGTATAATGCGCCTTATCCGGATATTTAAACCGGAGTGGTTGAAATTGTGCGGTGGCTGGTTTCCTTGTATATGTGACCTTGTTTTAGTTTTTGTGGGATTAGCTCTCTTTGCTATAGTATTTGTTATTCTTTTGGGAGTCAAAAAGAAAATTGGAGCAGATCAACCCGTTACCGTTAGTCCTGACGATTAATTTTTTCACATTGTATTTAATAAAAAAAAAATTTTTTCTTATTAAAATGATCTATCCATGTTTAATTTGTGTTTTTTTTTATTTAACCATGTTGTGATTAATTTTTATTGTAATTTATTATTAGGGACCGTTACCAGCTCAAATAAGCCCCCATCAATGACTTAGACGACCCGGCGTGACCTCACCCTGATTCAGGAAGGCTCGAGCCCCTTGGTGGGGACATAATATATAGGATATTATCGAACGAGTCATAATTTGAAACCCGTAGAACTCTCACAAATTTAAGTAAATTATTTCCCACCAAGCAACTAAATTATCTGCAGCATTAAGTAGTTTATCTTCAGTATTAAGTGGGAGCATACTAGCTTACGCTTCTTGGTGTCGCCTATTTAATTAGCTTGTAGCACCAAGCACAGATGCTGCCCTAATCCTCTTGCAGCTAATTTACATATTCTTAAATATATTCATTTATCTCAGGTCCTATAATGTAAACAAAAATGAAAATTTAATTTCTTAACAACCTACACTGTTAAGGCAGGTATATTCACTTATAGAAGTAATTAAATCAATACTAAACCTTTTACTTTATTGGCACTCCAGATACAAAATATTATAACTTTAAATAAAATTCATTGACTCTTCTTCCTCTAATTCTTACGGTGGAAATGTGATTGGACATAGTGGTTTTAGTTTGTATTTTTTACATTTCTTTAATATTTATAACTAGTTACTTAAATCAAAGCCAACTGGCAAAATATCTCTATTGTTTCATTTAATTAAATCGCAAAATGGATCTAATACTCGAGGCTAGATCAAACCGGTGATAAAATTGAATTAAAAAAATAAAAACCACCACCACAAAACCATCCTTTCAACAACTATTACATTTATCACACTAATATTATAAAGAGGAAAGATTTGTATTTTTTTGTGTGTGTATGTATGTATGTTTGTAATGAATAAACCCAAAAACTACTGAACCGATTTCAAAAATTCTTTCACTATTAGAAAGCTACATTCACCCTGAGTAACATACCTTATTTCCACGGGAAAAACTGTTAACGCGGGCGGAGCCGCGACGGAAAGCTAGTTTAATAACTTTCAAGAAAAGAAAGAGGTCAATGAACTCATACTTATACGTATATTTTTGGCTTACTAGCCAACATCCTTCTATGCTATACTATACGCTATAGCTCAATAGTATAGCACAGTCTGAAACCAGCTTAATTCCATAAGTGCGATCACCCTCAACAAAGGGTCGTGTGATCTAATGCGTCTAATTTTAGAGGGACACGTTAGCCTAGGGTAGCGGTTGGTACCTAAACCGTTACATGAATTTGATCACGGTAAATGTTTGTGGTGATGATTTATTGTGGGAAAGCTAAAAAACTTAAGTACCAGTATAAAAATACATAAAAGCTGCTGCTGCATAAAAGAAAGATTATATTGACATCATGATAGGTGAACATACTGAGCAAAGGCAGTCGCTTCTAGCAATCTCTTCCAGACAAGATAGATATATCCATTAGGTACCTGTAAAAATATTTTTAAGGAAGACACTTTCCAGATTTCATTCGACTATGCTGACATATAAAATCAGATCAAGCATAAACTTAAAAATGTGACTATTCTTATGTATTTGTCTATACCCAACGGGATTCCATGTCTGAGAGAGTTATAAAGAACAAAATTATTATTCACTAGCTGTCCGCCCGCGGCTACGCGCGCCTTTTTTTTTATTTTTCCGTGCACAGTTTCCCGTAGGCATGAGATATTTTCTTTTAACAAAAAGTATTAAGGTCTTAAACGTGGTTATAAGGTACCACCATGCAGAATTTAATGTGTGCTGAGCCGTATAAGTTACTTTAGTTTTTTAACTATCCCACGGGAACTTTTTCATTTCCCGGTATTAAAAGTGTCTAAGATATTGGACCGGGAATATAAGGTACCACCATGCAAAATTTCATTCAAATGGCTCCAACAGTTTTGGAGAATAGATCGTACAAACAAACAGAGAATGAAAAACAAATCTGGATTTGTTCTAAATCACTTCTTACATCCCCCAGACTCGGTATTTAGCATTCTTTTCTGTCCTCCACAGATTTATTATATTTATAGATAAATATATAGAAAAAAGAAGATGTATAAGTCGTTAAATACAAAAAAAGGAAACGAGTCTAATTAAATAAATTCTATATAGTTTAGTCTAGACTAGACCATGGAAGTGAGACTCTTGATTAATTTTTGTAATAATGCAGGCGAGGAGGGTGGAATTAACTCGGGTGGGTTACCCTTTGAGCTGCGGTAATTGAAATCAAACATCCGGATTTTCACTTAGTCTGAACTTTTGTGTGCAGTTAAATAATGTTTTTAAACGTTCATTCTTCTCATTATTTTCTTGAACTCCGTAATCAGGCAGTTCAATGAAGGATTTATTGAAAACTAAAGAAAGAAGCTTCTAATTAGTTCGATGGATGGCGTTGGAATAAGCCGGGCTGCTGGTGTGTTGCCATAAGTGAAAACAAAAAAACATATTATTAACATTTTTATTTGCATAATATTAACCAGAGAGGTTGGAAAGCCGCGCTTCGTAAATTCGTTTTAAAGCTGATTTTGACATTATCGCTATCTTTGACGAAGGGCCTTTTCGAGATATTAATAAGCATTTTTTAATAATTTTTGAGATTTTTTTCGTTCCCTATTATTCCATAAACCCAGTTCAGCCCGGCTTGTACTGCTGCTATCTATCGGTACAGTAGCCAGCACGTGCAACTGGACATAATGACCTTGAGAGCGTCTTTATCCCGTAGTGGTAGAACGAATTTTAAAGTGCTAATTTCTAACCGCTTATGCTAGCTACTGGCTACTGTACTTATTTTCACAACTTTTTTTTTCATTACAGCTATCAGATAATTCCTCATTGCTACACAAAACCGGTTATATTTTAAAAAATTGAAAGAAAAAAAATCGTGTAAAAGTAATATCATTGAAAAAGAAATTACACAATAGGCAACAATAGGTCAATCAATCAATCTTTATTATAGATAGATAACACATTGAACGTAATTAAAATTACTAACAAGGACGATGATGAAACCAAAACAACAATACGAAAAAATAAAAAAATCTGCTCTACGATTGCAAAATCTCGCCACGTTTCCATTAGCTAGCAGATAAGAGGGTAACGATCATCGGACATATTAAATTGTTAAGTGTTTTGATAAACACAGACAGGGGTTCGAAATGATGGGCTGGCAGAGTTTGCATTTGAATCATCAGGGGACGCTGGCACACGAACTATGATTGAAATTGTTGGCGGTTTCGTATTAGGCGATTGTACTCGTAATATGTACTACGAAAGCTAGATAGCATTTCATTGAACAGGAAGATAAAGCGCTTTTCGTTATAATTGATTTACAGCGAACATTAAAGTCTCTTTATAGGTGATTCAGGGAATGATATTTATGGTAAAGTCCTATAAATGATGTGGATATATTCACGATGCGGGTAACAAGAAGTATCTCGTAATTTTATTGTAATTAAATTCAATGCATTTCTTTCAGATCATTACAATCCATAGACTATTACTTTTTTTTGTAAATTACGTATGTAATAAATATCTAAAATACAGTTTTATTGATGTTGAGTCCTAACATTCAATTAACAAAAGTAGAGTTAGCACCGTCTCCAACGGGCAGGATACCAGAATTGGCTATCATGATCCGTTGACAAAAGGTGCTGGGCTTATCTCACGGATTTAGATGAACTCAACCCCACGATATCGTTCAGAATAATGGCGGCTCGATGCCGGCATTGTTTGAGCATGAAATTAAAACTGAACGGGTTCACACGTGCGCGTTCCGAAGATAAGGGGCGCCGCCTGCCCTTGCGCATTGATTTGATTCGCGCACTCGTATCCAAACGAGTGGTTTGAAACTAACGCCGCTCTCGAAAGCTACAAGCCGGGTGTAAAATAGTGTTGCCTTGTTGTTGCGATTGCGACACTATGGCTATCGAAATCTGACATTTGAGACTAGTAATTAGTACTATCACAGTACTATCGTCTAGATCCAAATTTATTAGTTTCTATAATAGTAAATGTCGTGACCCTTGAGAGTACGCATTTGATAATCTTATCACGGAAAAAATAGACGACAAAACTTTTATCGATTTCAAAACTTTTGTTATTGCGAAAGTTGGTTAGCAAGTATTCTTCCACACACAGTATTACTTGTAGAATGATTTGAAGACGAAAAAGACTTTTGCATTTATAAAATTTGCTAAGGTGTGGAGGCGCTAGTTCCCAACTATTTTCTTATAACGAGTCTCGCCGATATGTTGAGGGTTTGCTCTTTTCTTTATTTGATGGTAGAGTGTTTATCTTGCTGCTGGATTAACGCATTGTTGATTTTAAAACGGGCTCGAGCACATACCTACTTGGGGTACGTCAGAATACTATTTTTTCTGGCGTGAAGTTCTTATTGCGTTGGTGTAATTTGTCAAAGCAAATTTCAAAGCCGTGTAAAATTACCTATAATAAAACATATTTTAAACAGTCTTTCTAAAAAAGATATTCTATTTAATTTAATGTGAAAGTTTGGTATAAAAATATAGCTGAAAAATCCTTGAAATTTTATATTACAATACTTCAAATATGTAATAAGTAAATTTTAATTTTCATATTATGTATTTATCAGAATTATTATCAGATTATATAACATCCCATCTAAAAAAATTTGCAACCGGGTATTTTTGATCTTTGAAGTTAAAAAAATACCATTTAAAATCCTATCGCATTAATTTTTTTATCTTCGCATATCTCACTTAGGGCACAGACAAAATAATAGTACCTTAGGGCATGCATGCAATAAACAACTAGGTACATAAATTAGTATTAGAACTCAAAATATAGGTCACATTACTAAGAGATATAGCTGAAGAAAGCGACTTGAATGCATCAACATTATAGAAGAGTCACAAGAATAAGCTAGTAACATAAACCATTCACGCGAACTGCTGTAATTACTGACTGTGATAGTCGCTACAAAACACTCTGTGCATAAACAACTATGGCGGAGCCTAGTAGCACAAGCAATGTAATTAAATATAAGGACAATGGAAATAGAAGCAAACTGTGTCTTTCATTGCAAATTATACATGTTCAAATAACACGTTTTATAAAATATATTATTTAGTAATTATATCATCATATTATATAGAAATCTGTCATTTATACTTTTCATAGGCTATACAGGACCTTTTATCTCAATTAATATTTTGGTAACCACGACACGGACTTGCCTAGTGAGGTGACCATGTTTAAAGTTAGCCTTTGAATCTACACAAACATATTTGTTTTAAGCCATGTATATCTACCACCTGTTAAAATTTATCTGTAACATGCATGTTTTTCAATGAATCATCACTATCACTATCACTACATAGTATAAAACAAAGTCGCTTTCTCTGTCCTTATGTCCCTATATCCCTATGTCCCTATGTATGCTTTAAAACTACGCAACGGATTTTGATGTGTTTTTTTTTAATAGATAATAATATAGTGATTCAAGAGGAAGGTTTATATGTATAATGCATGCATAATATACTTAAGGATATCCTACAATAACCATTTTCCCGTGCGGAGCCGGGGCGGGTCGCTAGTAAATAAATAAATCATCAACGGCTGGATCAATTCAAGCTAATAAATTAATTTATTATTAAGAAAAATACATCAAGCTATTTGCATGCTGCTTAGTAAAAATGAAATTGTGACTGCAACGAGTCGAAGTTTGGTATGTTAGCGTGCAAGTCGGCCATAAATGCAGCCACCCTGTACAAAATATTCAAGGTTTAATAAACAAAATGAGGAAGCCAGACGACGGGAATGTGAGTTTAGATAGGGTAATATAATTATTAAAGAAAATAACGTATTGTAAAAATAAGGGTTAGTGACAAACACAATAATCTGACTGTTAGTCAGATCGAAATGGTATTTTAAAGGTACCCCATCTTAGAGTATATTTAGAAAAATGTTGTAAGTTAATATTTTGTGTAACGTTTATACCCGCTGTGTCGCCCGCCCGGCGCAACCGTGGCAGCGCGACCCGCCCGCGGCCAGCGCGTGCGCAACTTTTTTTTTTTTTTTGAGAAATCGCGCGCCGGCCAGCGCAGAAAAATCATCATAATTTAAAAACTACACTGAAAAAAAAATGTTGCCATTGGAACAAAAAAACTTTGTTACTGGAGAGCCGTCAAAGGTAAATAGTTAAAAAGACATTGTTTTTATTGTTAACCAATATTTTTGCTGATCATAAAAAACTGTCATTTTAACAAAATATTGTAGATGACGAGACAATTTGAATCTGTCGCTTAGGCAAAGCCATTCTGTAGTTTGGACAGAGGTATTTTGTCGCTTAGACTAAGCCGCTCTGCAGTTGAGACAAAGCCATTTTGTCGTTTACGCAAGGCCACTTTGTTGCTTAGGTAAAGCCACTTTGTCGTTAAAGCTAAGCCACTTTGTCACTTAGGCAATGCCACTTTGTTGCTTAGGCAATGCCACTTTGTTGCTTAGGCAATGCCACTTTGTCGCTTAGGCAAAACCACTTTGTCGTATGTACAATAGAGAATGAGGCCGATCAACCGATCAAGCCAAAAACCAGAGGTATTGCTGTTAAATCTTAACCGCTTTTTCTCAGAAACATGTATCGTAATGTAGGTTTTGACACATGTTTCTGAGAAAAAGTGGTTCAGATTTAACAGCAGTACCTCTGGTTTTTGGCTTGATCGGTTGATCGACCTCATCCTCTATTGTACATACGACAAAGTGGTTTTGCCTAAGCGACAAAGTGACTTCGGCTTGATCGACCCTAGTATGAAATAAATTAAAATACAAAAATAGCAATCACGTCAAGAATTATTTATTATTTCTTAATTAAGAACTTAAAAACTAATACGATACGAATACAAAAAAAACCGTTTTTCAAACCGCATGACATTTAAATAATGACATTCGTTACTTCCCAATACGCACTCGGTCTGCCGATCGGTCGGTCAAATTTGAGAGGATGCCCTGTCGCGGGTCCCTTATCAATTATAGCTGGTGATGTGATAATTGGTTTCTGAAATAAAGAGTGAGAATAAATACAGATACATGTTAGACCATAGATATTTACCTACATTATGATACAGGCCTATTTCATGTAGTACCTACAGAGTTGTATAAGTATTTATCTATTTATATCCGCTACCTAGCTCTCATAATACAAGCGTTGCTTAGTTTGTCGTAAAAACCGACTAAGGGATAAATCCAGGGAATGGGCAGCAGCGTTCTCTGTGAATAACTACAACACCTTACACTGCGCTCGCCATTCCGCCTGCCAAGCGTGGTATTCTTCTTCGTGTATGGCAAATACCCCTCTTTTTTACTTTATTTCAATTAGACATAAAGGTACAGGTAGGTACTTACCGATCAGAGACGGCCCCAAATGCTCCAGGCCGTTGTTCTTGAGAAAATTCTCTAGATCCTCCATTTTAGATTAAATGCAGATATCTGAAAGAAAGCACGCGCGACCTTTCACAATGGCGACTCGGCTTAGACTGATGGACAGATGGACGCTAACGGGTTGCGAGATTTACAAAGCAGCCTGCGCGTGCGGCAATGGTACAATTGTCATTTTATTTTGGCAACATTGTTGCGGTGATAACCTGTATTTTGTTACTTTTCAACTTTGGCCTACTAACAATATAGTCTAGTCATAGCAACAAAAGTTACTTTGATAGATTATACTTTGCCGCGACATCACTTTTTATATTTGTTCTGTTGGCAAAGCACTGTTGACACCCCGTTCAAACTTTTTAATATAGTTACTGTACTTAAGTATGTTTTGTCGATTTAAATAAATAAAAAATAACAATAAAATATTTGTTAATGCCACTATTTACCTATTTTTGCAAGGACAAAGCATTTAAGTGTAGCAACAATAAAAATCTAACAAAGCTTTTATTAACACTTTGTTAGCCGTTTTTTTTTTGAGTGTACAAGGATATTCTTCTTGAAAAAAATACAGTCGATAGCTATGGACATGGGCAACATATATGCGCAGTTTTAAAGATTTGAACTGTTATTTGAACACTTTAAAAAAATAAATACGGCATAACCTAACCTAACCTAAAAAAAAAAGGCCTATTTTTAGAACGGATTTTTTCGCGTACTCACTTGAATCATGTCGGAATCCTCCAAAACACTCATTACTTAACACTTCACGATTATTTTGATATAAAACACACACAGAAATACAAAAAACTCATTAATATTTCCACAAGATACGACAGAGTTCCGATTGTAAACAGATGACGTCAGTTTTGACTTCGAAGAAAAAATACTCATCGAAAAAAAATTTACACCGGCCACCTATCATTTGCTTCGTAAACTATTTGAGAAGCTTTCCATAGAGGTGTCATAGCAAACAGTTTGGTATTTCATGCACAGATGGCACTTGAACACACAGATGTAGTCGCGGGGACTAGAGTCCCCGAGACGTGTAACATTTAGCCGACCGCGGGGACTAGAGTCCCCGTGACGCCACAGTCGAAAATGTTACAAATAAAAAACAAAAAAATGTCGCACTATACTCACATCAAACCATAGATATAGTATAGTAGTTATAGATTCGCCACCGTGCGACCGGGCGTAAGAGACAGACATACATTGAGTCTATCTATGAAGTGTGCCTATAACCCGACCATAAATTAACTAAAATACTATATGATATGAAGTGTGCCTATAACCCGACAATGAAAAAATGCTCGGTCGGTGATAGAGACAAAACATGATGCATCTTTTCTATTTCCTCTTTTAGGAATCGCAATAAGACTATCTTTTTCTGTCAAAGTGTGTCAGGCCCTCGCATCAAACGACGCTAAGTACCAGTTTTAAAGGTATTATTTGTAATGCATTAAAATTATATTTATTGATAACTTCGCGTCCAGTACTTGCTGACAGACAGATAAGCATTCACTTTGTTATTTAGCATCAAACTAGTTAAAATGAAAAATATATGGATTAAAATTATGTAAACTAGTGATTGAATAGTGATCCTCTTTCAAAGTGTGATAAGAATGCAATTAAATTCCTTTGTTATTTCATACTTATATTATAAATGCGAAAGTGTACCTATTTGTTTTTTTGGACTTCTTTCACACTAAAACTAGGCTACGGATTAACTGGACTTTTTGCACAGAGATAGATTGAGCGCTGGTGAGCGACATGTGCTACCTTTTACTGCGGGAAAATATCTCATTCCCACAGGAAAAGTAGGAAAACAAATGCGGGACAGCTAATTCGACATAGTCTCTATTCAAAACCGCCACGGAGATAGCGATGCAGCCAGGGTCATTATTCACACGCTATTTAGCAGTTAGAAGGCGATACCGATTTATCAATTCGACGTTTATATTCTGTTAAGTGAGGACATACGAGCGGGCATTGCATTTAATTTTTAGGGTTATCGTGATAGGAACCATTTTGTTAAATAAATTTAAATATTCGTATTTTCGTACCGAAGAATTCTGACTTCTCGGTTGTGCCGCCTTGAATACCCAAAGCATTACATCATTTCTAGGAAAAAAAAACACTTTTGAACAACGGTACTTGAGTTTTATTTCCTATTTTCTAATCTTTAAAACCTATTTACAATGCATGTGCTCGAAAAGAGCGTTTTCTAAGCAGCCAAACAGTGCGGAAAGTAGCACTTTTCCGCACTAGTGCTTTTTACTTTTCAGTTTTTTTTTTATTTTTGCTCAGCCTGTCATTCAGCCAGTCAACCTAACATTTCAGTATTTGAGATATTTTTATAACCAATTGTTACTAATATAAAGGGAACAATAAAAATAACAATTCAATAAACGCGTTTATAATTAGTATAATTACTTTAGAAATTGATTTTTATTGATAAATTACGTTCAAATATTAATTAAAAATTTGCGTGGCTGAATAAATTTTACTCATTGCCTTATTGCGATTCGACAGCTTTGCACATGCGCAGTAGATGTTTTTTTCAGCGCGAATGTGTTTTGTTTATGAAGCCCGTCATTTTATACGCCTTTTTAATATAACTGTTTTTTTTCTTGCACAATGCATTGTAAAATCTTGTATGATACATGTGCGAAAGATGATTTCCGACTCGTGTCGGCTTATACACTCATCGGAAATCACATACTTTCCGCACTAGTATCATAAATAACTATTTTAGTTACAGTTTTGTTAGTTTATGATAATATAATGTTATAAAATAAGTAGGTAGTTATTTATTGGTAACGCCTTTGTTGCATTGGGGTGCAAATTTTTTTCGTTAGAATATAAAGTTAAGTAAGTTTCTAAATATGCAGATTAAAAAGAACTTTTTATAGTACAATTTACTGCAAGGTAAGCTGAACACGCCCACCTTGATAGTCTTTTTTATCCAATGGGCATAAAAATGGTGCAAAATTCAAATTGTTCAGCTTAGCGTGCTCTTGGCTGCACTGTTCCGTGTGTATTGGCTATTATCAATCGACATTTATATTCTGTTAATCGTGTTTGTATACGCGGCGGGTAGAGCGGTGTAACGTTGGCTGATGATAGGTAGCGTTGTATCGGCTATAATTGTCACGGGGGCGATCGCTTGGTTGCCGATGAGTTATGGTTGCTTTTTATCATTTAGGGGTAGAAACCAAATTAAAAACCATGATAGGCAATATGATTTGGTCAAGGGATAACGTTAATATAAATAAATAAAGCAAAGGACTGACCAGTTCTTATGACTTACTTAAATACGAAATCCAAATTTATATAATTCAACAATAATGATAGATATATTATTATATTTTTTCAGCGATTAGAGATGCTTATTGTAATTTATTGAAACGACTTAAATACAATTAAATAGACTTAAATTTTTAGAACAATATAAAAAAAAGAAGTTTTTTTATAGCTAATAAATAAATATCTTAAACAAGGTAGTTGGTGGTAAAGGACGAACAACTAAACAGTTTATCAACACAAAATCACAAAAATACGTAAAAAAAATACATTGATTGATTAATGAAATAAATATTAATAAATCCTGGCACACACAGGCCAAAATATTCGCAGCGTCCGCGATCCGCGCTCCATAAGTCAGCCGTAGTAGGTGGGATAAGCTGTAAGTAAATCATCCGACGATGAATACGCGGCCCGCGCCCGGCGATAACAGTTAAATACGGCGCGTCTGTTCATATTGTGTGTACTTAACCCAGGCAGTGATGCACACGACACATCCAGCACTGTATTTTATGTGTGTCACTTGCTTTAGTTCCGTATTGGTTGGATACTGAAACCAGACTGATTATTGGAGTTAATTAATGTGCAGTTTCTCTATAGGTCTTGAAACTCCTTAAAAACGGTATGGTGCTGTGTGATGTATAAGAAATTCAATCAGGGGCAAAAGTTTATGGGATCGTAAACTTCTCACTTTTCCCAAAAGTAAGTTTTTCGTAATATTGTCTTTCTAGAGTAGTATAAACATTAGTAGATTACCTCGATCACGAAGTACCTCAATACCTAACTTAGTTTTTAGCACTGTTAATACTACAATTCAAGAACTAAGCTCAAATATCAGGCTCATTTGAACCCTTTCGATGATCTGACATGTGGAGAGGCAAGTTATTGAATTTAAGTTTACAAATCCACGGTCAGTCACAACGATTATGTCAAGAGATATATCACCAAGCTATTCTGTCTTATGAGGTAAGCAGACATTTTCTTTGATGAATGATTGCAACGGCGACTTGAAACAGAATAGTTTGTAGTATCCTTTGCTTTCAATTTCTAATGGCTGCAGTCTCGATACTCCATGCAATTGGTATTCAACGTATGCATATGCAAATGCATCGCGCAGGTGTGTTTATCCTGCTGATTTAATAACTGGCTCATATGCCGTTGCCGATACTGCTCCGAGCATCCCGAATATTGATGCCCTGTACGCATTACGGGATGCGAGACTATGGTATTAGCTAATGTGCCTGCCTAGGCGCTAGTCTAGACCACTTCAACGCCTCACCTAATATTATAATAATGTGTCTATCTAATCTAATCTATCTATTCTATTGTATCTATCTATCTATTAATATAATAAAATTGAAGTTCGTTTTGAAAAACTTTTCCGTCTGTCTGTCTGTCTGATTGTACACGCTAATCTCTGGAACTACTGGACGCATTTTAATAATATAGTTTATTCATCTGAATAACACATAGGCTACTTTTTACCGCGGGAAAGTACTTCTTTCCCACGAGAAAACCTGTTTATATTGGGTGTTGTAGGTTTTAACATTGATTGATATGAAAAATAATCTGTTTCAAGCCAGCCGATTGTTTTGCCTATATACTACACGTACTAAACGATTTTCTTGAAAAATAATACTATATTTTTAACATATTGATTTAACATATTGATTGTGGTAACTAAATCAATATTTTATTTTTTACACACTAAACTTTTTGTAAAGAATTGTGTAGCATTAGAAATGCAAATGTTTATGCGTGATAATAAAACGAAATTCATTTCATTTTTATCTCTAAATAACTCGTATAAAATAAACCCCTAAAGTCACACGTACGAAACGCATTACGGCGTCTCGCAACGCAGTGATAATCACGAGCCGACGACGTAATGAAATGTAGCGCAAAATAAAAATTGGAAAAAAATGCGTATCATTTTCTTTTAGCATCTGACGTTTCTCCCTGTTCATGAGTTGAAACATTGAAAGTAGGGTTGCCAAGGATATTTTATAAAAAACTATGATTGTAGTTAGAAACAACAAATAGCACTTTCATAAATTATAATAGCATTATATGATAATGGTAAGATTTTTTGAGTATCGTTGATATTAATTTTTTCTTTTTTTTGAAATCTCTGATTATTTTTCGCAGCCCTAATCCTTGCTGATAAGGGAAGGGTGGATGCACGAGTGCGTCCAAGTACTTGGGGCTGGCAGGTGAAGGGATGCCTCGTAAAAAGCGGGACAAAAATGTCCTTATAAGGTGCAAATGTGACAACGATATTTAAGACTGGCGTCAGACAAAAAACAAGAAAGAAAGTTTTGTCTTCTGCACTATTTAAATAAATTTTAATATTGTATAGCTTTGTATATGCTTAAAAGGAACAAGAATCCTATTTGAGATAATTTGTAAGGTCGTAGCTTATATTAAAATTAATAACAGTTTTAGTAGAAGCCGTACATATATTTCGTAGTCTCGATGTTCTACTGCGGTGTTAGATGCTTTTTTGATTGTGTTTTTAAGTTCACGAATTTCTTTAACTTATCCTACTATTCAAATCAACACAACTTAAAAGACTCATAGCCCAAACTTTTTAATAGAAAATCCCGGTTTTATTTACAAGTACCACGTTCCCGACCTCAGCACTAAACGGGGGTGCGGGGTGCGGCGGGGATAGATCACGGTTCAGGAATAGCAACGTGATTAATGGATTCAGAGCGGTATGATAATGATAATGACCTGTCTGCGAGTGCATCAGAATCAGAATGAGCGCGGGACGCGAGTGGCGCGTGTTATCCGATGATTCGGGAGGCTTGCGGTATTGTCGAGCTCTCATTTGCTTTGAACTCGTCTGGCTTGGTGTTTGCGAAGTACGATTGCGAATACTAGCTTAGTGTAGTAGATTAAATTTGTTTTACTGTAGTTTTAGCCATGTCTGTAACCTAAGGCGGCTAAATAATTGTGGCACAAGGGTTCCTTAGGGTTAGGTAGGTTAATCCGAATCCCACACAATCAAGGCAACTACAACAACCGCCTAAAACTTGCATTAGACTTTTAAATAATTCTGTTTAATTTGTTGGCAAAATAAAGTCCAGTGGATTTTTAACAATTTAGTATCGAATCCTTATTTTCAATTTTAAAAGTCAATTAAGGTAAAATCGTGGTACAACAGTATTATGGTTGAAACAACAATTCCGTTGTATCATGGGACCGTTGCGTCGGTAAGCTAGATTGCTTTTCAATCGTTTATAGATTCATTTTCATCCTTTAGCCCTATGATTAAATACATTTTGTAACCTCGTTGGTTAGCCTCTCAAGCTATGTGACACAATGATGTTGTATTGGTTTTAGGTTAGGTTAGGTTCCAGCTATTGTAATGTCTCTGTTATCTATATGACTTGTTGACTAGTCCTTTACCTTACATAGATCTTCAGTAATTTAGATTTGTACTCTTTTCATTGTATATTTTTATGCTACTTAGCATCATAAGAGCGTCGGAGGTCTAGTGGCTAGTGCCATGGTCTTCCATTCGGGCGGGACTCGCGGGTTTAAGCCCTGGCACGCACCAATATGTTTTTTATTATCGAATTCATACGTTTATTCGACACGCTTACGGCTAAGGAAAACATCGTGAGGAAACATGCATACATCAACGAAAAAATTCAAGGGTTGTTTGTGAAGTTGACCAACTCGCACTAGGCCAACGTCGTCAACCTATTCACCTTAATTCAAGGTTGACTTGAGCCTATTTGTGGCGACATACTCGTACGTAAGCTGTCAACGATAGCAGACCACCTCAGAATGTGATCACTTATATTTCAGTTTTAAGTGACTGTGTATGTTTTATAGCTAAAATGACGATCATGATGTAATTTACGAATTAACAGGTGGTTCATCACAATACCTGTAGAGATTCTAATATCTAGATTATTCTAGATAATGCCTCGGGCTTAAATAGCACTACATCACACAGTAATAGCTCAATAGACATAACGAACCAATCGGATGCCATTACAATATCTGATTTACGCGCATGTAATTACGAATATATCCCTAGATATTGTTGCTGATTGCAAGCAATTGCTATTCGTTCATTAGTTATACAATTACTACGAAATTAATTTAGGTAATCATTAATTATTTATCATTTCAAATGAGAATGGACCCCACAAAGGGGCTTAACTAAAATAAAAATAGTAAAAATGTACGAGTACCGTTAAAATTTATTACTGAAAATAATACTAAATGTTCTTCTAATCGAGAATATGATTTGCGAATTATTAATCCCTAGGGCGTACGCTAAAACATGCGCGGGCGTCCCGCGCGGGCGACCGCGCTCGTGTAGGTATATATTGTAAAATAGTCTGAGTGTGTATTTATGAGTGATAGTGCGGGTAGGCTCATACTATTTTGTTAGGCCCTATCTGCACTGCGATTCTTTCCGCGCGAATTTTTTTCCGCAATTCTGTAACACATTAAATAGTATGGGAGTATTCACACTGGCGCGCGGTAAAAAATATGTGCGGAAAAAAAAACTGTGAATTGATGCAAATTGAGCGCGATTTATATCCGCATGAATGTTTTGTGCAATATAAAGAAGAATTGCTATGTCCGCGAATTCAATTCGCGCGGTAAGAAATCGCAGTGCGGACAGGGCCTTATACAAACCTGCGTGCGAGCATCCCGCGGGCGCATATTTTAGTGAACGTTCTTAATAGTCGAAGGGTAAGAAAACGGAAGGCCCGTGTTGCTCTAAGGTAAAAAATTACATTTTGTGGAAGAGTGTTTACTAAATACGTAGGTACGAGTATAGAGTATGGTAACATTACGTCGTAGGCTTTTCGTAGACCTGTCGTAGCCGTAGCGAAGTCGTAGCCAGTTTATAAGGCTGGGCTCTATGCTTGGCTTAAAATGTTTAGGAAAGCTTCCTATTTAAACAATTTATAATAATAACATCGCAGATTCTACATTTTATATGAATTATAGTAGAAGTACCTACTTTTTTATTTGTCGTGTCGTGCATCATTCTCATCAATTTAGATCTAAATAAAATGATATAGGAACAAGTTGCTCTAAATATATAACTAACTTATTATTAACCCTTCCTTGGGGGTTTATTAGAGTGGGGGGATTGAGGTGTGGGTTTCAAACTAAGGACGATTGGAATGCAATGCACGTAACGGTAATGATAGCGCGATGAACCAGATATGAATTGAGGGGTGTACACCGCTGATTAGTAAACGTTGACAGGCAAATTTAACCTTTATGCATTCAAAATAACAACTCTAAACGCATAACAGCTTTAATAAGCGAATTAATAAAATTAAGCTGGTATAAATACAAGAAATACACTATAGCGAAACAAGTAGTACAGTACAAAAATAAAATTACAAATCTAGATAATATGTTCTACATCACTGTTACATCCCCCCACTCGGTTTAAAGCATGTTATTTTTCTGGTACTCGTACAGATTTTCGACCTCTACAGTTTTATTACATAGATTAACTGAGTATATTGTTTTCATACCTATTCTGTTGTATTTTCATTAGAAAAGCGTGGTGAATGTGTTTGTATTTTGATCATAGTTGGTAATAATATGGGTGCGGGCGACCTGATACTATCTTCGGAGGGGCGTATTCATGGCAATCCTTAGTGGTACAGTCACGAACAAAACTTGAAATACGACGTATCAGTAGACAAAAAACGTATATTGCCGATTTTAATTTTGGTCATCATTAATAAAATCATTGCAAATTGGAGGAGGGTTTGGCAAAAGGGAGGAGATTGAGTAGGAAAGCAGATCCTAGCCAGGGAAAACTCAAGCTCAAAAAAGTAAAATTATTGCAATTTATTTACTATTTATTTAGCAAAACTTTATTTTTAGTAGGTACCTATATAGATCAAACTTATAATTACAAAACTACTTCATGGTACTGTTTCTAAGTAGTTTGAAATGAAAGTGCAAGCTTATTCCAGATGAGACCATCAAAAGTTATCAAGTTTATAGCGAAAAATTTTTTTTTGTAGTTACTTGAGGTGTTTACATTACACCTATTTATGTGTTTTCTGTTTTGGTGTCAATAAAGCATATTTGTTTTTGTAAAAATATACGAAAATGTCTGAAACCATATATTGCATGCAACTACTGCATAAACGTGTCCACTTAGATATTCATTATTTTCTATGCAGACTACAACGACAATGGTTGCCCGACGACCAACCCAGACGATAGGCAATCGGGCTGTTTTCCCTACTGTATGAAATCAATACACCGATGAATATTTTAACATCCGTACTGACCTTCGTACGTCGCGCGGACAATCGACTAATTGAAATAGTTTTGTTTATCAACCATCGATGTATAATGAACTAACCATTATTAACGTAAATTATATACAACGATAGGAAATATCTACACATTAGAGCTTCCTAGGTCTATTATTAGTTTAATGTATTTGTGCTTTGTGATTTCAATGCAGGTGCATTTAATGTAGGTAAGTGGAGTTTATAAACAAATATTGAAATACTCGTATATTAGTCCATGGAATTGGTACATTTTGGTTTGCATCAAATGGGGTAGTTCTGATTTTTTTATATGTTGTATGTAATGAGGTAGTAATGACAAATATAATTTTTCCACCTCGAAAGCCTTCCGGAACATTGTAAAATTCATGAAAAGCCATTAAATTTTTGATCATTTTTCAGTTTTTGCCATTCATAGTGACTTCTACCGTAAAACAGGTCCTTGGTGGTAAAAAATGGCAAAAACTGAAAAATGATCAAAAATTTAATGGCTTTTCATGAATTTTACAATGTTCCGGAAGGCTTTCGAGGTGCAAAAATAATATTTGTCATTACCACCTCATTACATACAACATATAAAAAAATCAGAACTGCCCGATTTGATGCAAGTGAAGACCCCTTTTATGGTACGATTTCCATGTACTATATTGCACAAAACATTAATTCAATTCAGCCTGTAGAATTATTATAAATTATAGCTGATATTTGGTGTTATTTTTAGAATCCATTTCATTTGTCTTCTCATAAACGGTAAAATAAACAACATTATTCGCCGTTCCTGATGGCTTACGCGCTCCCGATAACTCATCGCATTTTCAGCTTTGGTAAACAAAAGAAACACGAGTTTGACTTTACATTTTTGCTATACATTTTAGTACGTGCCACTTTTTATTTTGTTTGCTTATGTTACTTTTTATCTATTTATGATGCTCCTATACCTAAGTATGTGTAAGTGAAATTGTTTTCTTTTTTATACTGTGTAATTTTTTTATTTAGTTCATTAAACAACATTTTACTGGATACCACCTTATTTTTGTAAAATTTTATAAAAATAAATGCATTTAATTTTGTGATTTAAAACAGAAAACATTTAGTGATGCTAAATTTCAAATTCTGCTTGTAAGATTTTATATACTGTTACACCCGCGGCTCGTCTAGCTCCTGAACCTGCGGGGTAACTACGTTCAGATGATGAGTAGATAGAAGTATAGCCGACACACACACCGAATTTAGTTTACTAGGATGGCAAATAAGAAGTAAAAGACTTTTAAACTTTCTCTAGTATAGTATTGAGATAAAAACACAAACACATTTGATAAGGTTGAAAACACAGATGTTACGAAAGCAAAAGCAAAGGTTGAAAACACAGATGTTACGAAAGCAAAGAGATGGAATGAATAATAAAAAATGGATGATTGACGGATGATTTTGAATGAATTCCAAAATTAAATATATTTGAATTTAGATGAAAATGGTAAATGAGATGAGAAATGAAGTAGAAAAACGTGGCAACGAGGTAGCACGCAATGCACCTCGTTACAATACTAATGATATATAACCGCTTCTGATGATTTTATATTTCACACAAAATAGAAAGTATTTATGCTTTGCTTGTCTATTTCAAAACTCTCTGAATATAAACT
Organism: Teleiodes luculella; assembly: GCA_948473455.1. Classification (NCBI taxonomy): domain Eukaryota; kingdom Metazoa; phylum Arthropoda; class Insecta; order Lepidoptera; family Gelechiidae; genus Teleiodes; species Teleiodes luculella. The sequence continues at coordinate 7,216,699 of OX419596.1, forward strand.
TTCAGAATATTAAACCAAATAATTTCAAGAGAAGCGTTGAAAATTTGTAACTTGATACAATTACAATTTTCGTTCCAATCTCAGCAAACAACTTAGTCCTCAAGAGAAAGGTAAGCTTATGAGTGCGAACGCGATTTTACTTACACCAGTAAATTACGAAACAATTCGCATGGAAAATGAAATGCCTGTTTCCGAACCATTAAGCAATTTGAATTTAACACTCGTCCCTTCATTTTCCTATTACCACAGAACTGGAATTGCGCGATTTGCGTAGGCAGGGCCCTTGAGCTCGCGACTGAGCGCGCTGCTTTAAGGGTTCCACCATGTCCAAAAAAATTAGTGGAGTAATAATAATATTTTATTTAAAACAGACAACTGAGTCCTTATAGTCGTTAGTTACACACTTAAAAACTATGTTAGTACTTAAAAACGAAACCAGCCTCTCTAACATGCCCGGTCCACGCGTGACAGACATAATTTTGTCGTGCTTATTCTCTTATCCTATTGGAGGATATTTCAATATGGCGGGTTTTTTTACAGTTAAATATGCGACAAACTTTTGTCATAGCACTGCATGTTATGGGGGCAGATTTGGTGCGCTTAACCATTATTTCCACAAAGGGAGTATTGTTCTGATCAGCAATCGCCTAAGTATAAGTAGAGCGTCGGTGGCTTAGTGGCTAGGAGGCCCCTAGTCTTCCTATCGGAAGGTGCGGATTCAGAACTCGACAAGTACCGAAAATTTTCGTTTTTCTAATTGATATGTAAGTTTATTTGACGCACTGATGTGTAGAAAAATATTGTGAGAAACCCCGCACTGGACCACAGTACCTAAACAAAGAATCATGATTAAAAAATAAAATTCTACGGGTTTTATACGAAGAATCAAGCACAAAAGAGAAAAAGATCAAGATTGAAAATAATCTAATAATTTGTTCTAGTGCGAAATAAAGTTTTTTTTTTTAAAGCAACCCTACTGGACTTGTACGTTAGTTATGACGTGGTTATACTACTCGTTTATACCTATAGTGGTCTTATAAATCCGCTTCAAACAAAATAATCGTCTGAAGCAAATTTCTTATGAAATCTTTCAGGCGAACAAATTCTCCGAGCTAAATTCATTTTTCGCGATTTCATTCAAGAAAAATACGAAAAACGTTTTCCGGACCATCTACATCAAAGAGAAATGAAACGATCGGAGCGGAATAAATCAACATTGAGCAAATTAAATACGTGTGTGAAGCAATTGAGCTGTACTGAGCCAATCCGTTTTTCTTTGCATATTCCCTTCAAAGAAATGAAAGAAACGAAATCTTAACAGTAGGCTAATGTGAAAATTCTCCGGGTGTTACTGTGCTGGAATGTTATAAGCGAGAACTGAATTATTGTTGAAAAAAAATTATCTTTTTTATTTTTTTGTAATTCCTTGCTTATGACATCCATTCTAATATTTCTAATATTACAATTCCGAAAGTGTACGTATTTGTTAGTTTTTCTTTCATAACACAAAAGAGCTCGGCATGGTATGATATTTTGTATAAATATACTTTGGTGGCTAGAGAGTGACAATGATACAAATATATTTTATTGACAATTAGAAAATCATTACAGATTTTCAATGAAAAATACAATATAAGAAGCCGACAGGCAGCCTTATTGCTATGGCAACAACCTCTTCCAGGCAACCTTAGGCTAAGAAAAAGGAAAGAGAAAAACAGTACGGGTTGATGGCATTAAAACTACTATAGTGTACAAAAAGTAAATAACTAACTTAGGCTACCTTTTGTGAGATAAAGGAACGCAAATCGCACTATTAAAACATTACTGTGCAAAAAACACTTACCGATGTTTGTGCTTAATCCGATGATAGGTAAAAATAACGAACACTTCACACGAAATTACAAACACTTTCATTAGTTTTTAATTAATCTTTAAAATACAAATAATTGTAGATATCTTCAAATCACGGCACAGAGGAAGTCGTGTCATGACAAATAGTTCCCATTAGCTGAATGGAGATAGCACGTCTCAAGTTAATAAACTAGCTTTCTGTTAAAGGATTTTCATGCAAGTATCTTATATAGTACAATAAATCAGACAAGGCACTTTCGGAGACAGTGAAACATATCACTAGCAGTCTTATTGTGCGCTAGTGGATTAGTATTCTGCACTCCAGTCAAGAAGCGTCGGTGCCCGGTGGCCTAATGGCTAAGACTGTTGTCTTCCATTGCATTGTTTTAATGAAATTTGAATGTTTTTTGAATTTTCGAAGCGCCATTAAGTACAGTGAAGAAAATAATTGTTGTGAGGAAACCTTATACACCAGCGACTAAATTTAAAGGTTGTATGTGTTGTCGACCAATTCGCACTGGGCCAGAGTAGTCAATTAAAGTCTTTTTATTATGATTCGTATTAGCCCGAGCCCCTTGGTGGGTGAAAGAACTGTTGGAGTTTCTAGAGTACAACATAAAATAATAAAACTACAGACCTCCGCCACAAAACCGTTACTTGATCCTTTCAACAACTGGAAAAGAGCTGATAATCTTCAAATGGCTGAAGATATTTTCTTGGATCATAGCTAAGAACACTCTCGATTATGGCACCTTGCAAACAATAAAAACTAGATCAAAATCGGCGCATCCGTTTAGTTTAGGAGCTACGATGCCACAGACAGACAGCAGACACACACGTCAAACTTGTGACACCCCTCTTTTTTGTAGGAGCTCAACAATAAATCAGAGACAGCACTTTCAGGAGGAATTGAAACATATCACTAGCCTTATTGCGCGCTAGTGGATTAGTATTCACTCCAGTCAAAAGGGTGGCGCTCTGGCTAGACTAAGTGGCGTTTTTTAATCAAACACATCGCGATCCGTCAATTGGACGGGTCTAAAACAAAGCCATAAATTAAGGCGCGCAACGCTCGCCGCTCGTATTGAAAGATTTACTTCCTCTGTTTAATTGCAATAACGGCTAGGCACGTTGATATCGTATTTTTCTTTTTACACTCCGCCTCTTATTGCCTTCGGGCCGTTAAATAAATTTATGACGCCCGACAAAGTTCGGCCCACCTTTAGGAGCGCGATTTTTAAGGTGCTTGCACTTATGACTGTGTTCCGCTCGCATGCTTGCGATAAATACAGCCTCTGAAATATACCCAAAACATTGTTATTCTATACTACATCTTCAAAAATAACAGAGTAATCTTTCTTTGCATAGATTTTTTGTTTAACTATTGATTTTTTTTAATAATTTACAAAACGTTTTAACGGGCTCACTGAGATAGTTAAAATAAAATACAATAAATTAAATAATAGGTCGATGTTATTATGGTAGAGAGAGTAAAAGTTTAAAGTCATACGTTACAACATGCAATTTGAATTTATTTACACAACAGATATAACATAAATGGTATTGACTCTCGACTATAATACAATATTTTTTAAAACCAAGCAAAGAATAATAAAAATACCTACTTTAAAAAATATGAACACGCATGTTTTTTTTTGTGTATTTACTACACACATACTATTAGTTCTTTCAACGCTTCGTTTTATTATACAAAAAGTTCATAACTAATCATTTTGAACTTCACTGAAGATTGTACTCGCATCGTAGTATTTCAAAGATCGCATCCGTGTTACGGTGCTCTGAAATTAGGTGGGAATGGTAGGAGAAATAAAAATAGGAGGTCTCAGGTGCGTAGTGCAGGCCCGGCGGCGGCTAGTGGGATTAGCTCTTGACTTGCGGTTAAATGGCTCGCCCGCTCATAAAAGTTTCTTAACGCTCATAGTTTGGGCCCCACAGGGTTGACCACTGTCCAACTTTTACTTAATGTTTCCAATGATTTACTTTTCTTTACGAGAACGGCTTTTGTAGTTTGTTCTTTCTAATGTTTGACTTTAATGGAAATTATGATATTTCGTTTTTGATGTAGCAATTCTTATTAAAATAATTTTAATATTAAAATGCAAGATTGCTGTCATTTTTAAAGCAAAATATGGTATGTAATATTTTTTATTACTTTCTTTTGTTTAATTTAGTTTTACTTTTTTTCTTATGACAACCCTAGAGCTTTGCTGAAATTTTCCTGTAAAATATTTTCTCCCCTAGTTTATTTTACTTGAGTACGTAGCTATCTGCGTACATGTTTATGAGGAATGAGCGTAACTATATTTCACAAAATAAAAGAAAATCACTTCTGTTACTAATTTATCTTTCATATTTAGTAATAGACGCGGTATCCTGCTACTACTACAGTCTAAAGAAGGCCATTTCTGGACTGGACACTTTATTCTGTGACTGGACTAAGGCCTCCAGGAAGAGTTGCCATAATCCGCTTAGCGAACGTGTTGGGGATTGCAGTTGTTGAGAGATAACACAGGTGAATGATGCTGTTCAATTCCAGAGTAGGTATATTCCTTAAGTCGCCTCCTACGACACCCACAGGAAGAGTTGGTTTGGTAGTATTATATTATATTTGTAATTCATTCAAAGGTTCTTAATAAATAAATTTATAACTCTTATATTAATCTACGGCTGGATAATGATTTTAATGTATTTATTAGCCCAATGTGTCCCAAGGCAGTTCAAAGGCTTCTTTCATTTTCTCCATTGTACTCTGATCCTGGGCTATACTCTGCCATTCGCCACAGTAGTCAACCAGCTTGTCTGGCGACCCGAATAAGAATTCCGTAGGTTAATGCTGTTTTCAGTTTTAATCAGTCAATAGAAGAATTTAATTTATTGCTAAGCTTGCTCATTCACTCCACACCAAACCGACAAAGAGACAAAACACTTCATTTACAAAATACTTTATTGCACGCAAACACGAAATGTACAATTATAACTTATAAACTAAAGCGTTAGGCAACAGGCAGCCTTATTGCTTAAAGCAATTTCTTTCAGGCAACCCAGCTTAGTAAGAGAGCATTCCATATTATTTTATTTTATTTACGTACAAAACACGGGGTTTTACGCGCCCAAGACCAATGAAGGAATTCAATTAAGTTTCGTATCATAAATAAAGGGAAATTCGGGAACTCACATTAGCGCCGGGCTCTTTTAAAACCTTCGATGTAATCTGAAACAAGAAACAAACACGCCTAAATAACAATAAAATTCTAATAAAAACTTTGAACACGCAACCGAAATTGTATAGGGAAAATTGACCAAATTATTATTTACGACTGGAAATTAAAACGGGGGTATTAAGGGAGATTACTTTTCTGTTCCCCTCTTTGAAGACTCGTGTTAATGCTTATACCACGCGACGACAGCGCTATATAGAACAGAAATAAGACAAAATATGGAATCTGCATACGATGAACTATTAGCAAATGATTTGAAAGAAAATAATAATTAAATTGCACCTCTAGAGTAATTATATAAATTATTTATTAAAGAAGGAAAAACTATTTATTGCCAAATATACATAATAAAATGATAACAAAATAGCTTTAAAAATATGAACAATAATTAAATTGCACCTCTAGAGTAATTATATAAATTATTTATTAAAGAAGGAAAAACTATTTATTGCCAAATATACATAATAAAATGATAACAAAATAGCTTTAAAAATATGAACAATAATTTAATTTTATTACCACATTAATATCAAAACACACTTTTTCTCTATAAACAGTTACTAGATCCAGTTTACAGAAAGTACTAACTTAGATCAGTTTTGAGAAAATATTCAGATTAAGATTCCACGTAAAACTGTAAATACACAGTGAAATTATAATTATAAACAATAATGTAATTAATGACTATTTTTTGTGGGATTATTTTCTTTGTAAACGTTCTTTCCTTTCAAGTTTAGTTTCACGAGTTCTAGTACTAGTACGTCAATTTGCGACACAAGCGTAATTCAATTAAAAATAAATATCACTATGTTGCGGAAATAAAATAATACAAATTTCACTGTACTAAAATACACGGCAATCCTGTGAACTACACTATTTCCATGGGTATGGACTAGCGTAACCGTTGTATATAATACTTTAAAATAATACTTCGTCAGTGTAAAGGAAAAAAGACTAAAGCGCCATCTTAGCCAAAATGAGTTATATATACAGTTCGATTGCATTATTTTTTCTGCGTCGTTCAGTCCATCTCTTTTGTTGATTTGAGCACTTTTGATGTCGCTTTAGCAATCCAAAATTTAGGGTCATATTTTATTTTTGATGACTGAAGCGACGTTTTTTTGGTGTTTTTTGAGATTCTGTTCCCTTAGTCATTCTTTCCTACTTAACATTTCTTACCCGTAGTTTAAAAGTATTCTTTGACTTCTAGGGATAGTCAGCTTCATGCATATAAGTAACTTTTGTGTCTGTTTAAGTCCGTATCAGTCGTTTATTAGTCAATTTTCACTGAAGTGTTACCTTTATCATTGGCGTTTTAGTAAGAATTGCTGTATATATTTTTATACTAAATGGCGGTTAAGTAACATTTGACCTATGAACAAAATTGAAAAATGTTGTATTAGTTACAAATAACGATTACGATTCAGTAATTATGTAATTTTTTTTACGCTGAAAATGGCTAACCCCATAATACAAATACAAAAAAAAAAAACAGTGAAAACCACAAAATAATGCTAGTAGTTAACACAGAACCGACAGTTTTATGCAATCTAAATTAAATAATACTTATAAGATATTCTTAGAAATGATGTAATTATCAATAAATGATTATCCTACCAAATATAAGAAATAAAAATAAAACCTCGAAAAAAGCAACTATCAATAAGCAAAACAAAACTAGTCAAAGATTATAAGAGATTATCCAACTTTTAAGTCAAAGTGCCGTGAAAAACCTTGATATTTCTTCCAATAATATGAGTGATAGGATTGAAACTCGATGGGGTAGCCATGGGTCTAGGCTACCCCATCGAGTTTCAATCTTATCCAATCGCGCCGGTCGTTTCTGAGCTGTGGGCAGCAAGGGTATGTTGCCAAAACAGTTACAATCCCTTGGGTTTCGGGAAAGTTAATAAATTTTGTTTCTTCTCTCATGTTTATTAGTCTCTGCTGAAAAAGTTAGAAGTATATCACAAGCACAGAGTATTTAACGTGTCTTTTTTAATTGAGACCTCTGAGGTCAAGCTCGATTTTTTTGGTGAGAGGTTAGAATAAAATCTTTCTCTGTTGATTTCTATTTGTGTCTTTCAGATTCAGGGAATCCAAGGCATAATTAATGTTTACGGACTGATAATTTATGACATTTAAAACGTGATGTCAGTGGCATTCACCTGCCTACTTAACGCTACTAAGCTCATGGTGACCAGCCACATCGTCTAGAACTCTACAAGGGTAATGGTGTAGCTCCCAACTTCGACAACCCATTCTCAGGCCTCTGCCACTGATTAATCTGACACATAATAAGTATTTGAAACACCTTGTAGGTGTTGTAATTGGATGCAAGAATGTCAGTTTGAGAAGGAAAATGTAAGTTCTGAACTTATTTAAAGCAAAACTAACGCAGAAAATAGGAGGTTTTATAGGTATTCTTTAATGGGAAACCGGTAAAAGGAGTGCATCTTTTCGTAAATTCTATTGATTGACCGTAGGACCTTGTTTACAAGTTCGAGTTGCTTAGTAAGCTACATGGAAAGGGCTAATGCTCTGAATCTAATGGACTCTATTGGAGAAGGGAGCTAACTTAAATAAGCAAGCTGAAGTGGCAGTGGGTTTATTTCATCGTAGAACTTATAATCGCTTGACCCAGCAAGTATGTTCTGAGTAAAAGAAACCTGGAAGTTTCTCAGCTGTATAAAATGACGATCTGTGTAAACTAGCTGGCAGAAGCTGGTCCAGATATTGGAAACTTCGCGATTCATGCTTGTTTTTTCTTAACATTGGAGGCTTCACTCACTTCATGATTATGTTTTTCTGACATGGAAGCTTCATGCAAGTTTCGTTGTGCCATTAAAAGCTTCACGCTTTATGAACGTGTTTGTTTTATTAGAAGGTCTGCGTTTTGTGCAAGCGTTTTAAATGTATTGGAAGCTTCGCGCTTCGTGCAAGCTTATTCAATGGGTTGAAAGCTCTCGGCAAAAGAGCTGAACACTGGACCAAGTGGCACCCCTTGAGTGAAGACAGGCCTTGTCTGCGGACTGCCGCAGCCTTTTATCAATGATGACGTGATTATAAGTGGCCAAGGTGCTTATAACAGGTCCAGTAACCTGCCTGTAGCTTTCAAAGTTACTGGGTTTGTGCTATTGGCACGGAGGGTAATCTAAAGCTCCACTTAATACCCTTTTAAGCATAAGTGAGTCTTGCTATTGCAGGACAATCTTCAGCTCTTTCTCTCACTGTCAGCTTGCCGCCAATATTACCACGATCATGGTATCAAACACTGGTATAATAAGCAACTTGTAAATAGTTAACATCAAGACAAGAGATTCTCCATCTTCTTATACGTGATAAAACAATATTTCTAATGCGTATCAGCCAGACAGTAAACGCTATACTGTCTGGCTGTTACGATCTTGCGTCTCTTTATTCGGAATTGTAGAACTCTGGTGTATTCAAAAAAAGAGTAATCATACGTATTCGCCACTTCCCATCAGAGAAAGTAGTCAGTGGCCAAGCTGTGGTCCAACGCAAACCCATTCCTCATTAAAAAATAAGCCATGGAACTTTCGTAATGCACTCTGGGCGGTGGGTCCGCCTGCCTCTGCCCAACTTTGGCAATTAGGTAGAACAAGAGAAAACGACTCCAAATGTGAATCCAATGAATAATGGTGGTGTACAAGTGTGTTTTTGCATGAAAGGATTTTTGAGTTTGCAGGTGATTGTGATAGTGGTTTTTTGTATAAGAACAGAATTCTGTCTTCTCGCTTCGCTCCAGCTCACTCCAACGGCTCGCAGCTCGCTCTCGACGGTTTGCCGCCATGTGTGTACAGGGCGCCCGCGATTTCGCCTTCCGCCCGGCGGCTGCCATTCTAAAGCAACACTTGCGTTGTTCGTTTCTCCTCTACGAATGGTGTGGCCGATCAATTTCCATTTGCGCATCGCTCAATAGGAGACTGATGACATATCTTCCACAATTCTTCGTTCCGTATTGTTCTTGGCTAAAATTTACGAAGGATCGACCTGAGGGACTTATTGACAAAGACTTGTATTTTATTTGTCAAGCCCTTAGTCACTCTCCAGGTTTCACAGCCAAAAAAGCAGTACCGAGTTGACGATGGACACGAAGAGGGAAATCTTGACGAGTCGCGTGAGCACATTTGAATTCTAAACAGTATTAAGTTGTGGGAAAGCAGCCTTAGCCTTTTTGATCCTGCTGTCAACGTCTTCCTCCGTCCCACCTTGGCATGTTATCACACTACCAAGGTACTAAGGTACACAAACTTGGTGACGGAGTCCAGGTTTTCTCCTCTCAGCGCCAATGGGTCCGTTATATTTGACCTTATTAGCATGTCGACTGTTTTGCGTCTGTTAATTCGAAGGCCCATCGTTTCAGCTTCCGCTTGAAGATGCTCAAGTTTTGTTTCTAGAAGGGCCGGAGTTTGTAAAAAATTCAAGTGTTTAGTAAAAATTTTAGTTTCAAACTGTTGTTCATTTTGTTCTTTAGTAAGTTGTCACCATTTTTGGGATATGAATTTTGGGCTTTAGTAATTCTATCCATCTTTATCTGTAAGTGATAACGTTAACTAGTAATTTTACTGCGACTAGACTAAAAAATCATATTGCTATAAGTATATTTTGTTTCCTCTTGACCAGTAATTAATAGCTTGTTAGTCATTTTCGAGCGCAGAAGGGAAAGCTTCTTTGGTTGATTACTCTTTTTACCTTTTAGTATATTTCAAAAACATGAGTGAATATTGTCTAAAGCGACACTTATCTTGCAAACCAGCGCAGTTACAAGTTTAGTAATATTATAAAAGAATAGCAAAAAAATCACATAATATTTGCATCAAGGTTTCATTAAAATGCACTGAAAAGGAAAGCCACAATGATTTTTTTTCTTAAAAAAAAAACTTTAAAATTCTCTCCTGTAAAGTTGCATATTGGTGGTTCAGTCTTTTTACTTTTTCACTGACGACTTGCAAATAATCATATTTTTACTACACTTTTTTTGCATATTTTTGTTACAAAGGATCATAGGTGGATCATAGCCTATTACGGTTTCTGTCATTTACACAATGTTACATTGTTATTTCGAAGATAATTAAAAATAATGCTCATATGTACATTTAGTATGTATCCGAACGAGCTTGATGCAATTTCCATGTAATCCATTATATTTACAACCTGTACAAACAATTTACATCCCCATAGGGAATAATACATAATTTCATATATTCGGTAGGGTAATGCTTTTATTTACTTTGTTCACTTCACAACCAGTCCTAAATGACGTCATTTGCCGTTAAAAAGGGTTAAAATGTTATTAACGTTTTAAACATTCGCTGTGGCATATACAAGGGTACAACTTTGCTAATGTTAGAATAATGTAGGCAGACGCGATCCCTTGCAGCGCCGTGTTGCTGACAAAGTTTCTTACTCGCTTTTTTATTTCAAAATAATGTTCTGATGAGCTTGTGTTTTAAATAAAGCTTTCTGTAGTGCTTTGACGGACTTTGTGAGCAGAATTAGAAAGTTTAGTGGTTTGCTAAACAACACCACTATGATTTTGGTTTTTAGATAACATATCTAATTAGGTTTAGAATTTACTTCAAATTGAAAAGTTGTACAATTCACTGCAGATTGAAAAAGAAAGGCCATTGGTATAATATTATTTTAAACGATTTTTTGTTAGTTCTATAATTACAGGCACAGAACGCATTTATGTGGGTGCGTGTGTGTGTGTGTGTTCTATGGTACCACGTGGTACTACAGTGGTACAGCGAAACTACAACTTTTCCACCAGCAAAAGAAACGTGTCCAAGATTTCTCGCGTCCCTTCAGAGATTGGCGAGATATGAAAGAATTACGGAGACCCGAAGAATCCCGACACTCGTTAGCCGAGTTGTCCCGAGCGGGGCTAAACAAAATGTAATTTCGCCCGAAGCGGCTCTTACGTGACCCGACAAAGATATAACGCCTTTATTAAATTATTTTGGCTTTTACAAACCGGGCGACATATCAGCAAAAAATGACGGGGGATTTCGCTGCAGGAATTCGGGTTGATGCGTCGCGGGCGCCGTTTCTTTTGCATATCTTAGAATCAGGGATCGAAACCGGTTTTGAAATCCCTGTTAATATCGTTCGAAAAACAGATATAATTCTGTTCCCCAATTAACCGGCTATAGATGGAACTTAATAAAACAAACCAAAAATATTCTGGTTACCCGGTTTTTGTTAAAGAACGGAATGAAACCGGTTTCAATCTTTTGTAATTATTAAAGTAATTGTTTTTGCGGCAGGCGAAGGCCAGGGCTGCCGGTTGCTTTGCATATTATGTTCCCCCAGGACTAAACCTACCCTTAGTGATCTTAGTTAGAGCTATAGTCGGATAGGGTTTGAACTAGCGTGATTTAACAAGTGTATGAAAAACCGGTTCCGATCCCTGCTTAGAATCAAAGCATTGTCTGATTCATTCACATCACAAATACAGATTTTTAAACTTCGATAATATAACCTAAGCACTCGAAATTGCCGCCTATTTATAACGTAGGCTCTCGAAATTGTTTCATGGTATTGTACTAATAAGGCCGCTTTATATCTCTTATGTTTTGTTCTATCTTTCTGTATTACGTGTTTCAAGGCGTCAATAAAGAGTCTTGTACTGTATTGTTTAAAATCATGTTGTGAAATTCTGTAACTAAGTCAAATCGTACAAAACCTTCAAGGTTTAATGTCCAAAGCAAGCGTTCTAACTGGCACCCTTAAGGAAACTTACCTATCTCACCCGTATCACACTTCCTTTATGAAATAAATGTCTCCAGATTATTTATGTCTGCAAAGGGAGGAAGATCCACCGATTGCGAAACCCCGATACTTTCTCATAAACAACAGGGCAATAGAATAAGTTTTGGGTATGTTGCCTCTTCTGATCAACTCAGCCACTCCAAAGGTATAAAGAAACGGTAATGGAGACAAAAGCACAAAATTTACACCGTGTCTAGTATAGAAAGGGCTAAAATAGATATTTTGCAGAAGTCAAAATTATCGTTTTGGAAACGATTTGTTACATTTGCACCCCATTGCGCATTAGTAAAATGATTGGAAGTATTTTGTTGAATTCGGTTCGACGATAGTGAAAAGGGGCAGTAAAAAGTTTTGTGCGGGGTTTTCAATTTTCCGTATAGTAAACATAAAAATATGATGAAAATTTTAAAACGCCGTATTATTAATCTGTTCTTTGAAAATTATAAACCGATAGGTAAGTGTTTAAGACGTTGTTGTAACCTCATATCATTTAAGTCATTTTGAAATTAAGGTAACTTTAGATTATGTATTTTAATAATAAGTTATGCCTTTCTTTAGGTTAATTTTAGAAGTACGAGTAATTATGCGTTATTTGATAGAAAATCTAAACAATTTACACGTATTTCACTTATGATTGTTCAACAATAACAACTTGTTTAGTAAAATCTACATGCAGGTTGTCCATAATATCTGTCGACCAGGTTTTTCAGTCTAGACAACGAAGACTAAAGAAGTTAGTCAGCCTATTAAATGAAACTTTGCTAAGAAACTTGCCTAAGTACCCTCGCGCTGACGTCTTTGTAAAATATTAACTATGCTTTCTTGATAATAATTAATATTGAGTAAGCTAGTAATTAACCAACACAACCAAGCATAGTAATATAGTGAGCTCATTATAATGTGTATAAACATAAATTCAAATTAGGAAGTTGGAATTGCTTACAAATTAGGTACCTATGAATATGGTACAAAATGCCATATAGATTATGGTATGTAGATAACTCATTTTGATGATATTGAATATTTTTGATCGAAGCGACAAATTATTAATGTCCATATAAATTACAACCACCAAATAAATTTCCATCTCGTAAAGAATTCAAACTTTTGAAAAAGTACTATATAGCCATAATAGTGTGTTGTTAGCGTAACTAGAGATGTCTTTGATCAAAATTTCGTCCGAAATCGACTATCGTTTTAGTACTTCGATTAAAATTGTAAACAAAGCCGTCTAAAATATAAGTACCTAATTCAACCAATCTCATTTGACCTAAAGCCGGCCTGTTTCAATACAATTTGATTAACATGAATCCACTATGAAATTAATTTAACTTCATCCTTTTAATCCCGTGACGTAATTTTCATAGGGTAATTTCCGGGAACGTTCCATTCCGGGAACGAGTCAGTTTTACCAGTTGTCTTCGTACAATCAGTGCCTTATGCATAAATTTGAATTTTCAATTAAGGATACTTTGAAGAAAATTTTATTAGACATAAAGCGAAACCTTTGGTCTTAAAGACGAAATACGTATTAAAAGAACAGGGGTGCCATGGAGACGCTTTAAGTTAAGTAAAGGAATCAAGTAATAAATTCAGATTACTCTTAGTCCTCGTCTTTTAGGAGCACAGTATAAATTGTACCCCAAATTATTTTTTGGCGTACAAAAGATTTATTGTATTATTTTTTTATAATTTAATAGTTTTCTATTATTTAAATATATATTATTTTAATTTGATTATTTTATTTATTTATCAATAGTAGATAGGTATTTTATGTGTTGGCGATATTTTAAGCTTAGGTACATGAAAGCGAAATGTACCTACCCCCATAATAAGGCTGACTGCTTATTTAAAAGTTACATATTTTGTATTACTTAAATTGTCTTAAATATTTTGTACCTACATAGTATAAAGTTTGATGAGCGCTTTACTAACGTTTAAATATTTTCGGCAAGTATATCTATCAACATTATACGTGAAAGAGTTCTACTTTTACAAAAAATTGTAACCAAATCAACACGGTATATTTGATAAATATACACTTCCATATGAAATAAAAATAAAAAAAACTACTTGTAAACGTCGTGTTTATGTCTATAACTATAATTTACAATGAGCACTATACATATATTAGTAAATATGTATATACTTTTTTTCTACGAATTGTCTACTGTATGCATTTCTTTGTGCGCACCAAGCTGCACCCCAAAAGCCTGAAAGGCGTTCGTGAGATATCTTAAATGAGTTTCGTTATCTCTGCAAAGGAGATGGGATTAATAGTTAACAGCCCCTCAGGCGCTAAACATCTTCCTAGATCTTTACAGCGAAACACTTTCTTTTTTTTTACTTTCTGTAAATATGTTTAAAACGGTCTCGGCTTTATATGTAAAGAGTACTCGTAACTAACCTGAAACTAGCTGTATAACGAAATACAAATAAAATGTAAGAAAAATAAGTAAAAAACAAATCATTTTTACTTTTTCAAAATGTTTTTTCTTTTCGTTTGAAATTTGTTAAGAATCTATTGTCCCCTATTATAGTTTAGAAGCTTTCCAAATGTTTAACTGCTAAAATAGCTTAATCTATAATATATAAATTATTTGTATTTCAAAACAATTAAATGTAAGCCCAAAATAATCTTTTACCATTCATTTAAATTTTCTACGCCTACTTTTTCCTTTCCTTTCAGTCAATACTTCATTATAAGACAAACTCTACGTAAGAATATCTAGTAACTGAAAGGTAGATAATCTAAGAACCTTTTATAGTAACCCTGTGCAGAGAGGTTTATGCAAAAGGAGGAGAGTCCATAAAGGAGCCGTAAAGGGAGGCAGCACAAAGAATGCAAAGTGAGCCATGCCGTAAACTCCACTAGCCTCTCGTGGTGTCCCTTACGATATGGAGGGCGGAAAGGGTTAGAGGAGCGAGTATTAACATTTAAACAATTTAACACTTTATATACCTTCGTGTCTTTAATTTATGTAATTAGATTTATTTAAATCTAAGTTGTCTACACTAAATAAAATAAAGCAAAATAAAATAAAATAAAAATTGTTTATTTCAGGCGTGGCCCATAGATGTACTAGTAACGATGAAAAACTTATTCTATGTTAGTACTTAAATTCTAACAACATTACAATGAGATCGCGAAAAATACGACTGCTTAAAGTAAGTACACAAAATAACAATTTTGAGAAAGCGGTCTAACGAATCGTAAACACAAATCGAATTTTGACAAAGTTGTCTGGAAAAGATCGCTTACAGCGATAAGACCGCCTTTGTGCACTTTTATGGTGATGAGGTTTGTATGGTTTTAAGGTGATCTATGTATTTATTTGTGTATTTACAATAACGTGTTACTTACATGATTGATACAAAATACAAATACAAATTTTGTATCCATATTAAAATGAAAAAATATAATAAATAGTATCAAAAGTGCCACTAAATTAGTTATGATCATTAGATGAACAAGGAAAAGAAAAGTAAATGCCGATTTATACTTTTCCAAAGGTTAGTATTATTTATACTTGATGATGATGACTAAAATTTTTTATTCATTGCTAAACAGAAAAACATATGTTTGTTGACAAATTGAAAAAATATCACTGTTTATTTATGATAAGATAACCTAATTAGTAGTGTCGTATGTATCTATTAATTAAGTATAGGTTAAAATCTCAAAATTAAAATTCAACTTGTCATACTCATACTACATAATTAAAATTAGCTACTTTCAATGTCTTCTTTCTCTTCCACTTTTTTTCAAATTCTAAATAAGAATCTGTCTGAGTTCCGAATAATGCTCCTCAGTCGAGATTTAGATATCCTGGAATCATAAGTCCTCGAGCACTATTCCGACCCTCCAAAGTTTACGATAGATTTATATTCATGACACTATCTCTAGCGCGTAAAATTTCGGGCGATGGCGATTCGGAACCAGGCATATGTAATTTTGTTTGAATAAGTAAAGAGGGAGGACAAAGGCTATTTGATCTTCCTCTATGTGTCTCGAGAAAGGAATAAATAAAAAGAGGACTGTTTTGCGTATTTCGATTATAAGTAAACTACTAAAATGGAATATCAAAGGATTTAAATTTTGGAGTAAAAATTATGATTCTGAAGGGACTCATCACATTAATTATGAGTTTTGCTTGATTGGGTGTAGTTATATGGCATTAAGTGTAGTAATCTAACCTAATGTGATAAGAAATATATTTGTTTTTGTGAGAAACTCATTAGCTAATTTCATTCTACTATTTGATGTAAAGACTAATTCACTTAAAGTGTACTAATTCACGTAAAGGCTCTTTTCTTTCGTTTGGATATAATTATAAGAACATATCTTTTTCTTTCTCTTTTGTTTTAGAGAACTTTATTTTAGGCACGTTTTCGTTACCTACTTGGACTCTAAGCTTACAAATTAAAATGTACGCCAAATTTTATTGATAAATGTGTACACTAGCTATTCTCAAATTGAACATTAAAGTGTAAAAAATAGCCCTTCAATGACTTATCGCCCAAATTACAAGTAACATTTTGTTTGAAAGGAGTAGAAGAATTATTTACCACTCTGCAAACGAGCG
Organism: Teleiodes luculella; assembly: GCA_948473455.1. Taxonomy (NCBI): domain Eukaryota; kingdom Metazoa; phylum Arthropoda; class Insecta; order Lepidoptera; family Gelechiidae; genus Teleiodes; species Teleiodes luculella. Next base: position 7,233,173 of record OX419596.1, read on the forward strand.
TTAATAACAGAAAACAAAGTAGCGAACACTTTAATAAAAATAAAATGATTGCAGATGGGATGTATATAAACCAACCATGAAATAATAGTTCTAGCTTCAACAACTTCAAAAATTATTCGCACTTTAACTTTTAGCTTCGTACTTCTAGCTTCGAGAGTAGGTGTAAATAGATAAAACTGTGGCAAAGGTAATTAATATGTTTCAACCATAGAGGAAGAAAGGTTTTTTTGTGTTGTATAAAGACGTAATAAGCAAATGCAAATTAAGCAATATACTTTAGAAATAAGGCCGCCTATTGGCTCATTATCTCACACTTATTAAAATTGTAACTGTCCTATTTATTACTGGTGTCAATAAAGAATATTTGTATTGTATTGTAATATAAGGCGACTTGATGCTGTCAACACCTCAGTGTTTTGGTACTGATATATTTTTGTTTTCCGTCAGTTTCGACCAATAGAAAGCTGATGACATTTGGAGCAATCACAACAAATCCCCGAGACAGCCGCACCTCAGGTAGTTTGACAGAAATTCTTCCTTTAAAAATTTGCATGTATTAAGTCTCTTCTTTTCTTCCTTCTGGTCTTTTTGAAATTATCATTTTAAAAAAACTTTATCAAAAAATTTTGTTTTATAAATTAATTTAAAAATAATATTAAATTGTGCAGCGAAATAACTTTACTGAGACCTTTATTTTAAAGGGCGTTCCAACCTTTTATTACTCAGTGCGTTTTAGATTTTTTTAACAGATACTGGAGATGCGAGATCGACTCGATCCCTGCCCGAGCTTGATTATTTGCATTACTGACCTTGAAAAAAATTGTTTTTATCTTATTTTAAAAGTGCCTTTAAAAGCATGCCATTGCAGAAGACATCCCTTACGGCAGGCAGAATTTTTAAAGAGTAACAGGACACAAAACGTCAACAGAGACTTTGCATACGTTAAAACGTTGCAAAATGCGACCACAGACAGACTTGTAGAGACTTACTGCATGACAGCCACGGCAACCACGTTAAAATTTGTGCAAACAATATGTGCATGAGAAATTTTAAATAAAGACTCTCGGCTTTAACAACTCAACATTATTTACTTTAATTTTATTTCACTCTAATTTACATTTTCGACTCATAACTGTTACATGTTTCGCGGAAATGCAAAACAGTTGACGTGATATATATCACAAAGTATAATTGTTGATTCATCTTTTAAACAAATCGCTTTTTTTGTTTATTCTGACTAATTTAAAGGGTTATTTAATATCCTTGATTATGGATTGGAGTTTTCCCAAAGTTTTAACAATTTCCTAGAAACTCACAGCAATTCAAACCATAAATATTGAGGTTTCCAAATTTAATTTGTCGCAGGAACGCAATGCTGTTGAAAATAAATCCTAACCACAGTTTGCGCGTTGCAGCTGAAATCTTTACCAAATTGGTTAGCCGACGGATAAATTTGAATGTTGTGAAACCTAATTACCTGATATTGCAAATCGAAGGCTGGCTGGATAATATATGGTCATTAATATTTATTGTTTTAAAATGTTTAATGTAATTAATTACTAGGAGCAGATATGGAGCAAGTTTGTTTTCATATAGTACCTATTCATAGTTCATAAGATTATTAAAGACAGTCTAATAAAATGTTCTTATGTAAGCTTTTGTAAAAAGAATCATAAAACCAAAAAAAAGAAAATTTATTCGGGTAACTTAATGTGTCTGAAAGTTACTTTTAATGTAGGCTACCCTAATTTACTTTGTTAGCAAAAGCAAACAAATTTTCGCCTAATATGATTCGTGTTTCAATTCGGATGATAAATCAGTAATTTCACTAGTTTTACTTTATTTATTTTACACTACCTTTCCGCCAAGGCTCCGCCCCCGTTAACAGGTTTTCCTTAGGAATGAGAAAATTTCCCGCGGTAAAAGGTTGTGTATGCAAGAACCTTTCACAAAGTATTTTAAAACATTTTAAAAAATAATGGAATCCGTAAACGCGATCTCAAGTTATAGCGTGACCAAGACCCCTAACCCCCCCCCCCCTTTTTAACCCCTATTGGGGTTTATTTTTACATATAGCGAAAATTGGTGAAAAATATACCTAGATAACACAAGACAACTGAGTTACTTTACCTAAAATGTACAAGTACGAGTATATCCAATCAAATGAACTCGAATCTCTTTAATGAAATAGCAACATCAGCGCTTGAAACTTTTTATTTATTAATATAATTAGCTCGGAACGCATCGGACTTTGTACTTAAAGCTTGTTTAAAAATTTAGCGCAGTTTTCCCCTGTCGGAGTTTGGCGACCCCCCTCCCGCCGCCGCGGCCCCGCGGGGCTCCAGCCTTCACTCTTAATTATTACTTTGGGAAAATTAAGACTGTCGTTTAGCCGGAGTGCCCAGCGCTGAAGGTTGCGCTCGCTGCCATTTATCTAAATGTACTTTATCTTGCCGGGGGCGGCAGCTAGAATAGATGCGTGGAGTCGCTGTATAGTTTTTATTTCATAGTAAACAAAAATGTCACAATATATGTACAATATTTAATAGTGTTATTTACGAGATCCTGCTTAGCTGCCTGTGATTGATTGTGACGAGTAGAGCTACTTTTACAGTTAATACTAAATATGTTCTTTTAGTATTTTCAGTATTCACCCTTTCTACAACATTTCACTGTTTCTGTCATAGCACTTCAATTATTTGTTAACCTGTAAACAAAGTGCTTGCATCGATAAAACAAGATAAAACTAAGGTGGTATGCTCATAAAATAGTTTGAAATCTTCACATGAAAAAATAAAATAAAATTCTACTCAATGGATGCGGTGTTCCACCTTACGCCTCAAAGTAATGACGCATACAGGCTGCGCGTTAAGTACATTACCTATTGTAAGTGTTCTCCGGAGGTGCCTATTCACAGGCACAGATCTCTGTGACGCTTTTACTCTAATTATAAGCCTCCGCTCTCCTACTACATCCCTACACGTTAATGTATTCAATAGCTTTGCTAGGAAACTACCTACCAACTTACAACTACAACTAGGGTTCATAATATACATATATAATTATGATGATCCAGATTATTTTTGTTACATTTGATGACGGTTTGAAGATTATTTTTGTTACATTTGGAGACTAGGTACTTACGATTGTTGATGCTACCGTTTGATATAATTTTCTTCTTTTACAATTACATGAATATCCTTGTGGCCCAAAACATTAAAAGAGATTTGCTATTGAAAGTAAACAATCGATGAAATTGGAAAATATTGTACTGGCAACACAGTTACGTAGACAAAAAAAAACAAGTATCAAATTAGGTAAATCCATAATAGTGACACATTTCGGGGTTGCCACGTTTTTTTTCATTGTCTACTTTCAATAGCCAAACTCTATGTCCCAAATTATCCATTTTTGTATTTAATATTTTACAGTTGCTTTTGGTTTTAAAGACGGCCGAAGGGGTTTATTTACTACTAAGATATTATTAAGATATTTTTGTTAGTTTTAAATGAAACACAATTCTTTTTTTAAATATACAACTGAAACAGATTGCAGCATACCCTTCATTTTAAACAGTATCATCAAATGCTGCAGAAAGAAGTAGATGGAAAACTTTTTCTAATTTCACAGCACGACAAGCTCAAATGGTTCAAGTTATTAATTGTATTACCCAGTATCATTGCCAGAATTAGTCGTCTAATTTCTTTGAATATTTTCTTCGCTAGCTCCACTCTAATAAGGTTAGTGATAGTACCAAGATACCAGATTGTAGGGTTGTCACCAAGAATTAATCACAAGTATGATTAATAAAGGGCTAAATGACCGGTAAAGTACCGGGGTTTATTGGGATTCCCCAACCAGGCTAGGGTTATTTGTATACAAAAGGCCTTACAGTTGAGTGCAGTCGGAGTTTCATTTAAATTTGAGTTAATATCACAAGAGCCTGTTACAAGAGCATATAAAGAAATGACATGCTACAAAGCAACATTTTAAAATACCTTAATATAAGATATTACATCGAGAAAGAAATAAGTAAACAAATGCATTCAAATCACGCGCGTGCTGTAGCTAGCCTATTGATCGCATAGAACTTAGGCAGAGGGCGGCTTCTGGACACGGTGGCCAGCGGACCACCATTACCAATGATATGAAACGACACTCAGCTAATGCAGAACAAAATCTCCTGGCCCCTAAGAATGAGTAAGGCTGACCCCAAATAACGGGAAAGGGGCAAGGAAACACAAGAAACACAGTTCACCTGAACGGAGGTTACATTTTTGGAGTACTTTTTATTGACTAGCTGTCTGCCCGCGGCTACGCCCGCGTTGTTTTCAGACAGGGTATCTCTTTATTTTTCCGGGATTAAAAGTATCCAAGATGTTGACCAGGGATGTAAAGAACCACCATGCAAAATTTCATTAAATTGGGCCAATAGTTTCGGAGATTAGCCCGTACAAACAGACAAACAGACAGAGAAACAAAAAAAGAAAATTGTCTGGATATGTTCTATTTCACTTCTTACATCCTCCTGACTCGAATTTTATCTTTTTTTTTCTATGTACAGACATTTGACCTCTACAGTTTTATTATATAGATGTTAATGTTAATTTCAACTATTCCAAAAACTTTTTTTTTCAGTTGTGTCAACCCTGAGAGTAACGCCTAGCACCCTTTCCGAGTTGCGCAAAAACTCCCGACTCCGATCATAATCATTTCACTTTATGTTTGAATTAGTCCACTGAAGCTCCGCCAGGATTTAATTCCGACCTCTTGCTAAAGTTGAGAGGGAAGAGGTCGTGAACCTTGCCACGTTTATTCTAGAAATCTGTTTAAGATATCGAATTACGTCTGTACCTTTCATTAAATCTTGACGACGCTATCGTATTTACCACCTAAAGGGCAATAAATTATACTTAGGTACAGCTCAAATCATTTGTCTGAGATTGTATCTTGTGTAAATGTAGTAATTATCCTCAAATAAAAAAGTGTATTTTTATTCCATTATGTTGTCTTTTCGTTTCATTCCCATGGTATAATCCCTTTCTAGTTTAGGGTCAGATGGCATTTTTAAAGATAATCTCACATATTACTGTGAACTTTTGTGAACTTGTAAGAAAATCTAAATTGACCGTGGTCTCAATCAACTAAATAATAAATAAAGCTCAGCCAGCCAGCACATTAGCACATTCTAAGATGTCCTATTCATAAGTTACACATTTTTAAATGCTAAGAAAATACTAGCGCTATCTTTTTAAAATAAGAACCTAGTTGTTAGGGTTATTTGTTTCCTATCTCTCTGATTGCTTCCTTCTAACGACTATAAAAAGAGTGTTAAGTTTCTCCGCTGCCATTATCGTTATTCAATTGTTTTGTTCTTTTGTTTAGATAGTCGATTTTTTTTTCACTGAATTACGAGTAAGATTGGAACAAATTGTTTAAGCGCTGCTATTGAAAGGGCAATGCTTAGAGAATAAATATACATAGAGCACGCGCATCGCTCCGCTGCCTTTATGTCAAGCGTAAGCAAATTTTGGCAGATTTTGTATGGGCGGTGAAATCAATAACATTTTTCTTTTTGGATTTGTTCCTCGAGTCATGTTTGCAACTTATCACTGCACATTTCAAAATGTTCTCCTATTAAATTTCTTATTTTTACCGGGAAAAATAATCAGCTCCGATAACCATTTGATACTAAACGAAGGCGCTGAAGATATTCGGACTGTTCATATCCGTGCTTACAGTTCATACTCGATAGGCGTCTCTATCCCTTCCAGATTTTTTTCTATTTATACTCTAAGGGGCAATGTAATTTTTATCGTTGAATGTGACATTGAGCAGAATTGAGTTTTAATACATATAATGAAGATTCGACGCAATTTTTATTTCGCTCGTTACCTACTCGTATATGAAAACGTGACTTGACGACTATGTGACGTTGAAGTACATTATAAAGGTATGTTCTAATGGTGGCTATAGCACACATTATTTTCCATTTTTTAGCATAAAAAAATTATATTTGCTGCTAGAAATATTGACCAGCTTCTTGTCGATACGTAGATGACTAGTTCATTTTTTAATTTATCATCGTCATCGTTTTAGTTATCAAATGTTTACTGCTGGATTATAAGTTTTTTACGGGAACACCCAAAAATTCCGAATTACTTATTCCCGAATTTGAAAATACTGAATTTGAAAACTACGAAATATTGTAATTTCGACATTTTTAAATAACGAATTATTAAAATTACGAAATTTTTAATTCCTAATATTATAATCACAAAGATTTGTTATTCCGATTGTTAAATATACGAAGGTTAAAAATTACGAATACTTTACTATACGAAAAATAAAATACCGATCTCTTATAATCACGAAAAATTAAAATCCCGATCGGAAATGTGATAATTCGTGATTTAGAAAAAACCTTAATAAAGTTCAAGGTTGAAAGAAAAATAGTACCCGAATATAAAAGGTTAAAGTACCTGATTAGCTCTGGTTTTATAGTTTAGGATGCATGTAAGGATTTTTGGCATAAATACTACAGGAGGGTGCGAGCGAAGCGAGCACGGGAGTTCTTGGCACCCCGACACGGTTAGGTTAGGTTGACATGAATGCATGTCTGCTTGCATGCATGCATGCTTGAATGCACGCTTGCTTGCGCGCTTATTTGCACGCTTGCTTGCATGCTTGCTAGCTTGCTTGCTTGCTTGCTTGCTTGCTTGCTTGCTTGCTTGCATGCTTGCTTGCTTGCACGCTTACTTGTTTGCAGGCGTTTAATAATGTTTCTTAATATTTGATTACTTGTAAGTTAAATTCGGGATTTAGATTTTCGGAATATTAAAACTTCGGGATTCGTAATTTTGATTATTCGATATACTAAAAAATCGTACATTTGAAACATCGAAATTCTAATATTCGGAAAATTGACTTTCGTATTTGTAATAAATAGGTTGTTTAAAATTTCGTTAATTAACTATTCGTCATTTTCACTATTCGGAAATTTTATATTCGGAATTGTGAATCATTCGGAAGTATGAAATTCGGAATTTTAATAATCGTCATTTTCAAATTCGTAAATAAATTATTCGGAATTATGTAGTGTACTCGTTTTTTACAAACATCAATTCCTACCTAAAAGAAAATTCTTTAATTGTTTGCGTCTTTTTAAAACCTAAAATATAATATTTTGGTTATCACGGCACCAAAATAAGCAAATTCTGGCTACTATCATTTCTTCCCGAAATAAAAACTTTAGTAGCATAAATATTTCTTCCTACGAGTAAAATTACACAAAATCGTTTGATTTCCGAGCCATTTTTATTCATTCAATAAAACAGTTTTTTATTTGTTACCATTCCATTGGGGAAATATACTCGCAAGCATTAATTTCCAAATAACAATCAGAGTAACTGTAATTAGCTGCAATTGGATTAATAATTATTCTCATTGAACAACTGGATCCGATTCGTTTCGCTTTTACAATTCTATGCGTTCGTATTTAATGAACCGAATTCTGTTTTGAATTGTGTATTTGGGTTCAATTCAATAAATGTTTCAGTAATTATGCGATTAATCTAATTGTGTTCTTAGTAATAATAATCTTCAGTGTTTATTTTATATTTTTAACAGTGAAATGTTTCACTTCCAAATCAATGTTGTTTTTAAGAATAGTTTAAAAAGGTAAAAAAAGGTTATTAGAAGGAAATACGATTATGATACATAGATTTTTATTTATTTAAAGTAAGTCATGCATCACTAATAATTACCAATATTTTTTGCAAATAATCATTTTTTTACTAAAATAAAACAATATTCTCCTTTATACACGCGCAAAGTAGAGTATTTTCATTTTGATTCTGAACGAGAAAACCCAAATTGGCCAAGTTCGATGGACCGAGGCAAGTCGAATAGTCGTTGCGTGTGTCGAAGGACCAGCAATAACCCGGTGAAGGGACAATAGAACCGATAGAGAGGCCAATAATCGAAGGGACTCCGACACGAGACTTGCTGACTAAAAAAAATATTAGTATGGATTCTACACGAAGATATGAAAATGTTGAGTCGTTACGACGCGAAATTGAACATAATAATAAAATATTATGTTTTCTAATTATTTTAATCTAGAACATTTTAAATACTTTAACAACAAGAAGATAACATCCATTTTCCCAGTCTCAGTAGATTTTGTAGATAAGTACCTACTCAATTAATGACTACTACTAACAGCCAACAAAAGTCCACTACTAGACTAAGGGCTCCTTTTTAAAAGGTGTAGCTAATCCCTATAATTGGCTGTTAGGTAAAAATAATTCCGTTTTATAGTATGTCTGAAATAAATAACTGAAACGTCCGTCTAAGATTTTAAGTCTTAAATCTCCTACCTAGAGACAGACAGACAATATGACAGCTAATCTACATCGCTACAATCAGTCAGTTAAGCAATATCCTCGACAATGTCTTGAGAGTCCTGAGGTAGAGTTCTATTGGAAACCGGCAATCCGCATTCCTGTATCGAAGATTATATTCGGTTCTGCGCAATAGAATCAAGATTGGAATCCCAGTCGTATTAATCTAGTACTAATGTGGTGTTCGTTACGGGCGGCGTTCAGTCTGCTCTGGAGCGAATGCAGTTATATTAATGACTTCGCTTTGTCTCTGTCGAATGGCCATTTCGTCTGTGTGTTGTGTGTGGATGATACTCGCTTGCTGATTTGATCTTGTAAGTTTAGACTGTCGTCAATGAACCAGAAAGAACGTTTATTTGTAATTTAGTCAGAAATTATCCATAAACTCTCTTTAACAAATAAACTAAGAAGTACCATCGGAAAAAGTAAATAACTGCTAAAAGTATTATGTAGTAGTATTTCTTGTTGTTCCTGCAGCGAATTAATATAAACAGACTTGACAGCATCTGCATATATTACCTATACAGTACCTCATTTCCAATCGTACCTATTAAAATTTTCGTAAAATAGCTTAAGCTGGGAGAGGTTATTTTCAATTGGATAGCGGCGTCATTTAGCACAATGAACGATATACGGACAAAGCCTTTGCCTTACTGAATGTGTTGCATTTCTGATAGATGACGGAAATGATGCTCCTGATTAAATCATTCGGATAAAAACAGTCCGTATAGATTGATGTGTTGTGTACCCAATGGCAGGCCTTGCCCACTGAAGGGTTTGCCCGATTAATACGAGATTCGAGTAATTCTGCGGCCGAGATATAAATTAGTGAGGAATGGCTCTCGTCCTAATATCGATGCTTGTTAGGCCTGAGATAATGAATTTTAAATTACGCAGCTCATTAATATGGATCTCATTGTGGTAAAGGAAAATCCAGCTTTAAATTATCAACCTTATTGTACACATTTTTCCCGACCGTTTAAGAAAAACTCATTTAGATACTTTCAATTTTGTAATGAGACCACATCATTCTTTGTTCTTGAATCGAAACGTCAGTGTAACATTACACGAGGCTAAAAAACAAATACAATTTGTTGTTCATTGCCTAGCTAGTTAATCTCAGATGTTAACCAATATTTTTTTGTCATATACGCTGCGCATTGTACTTCGAATTACTTGTCATTTGTAAATTGTAGTTACGTGCATAACGCAGCCTCGGTAAGTTATATGTACATATAATGGATCAGTGTTGTAGACTATGGCCTATAAACAAAAGTGCAAAGGTAAATATTAAATGAATTATTGGAAAAAAACATTAAATTATTAACGTAGTACGATTTTCTTCCCATACTAACTGTCTTTGTAAGCCTACCTCAAATGAGTGAAGTTCAGTGAACACAAATAAGTAAGTCCGGTTGCCATACCGACAGCCCCCATTAAGAAGTGCATGTGTCCGGAACTAATGCACAACCCGTCCTGTAGTTACATGAAGTTTGGAGGCTTAGAAAAACAACTGGTAACGCAAGACTGAAGTAGATGTGTCATCTAATGATATTTTAAGAAAGATGCACCACATTCACACTGCGCGCACTTTTCTTCTACAGATGCGCTTACTTTTCAACAGATCACAGCTTGACTGACTGAAATTGGTCACAATTAGGACCATTTCTCGGTCCGTGTTTGGTATCTACTCTTGTAATGTATATGATATCATTGGTCATATCATAGATAATATAACATCACGTACGACATACGTATAATAATTGTTATTACGGAAAATAAAATCTGCATTATTAGTAAAATGATTTCGTCGTTCTTTTTTTTTTCATTTTACATAAAAGCCTTTTAAAACTAAACACTAACTCCAATTACTAATTTACGCAGATTTTTCCGACATTTAAATGTCTATCCTGTAAAAAGTACTTTTTAATTTAAAGCCCGACCAAAGAAATATGACACCTCACCATATTGCGGAATTTCAATGGAACTAATTTTATAAGGGAAATTGTTGCCATAGTCGTAAAAATATACACGTGGCGCCCCCAGAGCAGGTTTCTTATTTCTTTGGTCAGGCTTTACGCCACGTTTATAAATAAATGGGAGAAGGTATATGTAGAACGTTGTTTGGAGTAAAACTAACTTTACTGTATTAAAAAACAATTTACCATAATAAAGAATCAAGTCTAGATAAATTAAAAAATACAGACCGGCTCTTCTTTTCGATTTGCTTTACATATCGGCCTTCAAGCTTTAAACGTCGTTCTAATACGGACACCCTTTGGTAGAGCCGTATCTACTGTATTTTTTCTTTTAACTTCTGTGGACGGCGACTTCTATGGTCCCCTTGTCCCTTTGAGGAGCACGTGCGTTGCTGACAATCTGCGTTTTGTTACTGTAAAAACATCTGCATTAAGTTTAATTTAACAGTTAAGGGTGAACATGAAATTTTATAATGAACTAGTATAATAAAGAATTTAAAAAATCTGTCGTACTGATTTTTTTTTAATGGAGAAAGGAAAGTAGCTGCAATTGTGGGCTTTGTATAAACAAATATAAGTATCGGAAAATTTAGGGATTTAGTAACAAAATTCAAAAACGTACCATCTATTAATAGCTCCTTACCAACTTGTTCTGTATGTTTCAAAACCATAGGTACTTTATTTGTATCAGTTAAGGTTAAATTAATAATCAAGTTAACGTAGAGCCACTAATGATATAAAATTAGGTCAAGATATTATTAAAATGAAGCTTAGAATTAAAATATTAATACTGTTTATATGAAAACTGTGTTTTTACTTTGCTCTGTGAACAGACAACTTTTTAAGCACATGACACACTAACACTAATGAAACTGTGGCTCTATTCTGCATAATCCCTAGTGAAGTGAGGATCATTATCATAGGATTTGCTGATAAAAAGCTTTTGAGCGGAGCGTATGCCGCTTGGGGTTCACAGCTCAGTCACCCGGACATTTGAATACTGTCGAGCCGAGATGCGATTTTGTTCCTAGTAGTGGTGTAGTGTTAAGCGTGGTCTATTTTATAGTTTTAAGATGATAATTTGTTTATGCTCTGTATGTCCCCAACGAAAGAGCTCGAACCTACCTTGAAAACTGGGTAAATGTTTAAGTAATTTTTAAGGAATAATTAAGTGGTGTTTTTACTTTTGATGTAAATATATGCAGTTTGAAAAATCATTTCAAAAATTAAATTTGTCGTCACTTCATGTAAAAAAATAGTTCTCTAATTTGCATATTTATATGCAAAAAATATATTTTTTTTACTGTCTCATATCTTATTTCTACACTAAGGTACTATAAAGGTACGAGAAACAATGTTAGCGTCGCCGCTGCATTCGAACAGGAATCTTTCGATTTTTTTTATTTATTCTACCTATACTAATACTATAGTAGTAACACATTCATTAAGACGAATGATAGGTAGTATTCATGTCAGCAATTTCTAATATTTACCCAATTTTACGTTCAACATAAAAACGACTATCCTTAGTACAGTTTATGCTTCCAATGCCCAACAGATTGCAGTTTCCATTCATATGGAGATGTAACAAAAAATCCAATAAACAAGACTGAGTATTCGCAACTCCCCTCATGGCCTCCCCTCATTATTGAAAAGAATGTTAACATTGCACCGGCTTATCCTGGGGTCGTTTTACCAAAGAGTTACGCAATAGACTTTGAAAATACTTCTTGGATACAAAAATTTTTTTTTTCAAGTGACTCAAAATATATAAGTAGGTATATATAAAAATATATGTTACTTGCAATGATCAATAAAACGATGAGAGGAAAAAAAGAATTATATGGAAAATGTTTATTCAGAACTAAAAAGAAAATATATGAGTAGGTACTCGTACTAATAACTGTAACAAGTAAACTAAAATACAAATTTTCCTTCCACATTCAATTGGCATTACTACTTTTTGTACTTTTTCTCTGGCGGCTTCAATCAAATCAATTGGAGACGAATTTCACTTCTTTTTCGCTTTGAAACTCCAATAGGAAGTGTTACACCCTTTGTGCATGGTTCAAACTAACGAATGGCCACCCTACTCCTCGTTACGCTTGACACTTCAATTCGGCTTAAAATTTAGTTAGGAATTTAAATTCACCAGTGTTTGTCTATCCGTTGGATTCGCGGTGCTCTTAATTGACTGCATTCATATGAAAAAAACATCAGTTATGTGTCCTAACGATCGATTGATTTTCAATAGTGTTGTTTTAAGGGTATAGCTATTGTATCATTATTTATTTTCGTTTTGATATACCTTTTTTACCGTTATCCATTCATTCTGATTTAAAAAAGATAAATTTGGCTACGTTTATTTACTGAGAAGCACATAATGCCATTGAACTTTTTATGTTTTTTTATTAATATTCCTTATTTCATTGTTTTTCTGTACTAGTTGGATGAATTAGCTTTCTTTATTGTTAATTCTATCGTCAATAAATCTGGAAAAGTTATTGAAAAAAAGATAGAATAGAATAGAAGATACAAAAAAATATGAATGAAAATGATGCAACACACAGGGGCAGAATAAAAAATAAATAAAGTGGTTTGTTCTGAGTTTTATTTATTTTACTTAGTATATACGAGTAATTATAGTAAAAACTTTATAGCACTTAAAGGTACCTACTCTGGATCTTCAGTAGCCATAATAGGCAATTGTTGAAAAAAAAATTGTAAAACTTTTTATTAACGTTACGTTATAATATTTTCCTTCAGTGCAATATTGGACAAATAATTTCAAAACAATAATCGCGTGATCAAAATGACTCCCACGCAACTGCTCATCTATAAGAATGCCAGGGACGCCCTTTCCCACATATTAGCTGTTGTATATTTTTCCACATGGCCCAACTTCACAGGAGAACTCATATCTTCACCGTTCGATCATTCCTTCGAATTTATTTCGTAGAATAAACAAACCTGGGACCCGAACCACTGAACCGGATTTAAACACTGGCTGAAATACTGCTTGTTCGCTATTTAATTTATATTCGAGTTTAAGCTCTGGAAATTTTATCTCCGCGTTTCCAAATAAAATAAAGACTTCGATTTTTTAATTCTTTTTAATTCTCTAATTCTTTGTTCTTGGCACATTGGTGCATTAGCATTAGATAAAAATAGGAAAGTAAATTTAATGAGGCAAATAAACACCACTACTCTCATGTTACATGGAAAAATCTTCCTTTTCGCTGACAAAAGTCTGAAGCTTGATCTAGCTACTTACCAATAGGTTAACCGTTCCAGCATAAATAGCAAAAAGACTTAAAACGTCTTATGAGCGAATGAGCGAATCGTAAAACTCAGAAATAAACCTCCATATTTTTGCATTTATTATGATCATCGTACTCATTTATTCCACGCGACCTAATTTATCAAATTTAAAAACATTAAGTTCAGACTGGGACTTGAACCCGTATCTTCTTGGCTGTATACTGTATATTATATGCACTACTAAGGTCGCTAACAGACGAACTGCACTTTGTAAACTGTAGTCGATGCGTCGTCGACGACTGAAGGTAACAAAGCGCAGTTCTTTTTTTTAATTTTTTTTATTGATCTATGCTTGTGTCGAAAAAGTACAACCAATCAAGCTTCACTGGACTTGAAAAACGCAGTTCATCTGTTAGCACCTTAAGTGTCATCAAATCTCTGACATTTGAAAAATTCATAAAACGATTTACCTCGAAAAAGTCAATTATCTTGAAAAAGTTTAAAGTACTCGTAGATTTTTAACTCCATTCCTCTCTGTCCTCTACCAATTCCTTGACATCCTGATACGACGCCACATTTACTTTTTCCTTCACTTGTTCAAAGTATCTTCTTCTCGGTCTTCCCCTTCCTCTCCTTCCTTCCATAATGTTTTTCAAAAAGTTGTGTCGTATCAGTATCCCATTATTTTTCCTCTCCTGTTCTCTATTGTTGCCAGCAGGCTTCTTTTTTCTAAAATCATCTCTAGTACTTCTGCGTTCGACTTTCTTTCTGTCCAGTTTATTTTCTCCATCCAGATTTTGAACCATGCCAGAATATTATTTTTAGAATACTAACCACGATATTAATGCGCAATTTAAAACAAAGATAACATAAATGTCGAATCCCTAAACAAATTGTGCAGAATCATGCACCGTACCATTTTGTTAAAAGCGTTGACGAGGGACACATGATTAATTACACTTTCATTTAATTACCTAAAATGACGCAATGTAATTCGCCCGTCCAATAAAATCAGTTTCAATAATAATTTTTCAATCTCGACATACTAATTAAGTGATTTTCATAAATATTCCTATGATACCAACGCCTGCAGTACCGCAATTTTCAACTCTCCGTGATGGCTTTAAGATTGAAGATTGCGTTCTGGTTTCTAATTAGAAACGTGTAATAGCAGACTTGGCAGAGACATCTTTTAAAGTTCACAAGCGATCTGATTTTGTCTGGTGATCAAACAAAAAATATGTTGGCACCTTATTTATTGAGTCTATATTATTTATATTTTAACAAAATAAGATTTACTGATTTTCAATATGTACTTATTGAAAACCTTGAAGCTTTTCAAACAACACAAAGTAGTGATAACGTAAAATAAGCCTACTCTCTCATAAAAAAACTTGCTAATAGGTGGCAAAACTTATCTTGGTGCAAATCTATCAGGTATTTTTGATGAGAAATCTCGAGAATATTATTTAAAACACACGTCATAAGTTAAAAGGTTAAGGATTTTTCTTAACTTGTATTTATGAAGTTCAGTTTGCCTGTCAGTCTCAAAAATGAAATTAATGCTGTATGTAGTAAAGCTAAGCTTTCTACTTTTGAAAGTAATTTTGCGGTCGTAACCCTGCAAAACATCCCATTCATACCTTCAAAAACGATCGAACTGATGAAATCAGTTCTTATACCCATCTTCCACTAACAAGTGTAAAATATTTTCCCCAATCGCAGTACCTGGCGCCCCCAGGGATATTTCAAGGGTGAATAAGCCCAGAGAATAGCAAAGGGTACAATATTTTAAATTTCAATCGGTGCGCTCAGTGAGCGGTCTGACGCGGGAGGGAGAACAAAGCAAATGGTGACTTTTGCTAAGTATTATAATAAGATTTTTTATGGGCTCCGTGTTTTGGTGAGATTGGTTTTGTGTTTGACACGTCTAAGATTTTTGGTAAATGTGTTAAAAGAAATAATAATACAAAAACTACAATTTTAAATTTAAGTAAAAATGAAAAAAAAAAACATTATTTTCGGCATTGTTCGGCCATGGACTCGAACACACATCTCCTTGGCTATCTTGGCTCCACGAGTCCCTGCCTCAACAAAATGCTATTCATTTCGCTTCGATTTAAAATTAAAAAACATAAACAGAATAAAATCACAAGTACTTTTTTTGTCTATACTAATATTATTATATAGAGGAAAGGTTTGATTGTTTATTTGCGTTGAATAGGCTCCGAAACTACAGAACCGATTTCAGAGATTATTTCACTGTTGAAAAGCTACATGATACCTGCCTGAGTAATATAGGCTATATTTTATTTTCAAAAAATTAGGGATCCTTACTAAAACTTCAATAATGTAACGCGAAGTTTAAAAATAAATACCTATTTTTTTTTCTTATAATTTATTAGGCTTCGAAACTACAGAACCGATTTTAGTAAAAATTGGCACAATGACAGAATAGACCTTAGGAAAGAACATAGGCTACGATTTAATGCGGGAAAATTCCTCATTTTCATGGGAAAAACTGGCGGACCCGCTTCGGGAAGCTAGTCTTAAATAAAATCACAGCAGCGCACTAAACACTTTACGCATAATATAACGACCAGTTTCCCCGCTGCAAATGTTTGCACCCATAAAATTTATGTAGCGTTAAACGTTAGCAAATTCCCAATGCAAATGCTATCTTTAAACACCTTTACTATCGCACTAAAATCAACTGTAGTTTTACTAAATCGATTAGAAGGAGGTACTAAAAATCACGAAGCAATCTAAACTTTTAGGTCAGCCAAAGCATTTTAATATCAAATTTGCATTTAAATCGAGAAGAGTATTTGCGTCAGCAAATATGAGGTGTCAAAATCGATAAGCACAATCGAAATAAATTTCAAAGGGAGGCGCGTCAAAAATTGTTCGTATTTCTAGACGACTGCAACCTTCCGATAAGCGACGAAATGTGACCGAATTTCAATCAAATTTATGACTTATAATAATGATTATAGGCACTTTATCAGGGAACGGCATAAAATTTGCAATTCCACTGAAAAGGTGAACTCTGCCGTAACAAATTTGGGAGCAATCGTAAAACGCTGATAACAATTCACCGAATTAATCTCGGAGAAAAAAGAGGGGAGGCTCGTGAAATGAGGAAGAAACATCGATGGATTACCTGCGAGATATTTTGCTTAAGCTATTTATTATTTTGCTACATGAAATGAATAACGTAACATCTTTTATTTGCTCTTAAATGTTTCTTTTACAAAGAATTACTCGAGAAATAAACTGAGTGGTCTTATTTTATTACCAGATGTTTTTATATTAAGTGTCATTATGTTTATCGTGTCTGTAAATGTAAATCTTGTTTTATTAATACCTACTATGCAACAAAACGCATTGCTGTGCACAGGAATAACATTCGACATCACAATTAATTACATTCGAACTCAAAGCGAACTGAAATTAGTGAAACAAAATTTATTTAACATTTCGTTTCATTTGAAGATGCCCAAAACATGCCCCCTGCATAATAATTTGCAGGTAACCTATGGGGTTGCAAATTAAAATTATTTTAACTGACTAATTATCTTCAAAGAGCTGTCGGTAGAGTGTATTACGGGGGGTGAATTCTAAATCGCTCTTCCATCTGGAATTAAATTTTGAGCGATGAAAATTATGCACTGTATGCGACCCTTTTCAATGTTGTCGTGAAAAATTATGTATGATAAAAGCAATATTACAAATATGCCATAAGCTTACAAGTGAAGAAATGAGAAAAAATGGCATAGAAAATAATATGTGCTCCTGGCAAAATGATGTAACTGACTTAACCATTCACGAATTTCATACGTTTCAAGTAAAAATAAATTTAAATCTGATTTGCAAAATCATAGCCACGTGCCGTGGCGGTGGACTGGTACTTGAAGTAGAACTATGAAATTGTTTTCGATTATTTCACTCAGAAAATGAAACAAATGCTTTGCTGTAGTATTGTTTTGTGCAACAACACTGGTTTCTCGTGAGAATCCCTATATAATCTTATTATGTCAAGGTGGAAGCTCTGTCGCAGTATAGTTGGGTAGCTTGCTGTACAGTATAATAGAACAAATTGCATTTAGAAGGAGCGATGGAGCTCCCGGGAGCTGCTAATGGAAGGTATTAATTAATACCACCGTCTCTTCAAATTCGAAGATAGAATATCCATTTACAACGCCCCTGATGCTTCAATTAACATTGCCGGCGACTACCGCCGCGCGAACATTTTTTTATTTGAGATTTTCTATAAAGAATATATTTTCCTCATTTGTGGCCTTTTGTTTTGATTTATGTATTATAATTATTATTTATGACTGATTAAACTTACGTTTTTATACAAACATTACTTTTTTAAATAAATACTAAAAGGTAATGAAATTCAGTAACGCACTCAAAGAGTGTTTCAAAAAGTACGTTTTTTCTTATCAGAATTTGATATTTCACTCAAATGTGTTTCATGAAATACCTATTTAATATAAAAGTAATTTTCTGTTTATATGTAAGTGACTTACGCATATCAAGAGCGATTTTATCAGTGAAAGTAATAATATTTTCCATTTAACACGTTTGCCCTTTCAGCTTTCAGTGTGTAATGCCCAGAGCGGTTGCCCTATCGTCCCCTGCTGTATATACGTTAGGTCATTTCGGTCAAAGACGTTGGTTGAAAGTCGTAAAACATATGTGACACTCACTTTGAATAGTTTACATTATAGCAAAATTGTGAAATCGCCTTTGATTTTATTCGCAGTAGATCAGATAGACTAAAAACTAGAATTATTGCAAGAAGTTCATACTATATTATTACAGCGAAAACCAATAAGGATTTTACAAATTTTCTCTCCGATTTACCATTTAAACCAGTCAAAATGTTGTCAAAAATGTTAGGGAAGCTTTTAAGAATGTACTTTATTATATTATGTCACGATTTTTGAAACTGCCACTAGGTAATCAGAAATATTTCTAAACAAATTTGAATTCTATATTTAGTTTTAAGCCTGTTATAGAATTCCGTAAATGACATTAAGACATTCAGCTCAATGGTCCGAAACTGCGACACCACCGGGGTCTCAGTGTTTCTAAGGCAAATTATTAGTGCCCCCTTATCCTTTTCCCACCCATCCGTAGAGATTGTAAATCGGTTAGAGAAATGATAAACAGCAAAAACCGGGTTCATAGATTTTTCTTTTTTTCTGCACCCATATCGGTTAAGGCGATGGATGGATGGAAAACTAATTTACGTGATTATGGGAAAATGACGACTTGATAGAATTCTCTTATAATTAGGGCATAATATGTAAAATAGCTTTTAAAGACATATCACATAAGTTTCGCTGTATGGTCTGTAGTATCAAAGTATTAAATTGACAAATAATAGAAGAAGCAACATAAAATCTTAAAGTACGCCAATATTAATTAGTAATATGTAAAATAATAACATGATGAATTTCAAAAATAAAAGTAATTAATAAAAACACCTTGAAATAGAGAGTAGTTTTGAAAATAAAGCTAAAGTGAAAGTTTCAAATAAATACACGATTTTAGTATGAAAGAGGAAACCGGTTAAACTAACCGTTTTAACAGCCCTACTTCTTCGTCCAGCTCGCTCTGTCGACTCTCAATAGATTCATTACGAGTCTAACGAGATCTCCCGAAGAGAATCACGGCTGCTTTGTTTCGGTAAATGCGATTTATTTTGTTTGTAACAATTATTGCCAGCCATTGTGCTGTGAACCTAGCGATAGGTAGTACTAAGTCTTTATGTTGGAAGCAAATTTTAAATGTGATTCTAGGCGTAGGAAATGAAAACAATTTAGGTAGTAGGAAGAATTTTCAATTGTATTTTAAAGATCATCGCTGACAGAAGGAGAAAGATGCTAGGTCACCTGATACGACTCGACAACTTTATTAGAAACATAATTGAAGGAAAGATAGAAGGATATAGAAAGAGAGGACTACCAAGAAAAACATCATCATCATCATCATCTCAGCCGAAAGACGTCCACTGCTGGACAAAGGCCTCCCCCAAGGATCTCCACAACGATCGGTCCTGCGCTGCCCGCATCCAGCGGCTTCCCGCGACCCTCACCAGATCGTCGGTCCACCTCGTGGGGGGCCTGCCCACACTACGTCTTCCGGCGCGCGGTCGCCATTCAAGAACCTTTCTGCCCCAACGGCCGTCGGTTCTACGTGCAATGTGCCCAGCCCATTGCCACTTAAGTTTAGCGATTCTTCGGGCTATGTCGGTGACTCTGGTTCGCCTGCGGATCTCATCATTCCTGATTCGATCACGCAAGGAAACTCCAAGCATAGCCCTCTCCATCGCTCTTTGGGTGACTTTGAGCTTTCTTATGAGGCCCATCGTTAGCGACCACGTCTCAGATCCGTAAGTCATCACTGGCAACACACATTGATCAAAGACTTTTGACTTAAGACACTGCGGTATTTGGGACGAAAAGATGTTGCGCAGCTTCCCGAACGCTGCCCATCCAAGTTGGATTCGACGATTGACCTCCTTCTCGAAGTTAGATCTACCTAGCTGGACTGTTTGTCCCAGGTAGACGTAATGGTCTACAACTTCGAGAGCGGAGTCCCCAACTTTTATTGGAGTGGGTACTACATGGGCGTTCGACATGACTTTTGTCTTCTCCATATTCATCTTCAGACCCACTTTTTGGGAAACTCTATTGAGGTCATCGAGCATTGTGCCGAGGTCCTCCAAGGTCTCAGCCATGACCACGATATCGTCGGCAAACCGAAGGTGAGAAATGTACTCGCCATTGATATTGATGCCATGTCCTTTCCAGTTCAGAAGCTTAAAGACATCCTCCATTGCAGCGGTGAACAGTTTCGGAGAAATAACGTCTCCCTGTCTCACACCCCGCTGCAGTTGGATTGGTCTGGAGTTCTGATCCTGGAGCCGGACAGACATGGTGGCGTTATCGTACAAACACTTCAGCACCTCGATATACCGGTAGTCAATTTGGCACCTCTGAAGAGACTGCAGCACTGCCCAAGTCTCGATCGAATCGAAGGCTTTCTCATAGTCTACAAATGCTAAGCATAGTGGCTGGTTATACTCTTCGGTCTTCTGTATAACCTGCCGCAGCGTGTGGATGTGGTCTATGGTACTAAAGCCCTTTCGGAAACCGGCTTGTTCGGGAGGCTGGAAGTCGTCGAACCTGCGCGCGAGACGATTCGTGATGACTCTCGAAAACAATTTGTAGATATGGCTCAGAAGCGAGATGGGTCTGTAGTTCTTCAAAAGGGTTTTATCACCCTTTTTAAAGAAGAGGACCACCACGCTTCTAAGCCACGCCTGCGGCGTTGTGCCTTCGAGGATGACGGAATTGAACAGTTTCTGAAGGGCTTTCAAGACCGGTGTACCACCTGCCTTCAGAAGCTCAGCAGTTATTCCGTCATCACCCGGCGCCTTATTGTTCTTTAACTGTTTGAGAGCCATCCTAATCTCGTACAGGCTGACGTCCGGGATGTCTTCGGTGTAGTGTCGGGTTAGCCTAGCTCTGGGGTCAGTTGCTGCTTGGCTGACAGGTGTCCGTGTTGTCGTGTACAGCTGTCCATAGAACCCCTCGATTTCCTCCAGTAGCTCAGGCTTAGAAGACACGGTTCTACCGTCCGAAGCCTTCAGCTTCGTCAGTTGGCTTTGCCCCATAGACAAATCTCTTGCGAACACTTTAGAGCCTTTGTTACGCTCAATGGCCTCCTTAATACGATCTGTATTAAATTGGCGAATGTCGCGAGTCAGAGACTTTGAGATCTGTCTATTGAGCCGCCGATAACAGGAAACATCATCTGCAGACTGCAGAACCATTTTCCGTCTTTCTTCCATGAGCCTGAGCGTGGAATCTGAAATCTTTTTGGTTCTATTTGAGCGTCGGGTCTTAAAGAACTTGGACCCCGCTGTACGGACAGCTTCCACGAACCTGTCATTGTATTAAGAAAAACATACATGAACCAAATTAAAGAAGGGCTAGGTCAAACAGAGGACGGATAACAGATTGGAATGGCTTAGATTAGACTCCACAGACAATCTTAAATTTGATGATGATGATGTAGGAAAAGAATAATTTACTTTTTATGCTAAATAAAGTGCATTAACAAGAGCTACTCTCTAGAAATTTCTGATGTATTTAAATAGATGTAAGTAACCTCTACCTAAAAAAATAAAAATAAAATAAAATAAGTTTATTTCAGTAACAAATATTGCCTTAATCTATCTAATGAGGTTTGGCATTTCCTTTTAAGCTGAATCCTTAGTTGCCTTTATTGGGAGGTGCCACTCTTCCATTACATTGATTTAGGCGGTAATTAATTTGTTTGTACTAATACATAAAACAAGGCAGTGACAAAAGGAAAATAAAAGAAAAGGAATAATATGTAGAGGTAGCAAAATTCAGAAACATACCATCTATCATGTATGTTTGTGTGTGTGTGTGTCAATGAGGAGGTGTTTATTTAAATAAATGTGTGTTATCCTGTGGTTATCCCTTACTACACTACACATAATAAAACACACAAATAAAGATTAAGTTGCATTAACTAGACAGTTGATTACACTTGTGATGGCAGCAGATGGTCTATAAAAGTCTCGATGCCTGGAACTTTGGCCATAGAAGGGCGATAACTACGCCGCCTTGCCCTAATGCTGCCATCTAAGTGTCACCGAAATAAAAGAAATGACAGTTAACCGAATCGTGCCCGAACTCACAGCTGACGAAAACTTTTCTCTTTATAATTAAACCGTAATTATTTTAAGCACTTCATTGCGTGACAGAAATTACAGCTTCACGTTTATTTCTGTTTTTGTTTTCGACAACTGTAATAATGGAAAGTTTCTAAACGTGTTCAGTTGTAGGTAAATGCTTGTAATTACATGCTTTAGAAGCACGAACGGAGGAAAACTATCTGCTATTTTCTGAGTTAAAAATCACTGATATCAGTAAAATATTATAATTGTTGGGTAGCTTTCTAGTTGTGATGTGATGATTAACATGGTTATTTTTTAAAAGTTATATTTAATTTAACATTTAGAATAGTTTATGTGATGGAAATAAACCTGTATTTTTTGTCATCATCATCAAAATTTGGATTGGTCTGCTTAATTATTAAAAATTTTATAGAGAGGAAAAAATTGATTGTTTGTTTGTATTGAATAGGTTCCGAAACTACTGAACTGATTTTAATTAAACTTGTTATATAATCTTTTACCGCGGGAAAATTCGTCATTCCTACGGGAAAATTTGTTAAACAGGGCATAAAGCTAGTAATTTATAAAATTTAAAATCGACGCATGTTATTATGTAATATAATGGAAAACTAAGTACTTCAAACATGAAGGAAAAATAAATTCCACGCCCATATTATTATGTGAACGACTATTTGAAAAAAAAAGTGTGAATGTGTGTGTGAGTCCAAAAAATATGTCTTAGCCGGCACCGTATAGTACGTTTTGATTACTACTCCATTTGGGCGCGTAAATTTTTTTCTTCCTTCATGGCTTCAAACGATTATTCTCACTAGCATCGTCCAGTGCTTTGAATCTCCGCAGAGTTCAATGTGTTAGTTCACTTTCCCTCAAATCATAGTTGAAACGCAAGAGCACTTTGCTCGCAGTTCGAGTGGTAGATCGACTGCTTTACAAACGACATTCGACGTTTTCAAAAGTATTTTTGCTGAAATCCTGAAGCCGTCTCTCGATGCTAGGTGCTACGTGTAAAACTATCGTACTTGATGTTTATCAAAAAATTACATAGAAATGATTTCACTATAAACAAAAAAAACATTTAATTTTTTTAATAAAAAATCTTTTTTTTATTAACAATTATGATGACGATAATAATAGACAAAATACCTATGCCTGCCTGTCGGTCTTTATTTTCATTATTTTTTTTCTATATTTTTGCAGAACCTGGATTTTGTAGCCATTATTGATGGTATAAAAAAAATGAATATTTGGCTACTTTATTGACAGAAAAATGGGCTATGCCTTTGGCAATAGGTTACACTGATGGAACCCAATGAACAGTAAAATTGTATCTTGCGTTAATCTAAAATATCTTTTACTAAATTGTATACTTACAGCTTGAGTTCTAACTAACTGTGAGACACTGTGAGTTCGCTGTGAGTAACAAACTAAGAATTTAATACAGTTCACTTCGAATAACGTGCTTGTGACGTCACACGCAGTCTGCAATCACGTCACACTCCAAAGCTAATTAAATGTTATGCCTGCCACGATCTGTGTTGTTGATAAACGGTTCTCTGATTGCAATTTTACGAGATTGACGCTTACTTTACCCAATTATGAAATGTATGATTTATAACGACAATTTTATAAACACAGATATTATTATAAAATAACCTATTTATAACTGTGTTTTTTTGTTGACGAACTTATGACGATAGCAACAATTAGGCTGGTACTATTCTAGAGAAGTGTAAATATTCAAATTGCGTGTAATACTAATAAACCTAGAAATATAATTGTTCCATAAAATCGATCTATTAATTCGATATCTTCAATCAAATTATAATTATATAAAGTACCTACCGCTACTGCAAAATATGCGCAATGGTAACTAAACGGTTTTGTTGAGTTGAATCTGTCATTCTCTCTCTTTTATTTTATCTGATCGTAAAAACTTGTAACCTTTTGGAAAACATTCAAACTTAAAAATATTCAACAATATGTAACAGATTCAATAACCATAACAATGGAGATAAGTGTTCATAAAGTTATCTCAAACGGAGCGTGTTCAAAGGCCAATAACAGTCCAAGTTTAACAAAGTGCAGCTGAGGGTAGTTTAAAATCGATAACAGTTTCCACACCATCGATTCACATGTCGCTACCAAGTGAGGGTGGCTTTAGCTTGCCTACAAACGCAGAATTGGTTTTTGCAATTGTTATAATAACATTATTTCTGTATTTTCGTCATTTTTGACCCAACAATAGGACCTAAAATATTACGTTCTAAACATTGTTTTCTTTTGTAAAAGTTGGACTAAGGTTTTTTCTGTGGTCGAGAGATGTTGCCATTTTAAAACTTATCTCTCTAAGTATTGGTTAGATCATAATGCTGCTCTATAAAGAGCTTCACTCTCTATTGGTTAGAAAATAATGCCATTATAATGATTCTCTATATTGTTCGAGAAGTGGTGCCATAAAATTTCATCACATGTACTAAGTCCTGCGTTGGTCGAAATATGCGATTGGACACTTTGACTTTGATAGTACCTTTATTCCGTAGCAGCAGAGGCGAATATAATAATGCGAGTGTCGAGCCGCATGTACCTACTGGCTACTGTACCACGAATATTTTATTTATTTTCACAATTTGATACAATGACAACTTTTACTGTTTTAAAAACCCTTTTCTTTCACCACTTAGCTTAGCCTACTCACGATGTTATTCGAAAAGAAGAACTAGTAACTAGTAATAAACTAGTAATAATGAACTTAATTTCAAAATCAATTCAAACTATGATAATTAATAAATTAATTTAGAAAAAACTGTTAGTAACGAGTAAAAGAAAAAACTTAGGCGTAGACTTTCCAAAGTCGCTGGAGTGGAACCCTGCAGCGGTTCATTTTCCTTTGAGCTCCAAACCACCTTAATAACTGCGACACAACGGCTTTAAGGAACAAGTGATAGAAAATTAGTCTAATTTTCTCACATACAATATTCATTTTGCAATTACCAGGACACTTAGCTGGTATACCGATTAAATACACAAAGGAATGGAGGAAAGTGATTAAGATTGCTTGCGTTATAATTTTAGTATTACAGTCTTATTTCATTTTAAACGCACGATTAAAATGGTGTACTAATATTTCCCCCATTCCTTGCTAAGTACTTAAATACTTATGGTACGATTTGAAACACAAGATTAACTGTTTATGTACAGTAATAATATCTAAGCGTTTGAAATGTAACATTAGTTTACTCACCTTTTCTTCAGTGTAATCCTTTTACGTATTCAAGTCATCTGGAAAATAAAAAAATACTTTATCATAAATGTATGTAATAAAAGTGTAGAGGTCGAAAATCTTTACATAGAAAAATAATCCTAAAAACAGAGTCAGGGGGATGTAAGAAGTGATACAGAATATATTATCCAGATTTATTAAAAAAATGTTTTCTCTGTGTGTCTGTTTGTACAAGAAAATCTCCGAAACTTGCATGGTGGCACCTTATATCCCCGGGCAACGTCTTGATAGTTTTTACCGCAGAAAATTATCTTATTACTACGGGAAGCTGCACTGAAAAGTCAAAAAAAACAACATATTTAAAGAAAAATAAAAATACACCACCGTTTTAAATGTATTACTGAATTGACTTTTAATAATTGGGTACTCGCTTAGAGTATTAATAGAAAAATTTCTGGGAGGGATAGAGTACGCCTAATCGAGTATGAACCGTAAGCACGGATATGAACAGTCCGAATATCTTCAGCGCGTTCGTTTAGTATCAAATGGTCATCGGAACTGATTGTTTTTCCCGGTGAAAATAACTAATTTAATAGGAGAACATTTTCATCATTCATTCAAAATCTGCTTACGCTTGACATAAAGGTATCGGAGCGATGCGCGTGCTCTATATATATTTATTCTCTAAGGGTACTCGTATGTCATAAAAAATATATTTCAGTCATTAGGTATATGAATTGATAAGCAAAAGCAATTTTTAATACTAGAGTACCATCCATTATAACATACTTCTTTGATGTTTTGGCATAAATTTCACGAATTAATTTATAGGTTTGATATTATTTTTATTTCAAAATATATTTAATCTAGGGTCGAGGCGTGTGACTTTGAAACAAGCTAATAAATAAATATATGGGGACATACACTCGGCCACCTAATCACAAACTAGGTTTATTTTTTTCACGTACTACGCTTTGAGAATAAGGCTTCTATTAACTTATTAGTAATTCAAAGACAGTGTCTGTCGGGGCAAACAAAATTATAAGCAAACTATAAG
Organism: Teleiodes luculella; assembly: GCA_948473455.1. NCBI lineage: Eukaryota > Metazoa > Arthropoda > Insecta > Lepidoptera > Gelechiidae > Teleiodes > Teleiodes luculella. Next base: position 7,259,847 of record OX419596.1, read on the forward strand.
TACAGGGCTGCGATGGCGTTGCTTTTAAATTTATTTATAATTTAATTATTCATATTTTTATTTTCCTACGTTTATTTTAAAACCTGCGGACTATTCAATAATACTTGGATAGTGACCATTTGATACATAGTAGCATGTCAAATAACATAATTTTTCACATGTAAAATCTAGTAAATCGCGGCTTTTGATTTTAAAAAATCTCGGCCACGCACTCCATATGTCGGAGTTTGCGTTCAGCTCATTCAATTATGCAAAGCTTCCATTTGTTAACAGATTTTAGGGTAATTCTGCAAATGTCGAGTCGGTTTTATGCTAATCAGCTTAGTGTCCGTTATTTATCGGGCTACATGCTTACAAACGCTTCAGCGTAATGTGCCGCAGCTGATAACGCTGTAACGCTTATACACGTTATTCCAAGCAATTAGTTGCAGAAACAGCCTGTATTTGATGAACGTTTCGTTTGGTTTTGTTACGATGGGTGTTTTATGCAAATTATTTTGAATAAAGTTAAATTGTTTTAGAATATTCATGTACGATTTATTATAAACTTGGTTACGCACGCAGTTTGTCCACAGGGGAAATAATTTTGATTTGTTTTTGACAATAATAGCTTCTATATTAATAATTTCGTCAAGGGGTACGGTAGACTCGATCGAAACCTTATATGAATAACAAAACATAAAAAAATATTGATTTCGAGTCGACAACATGTATCCGCAAAATTCGGATTATGGAGAATTTCGTTAAATTCTAATAACACTGACAAACAAATTGCAGTCGCCATGATATACAAACCGCAGTTGCCATAGAAACATTGAGTGAATCATAACCAAGGATGTTGTACGTATAGTACTTATAAAATCCTTGATCATAACAAATTTTACGCGGGAATCGAGAGGAAATGGCGGGTTCATTGTTTCGTCCTTTTTAAAAATAGTTTTTCATGGTAATTGTGGTGTTAATATGGTGGAATTAGTGCGATAATGTGCCGTTAAAGAAGAACTATTCAATGAAAGTGAGAAATAATGAGTGGTTAGCTGTTTCTGGTTTGATACCCCGCGTTAAACTTCAGTATCATTGGAATGTAAGAACCACCCTTGCATTCCAATGATCCCGTAACAAGAAATGAAACTACTGAAGACGTTTAACATAGATGCAAGAAATGACTAAAGACGACGAAATGAAACTGAAGAAATAATGACTGAAGATGAAGACATTAAACTTGGATAATGAAAGAAACTACTAAAGACTAGGCTGTATGGGCTTAGATCCCTTTGCCTTTCCCATAAGGGAGAAAGAAACTAAAAAAAAACAAAAAAAAAAAAAAACTTGATCATAACAAAACTAAATACTTTTCTTCGGTCGTTGACGTTTCGCGAAAATATTGTTTTTGACACTTTTTTATGACATACTCTTTGTTAGGTGCTTTTTACTACTGACAGAAGCCATAATTATAAATATTGAATTGAATTCAGCAGTGATTTTATTTCTATAGAAGAAGAGCAAGAAAACATTTCAAATGGCTGGCAGACGTAAAATATTCAAGTACAGAATATCAACTAACCCTACTATGTACCTATATTTAGCACTTTCAAATAACACCATTCAAGTATCAGTACTTTCAGTTGGTTGTATGATTTATGAATGTGTTTATCTGATTCTAGAAATAACATATCGCTCATCTATTACTACAAAGACGTAACTGTCATTTTACAAATTTTACAGGAGAGCGTTTTAAAGTTTTTTTTAATGTTCTGTTTCGTTTTATTATTTCACTCTATAATATTTATAACTGCAACTAGGATATTTTGGATGTTTAAATATATAGGTAGAGTACAATAGCAAAAACATTTAAAAAATTCAAGTGTAAGTATAAAAAAAACCACTTGAAATGATTTGACACATACAATTGTGTCATTGTTGCATTGAAAATGTTTTATTTTGGAAGTTGTGACACTGAAATAGTTATTAGTTAATTGTAATTAAATCACTTTATTTGAGATAATAATTCATTACAGCTTTATTGAATACTGAATAATTAACATTACTTAATAGCAGGTAAATCAAAGGTGAATTAGTATTTTTATCGTAATTTCAAACCACTTACTGAATAATTAACAGTTTTTTGAATAATTTCGTGTTGGTACATAAATCATAGATTCATTTGTTATCCTTATATCAAAATACTTATTAAAATAACACAAGGCCATCGCTAGTCACGGCTTTTTCATTAAAAAAGTACTTTATATTGGTTTCAAACCCAGGTACCTTACAGATAGTAGGACGCCCTTTTAAGTTATCAATGAAAATTATTATTTTGTGTTTTTGCTTGTGTTTTAGTAGCTTCATTTTGCCTTTGTCAAATATTTTTTTAACTTTCTTCTAAGCCTGGAGTATTCCAGCAAAAGGATTCTCATACTCTCGGACAGTCAGGCCGCATTAAAAGCACTGGCGTCCAATGAAGTAGCATCCAGAATTACTCTGACATGCATTGATGCCCTAAATTAACTGGGCAGCAAAAACTCTGTGTGCCTGGGCTGGGTGCCTGGACACTCGGAGTCGGGGGGAACGAGCCGGCAGATCAGCTGGCAAGGAAAGGGTCTGGCGCTCGACCCATTTTACCGGAACCTATGCTCGGGGTGCCGAAATCCGGCTCAAGGCGCCAAGTGGTGGCTTGGGAAATAGAAATGGCAGTTTTTTCCAGGTTTTCTCTACAAATCAAGATCTGAGATACAAAAACTCGTCCGGTTGAGTATTCGTGTTCGGGCATTAGGGCCCTTACTGGGCATTGTAAACTCAATAAGCACATGAACAGGCAGAATGGGCTTATCAGAAAACCCTTACTGTAGATTCTGTGCAGACGAAGAGGAAACCGCACTTCACATGCTCTGTGAATGTGATACTCTCATCAACAAAAGGAGCAAAGGGGTAGATGGAACTTTTGTTTCTTTACTTATAATAACAGATTCAAAATCTAAGCATTCGTTTTCCTCTATATTTTTAGAGAAAGGAGCAAGAATTCGGCCTTCTATGGCTATTGTTATCATTTTTATATTGCGATTACCCGCAATTTTATTACCATTTAAAATACCTAGTTTAATTCACCTTATTTTTCTTTAAAAAAACCATTACTAGCAAACAAGTACATAGATAGATTCATGTTTTATTGCACACACAACACATACAAGTAAGTACCTATTTAAAACAATAAAAAAATAATGATCTTAACTTGAATGCTATTTTTTTATTTACTTTTATTTAGATTTTATTTTTATTAGACTTACTTTTTAAGTTACTACTTTTAGTAATAATGGAGAAAAACATAAATACAATATTTAATGTTTTAAAATTACACCTGTTTCTTTTAAGTAAGTCATTATTTCATTCAATTTTAAGAGCTTTTAGTTAAACACTGACACAAAATACATATACAAAGGTATTATAGCTCACAAAATATATTATTATTCTAGTGCTACAATGACAAAAAATACAATTACGACACTGCAGATCTCAAAAAATAATTTTGTCTTGGTGCTACATAGACAGAAAATAACATTTACGTCGTTTGGCACTTAAAAATATAAAAAATTATGCGCAACTGACCAATGTGGCGTCGTTACACTCAGGGCGAGTAAAATTTTGTACCGGTGCAACAAAGACAGAGGCGCCATCTTACGCTCATTTGTTGAACAATAAAAACGTCTTTTTAATACCATACGTATTGGTCATTTTCGAACATTCTGGCATCATTAACTCATTTTTGAATTTTGTGACAATTACGTCTTTGTAGTAATAGATGAGCGATATGTAGAAGCAATATAATGAGGTCCTTACAAACAATGTTCAATGAATCCAATCCTTTTGTCAAAATATAAAAGCTAACAATTAAAAGCAGCCTAAGAAAATCAAACCAAATACCTATTTGGTATCAATGCAGTTTTATTACATACTTAGATCTCTTGATTTGCGTGGGTGTAACACTGCATCATATAATGAGTTAGCGGTCATCTTTGTAGGAGAAAACGGCGAACCTCCATTAATGTTGAGATTATAATTATATCAACCTATTCTATACTCAAATCAACCAGTCCCAGTAAATTCATAATTTAGCCAAGGCTAAAGGGTAAGGAAAGCCTTTACTTTTTCCTAATGGAGAACTTGGAGGGTATGAAAATCTTCAACACAGAGAAGAGAGTCGAACTGCTCGAAGCCATCATGTTACAATTTTATCAGTACCTAATTACCTATAGACTTGCTATTCGTCAAAATTGGCCTATGTTAGGATTGAATCTCAAAGATTATTGTTTCTTCAAATGAATCAAAACAGCTCAGAGCTGACAATTATAACAATTTAATGGATAGCCTGTACAATAATGATAGAGAAACGGATAATAAAATGATAATATTGCCATTAACTTATGTGGAAAGTCCCCAGCATATGATGCAAAATTATCTATATCTATATAGAATTCCATGGCAATTGTATGCAAGTATGGTAAACCAGACTTATTTATAACATTTACGTGCAATCCGAATTAGCAGGAAATGTTAGATAATTTCCAAGGCATTAAAAAAGAACATAGACCCGATTTAATTGCCAGATTTTTAAACTTAGATGACATTACAAGAAAACATATTTTTGGAATACCGAGTGCGTGGTTTATGGAGTGCGTGGTTTTACACCATTATCTACTCGCCAAAGTAGAGAAAGACACTGAGTGCTTAAAACAAAGAGGTTTACAGAGAATAAACCTTAAAAGTTTAATGTTTTATTAATTTATGTTAGTTTATTTTGAATGTTGATTTAAAATAAACATTATCTGTGGAAAAACTATTGCAGTTTTTATTTACTATATTTACTAAACACAATGAACGAAGCTATACGAATCATGCCTTGCTTACCTTTTATATTCCTTGAGAAGCGATGACTACAGAAATATCTAATCTACCTACATTTTGTACCTAGATGTGTAATTATGAGTCACATTTCACCCGAGCGAAGCCGGGTTTTCATCTAGTTTATTATATAACACACAAAGTACTTATACAAATGCGTCATCATTATGTTCCAACATAGAGCGGTATTATGACTAATCTAGGTATCAGTAATGGATATATAATTTTTAATTCTGTTTCATAAATCAGTATTAATACAAGTACAACTTTAACTTCCATTTGGTAAGCGTACAGTCTATTAAATTGTTCATGTCGTAAAGGGATATCATACGAACGATAGGCAATCACAAAACAAAAATAATTCGATATAGCATTGTTTGTGGCCAGTTCCGTTTCAGTCACGACAGAGGGCGCGTCACTCGGAACCGTCGCGACAAAAAGTGAGCAATTTTCTGATAGCCATCTGACACGAGAATGGTTACGTTTGACATGCCATTTATATTTCCATTTGTCAAAGACTGCGTGCGCGACGTGCCACGATTCATCAACTGATATTACACCGTGATAGTCCTAATATTGTCCAATACACCTCCTATTAAGTACTACTCGCCGCTTTCAATTAATTAGATTAGTTGAAAGTAAAAAGTAAAAATTGAAAAAGTTACGCTTTACATTGGATAGAAAAGAACAGTAGAGAATAAAATATTACTTTCAACTAATTGAATACTTCGCTTAACATTGTGTTCTTTTGTAGATAATGATTATCTTTGAAATTGGTTTTTACAATGTTATATATTGTATTGTTACTAGCGCTCGAAAATTGGTTGCTTATAAAATAATGGGTTAAAACTGATTTCGGAGATTCCAAATCTTCCAAAACATAATATAAAGTTAATTTGTTAATTTGGTATCTTAAAGAGTGCTTTTGTGGGTAGTCGCGAAACATGTGACTGAAATTACTAATACCAGCATAGACTTAGGTCTGGTGTAATTATCTAAAGATATCATCTAGATTGTGCTTCCGAATAAGATTATTCCATTCCAAGCTGTACGTTCAAAGACGCTCCGCAAATTGCCGGTTGGTGGCGAGCGCATTCCGTTTGCATTCCCCCCCCACTACCTTGCACTCCACATTGCATTTGATCACTATGACTATGCACTTCGAACGATGATGATTGTTCTAGACTACAACACGAAAATGAATAACAAAGCTGCAACAAAGTACTGTAAGTTCACACACACTTGCTACTTCTTCATGTCTTTGATATCTCTGCTGAAACTAGGTAATTTAGTTTCCATAAATTAATTAAGTACTTGTGTACTTTCTGTCAAATAAATAGTCTGCCTATCTAAGTATATTTCTTTAATTTTCGTATTTATGACTGTCATCGTCATTGGTCAATAATGGTCAAAATGCGTATGGTCAGTCTGAAGAAATGTTTACTTCTAGCTTATGAATTTAGTCACCTCATATTTTCTTCTATCTCTTCACCATTCTAACGATTTATATTTTATCAGATTCTATTCTAAGTAATATTTTCATTTGTCATGGACATGCTCAGTGTCCGGTCGTCTCGTATTTGATTCATTTGCGCTCCTGTACTGTCCTTCGCAATTAGACCCAGCGTTGTACCTCCGGGCATTTTCAGTTATTAGCTATTCCTGTTTGAATGCACCTTATTTAATTTTATTGTCTGTTGGGGTATTTTTCCTCCGTTATCCACAATTATATTTATGAACTAGACACATTTCTTTTTTTTTGTTAGATAAAATCGTATTTTGTGTCGTCATTGATGGGTTTACCTAAAAGTTATCATGGATGTACTCGTATATAGAAAAACAATGTTCAAGATATTCATTTGAGATCAGCCGAATGTAGATCTTCAACCTTTTCGGTAACAATAAGGCGATCTTCTTATTTGACCAATACTGCGCTATTATAATTATAACGCATACTCTAACGAGCACACATTATTTTTTTCAAATTGAATTTGATTTATTCGTCGCTAAAATAGTGCCATAACCAATACAGTTCTTAAACAAAACATTGTACTTCAATAGAAAATACAAATTCATAAAGTGATTCTGATAGTTAAACTGTTTCATTTACCTACGTAACGAAACTTCGATCATCAAGATAGTTCCTGAACTTTGTACGTCCAAGACACATTGAATTGCAAATCGTGGGCTGCAATCGCGGTACGACGTTTGGTATTTTCTGTTTTCCTATTAAGTTTTTAGAACTTGCATGTAATTGCTTAATTCCATTGCGGCACGATAAAGTTCTTCTGGGCTGCAAACTTGCAATATCTAGAACGAGAGTAGGCCGGGAGTAGCTACGGTTTTTATGTTTAACAAAAAAATCTAGTTAAAAAAATGGGGTTAGGGATGATGAGATGAGATGAGTATTCAAAATAAATTATCTTACACTTACATTTTTTAATTAAATTTCATAAAAAGAAGCTAATTTGATTAGTAAACATCCCTTACAACTGGACTGCACTTATTTTATTAAATCATTTTATATAAGAGTAAGAATATCTTTATTTGTTGAAAACGGTCATTGAGAAAATATGATACAATAGTTTGAACAAAAAAATGATAGTCTGATTTAGTTCGAAAATAATTCAAAGGAATCAATTTTATAAAATTTAACGATTAGCGGCGGCGACGGCTTTGAGTTTACAGTAAAGAATTTTAAAAGATTGTTTCTTTATGCGAGAATAGGTATATCTGCGGTTTTTTGACTTGCACTTGTCGATATTTCATTTTGAAAATTTAGCAAGAAGTAGTTATTTTGTTCACTAAAATACGAGTAGTGTCTTTCTTATTTCATACACGTTTGACTACGACTGTTGTTATTCAGAATAATGCTTTTAATTTTAATTGTGTTGATTTTATTGTCTATGAGCTCCTGGGCTATGAGTCGCACGCGAGGTCTGGTCATGTTCTTGGAAGCAAATGTGGCGACAAGCCCTCCAAATTGCCCCTATCTGCATAATTGCAATTTTATAACAGAAAACCGTAAAATAGTTAACGATTACTTTGTTTAACATTAGAGTTTTCTTTGTTAACAAGTAAAATGGTGATTTAGAGGAAAACTACAACTTCGTTAGCGGTTTCTTCTATTCTTTCCTATAAAAGGACTCCAACTTTTCCAATCTTTCTTGCTTTAGAAAACACAGATCCTAGTCGACCGGTAGATTTGATATAAAAACTTTTATCACCCAATTTATTTAATTTTTTTTTTAAATCAGCACATTCGACATTTTCCTTAAGAGTGAGCGTGTCTTCATGTAATCCAATGCCAAATCATACTAATTCTAAAGAAATATCAAATGACTTATGACTTATAGGAAAAATACTTACTTATTAGGAAAAATATTTGCTTTTTACTGAAATTAGTACAGCGCCCTCTAGGTTAGGGTAGCGGATACTACAACAATATCTAACTGCCAAGCCACCAAGTTACGAACCCGAGATGCTAACACCATCTACTGAACACCTAGTGAACTTCTAAGGGTACAAATTAACCAAGGGTAGAGGGCGCTGTGCACAATTTATAGAAAGGAATTTTGGCATTATTGATTTAACACACTTGTAGTTACTTACTTCCCTGAAATAAAAATGATATAGTTCTTAGTTTATATCTCAAATCATTTTTAATTGCTCTTACCCCTTATCTTAAAGATCGATGTGATAAGGGGTAAAAGGGTGGATGAAACATAAATAAACTATTATATTAAAGAAATAAATAAACGATTATAACAAGAAATGTTTTGTGCGAAATTACAATTATAATTTACCTTCTTGTTAAATATTACACCTTTACCATCACACTCTGTCAACTAAAATTTGTAAATAGGAAAATGTAAAAATAATTTACTTTGTGTAAATTATATATTAGGTACAAAATATTATTTATTGTGTCATCTGAGAAGGGTTTTTAGTTATGTTGTTATTCTTAATTAATCCGGAGGAATTCAACGCTTACTGCAGAAAATACGCAATAAGAAAGCTCAGTAGGAAGTCCGCTAGGTACTTTAAATTATACGCCAGTTGAAAAGAGGCTGTAAGTCCATTTTGATATTATTTGGGTCTTTATAAATTGCAGTTTATTCTACTGCCTATCTACTTACATTTCTTTATTTTCCGACAACATTCTAAACTATTAGTAGTAATTTATTCTTAAACTTTAGGATATTTAAAACAATCCTAGACTAGGATTCCTAGCTACTTTAACTTATGTATGCTATAGACTGTTTTAATTCTTCAACTACATAATGATATAAACAAAATAAGTAACAGCAGTGTTGCGATTGTCTAAAATAGACTTGCGTGAACAGCAGATTTGTAGGTAAATATTATTGGTCACTTTAGTCACTACTATTTGGTATTCTGTGCTTTAGTCGCTTTTTTCATGAAAAAGTCAGATTTCTAATATTACCTACACCCTTTTCCACAGAGGGGTTGTATTTCGTACTCGAATGTCTTGCCCCATATTATAGCGAGGGTCGCCTCGACTTACAATTTTTTTCCCGCTTGTAAAATAAAAATGAATTTTCATTTGGACATCTGTTAATTTATGAGAAAATGTTTATTACGGGCATTTTATTGTTTGTAGGTTGTATAATGAAAACACAGATGCTGGGAAGTATTTTTATTAATAAAACTCAGATTCTAGTTTAAATGTTTTCGAAGTTCACGAATAGTTTAAAAAATACCTTTGGTACATTTTCACAAAAAAATCTTTTAAAAACGTAACTGAAAATTCTTCCAGATTTATATTTATATATAGCGTAGTTTTTAAAACACGTTTTGTTTTTTAACTCAACAAATTATAGCTCTATCCAAACCATTCCTTTGACAACCAGGTAAGGAAGTATGGTAAGGCCAATTTGTCTTCGTTATCCGTGACGGAGGCAAATCGACCACTTCTACTGGTTTTCAGGGACCGCATTTCAGAGCAAAACTATTTATACAGAAACCTAAATAAACAGTTTTAACGTACTTTTCAAACGTATGAAGTCACATTGTAGCGCAGTTCGTAGTCCGTAGCAATCCCGTAGCAATGTGCTACGACGAAGCTACGATGCCTCTACGGCAAATAAATATTGTATTTATACTGTGTGTGATTAGTGGAAGATAATTTCTCCCATCAACAACCACAACAACCTCCGTGGTCGAGTGGTCAAAAAGCTCGTCTGACGTTACGGAGGTTCCGGGTTCGAATCCCGGTGGGGATCCGTCGAACAAATATCACTTTGTGAGACTTTTTCCAGTTTGGTTAGGACATTTCAGGCTGAATCATCCGATTATCCGAAAAAAAAGATGATTCCGTGCTTCGGAAGGCACGTAAAGCCGTTGGTCCCGGCTACTATCTACGGATGTAGTCGTTATAGGAGCCACAACAGGGTTTCTGAGGTAGATTAATCACGAAACCCACTCAATAAGAAGAAAATTTCTCCCAAGCCACAATGTAAACTAAATTTTAGTCGTCCATCTTTATTTTACGTATAGGAACCGAAAAGGACGGGATTAACTTTTGCAGTTTTGAATGAATCATATCTAAAAAACACGCTTCCTGTCCGCCACCTTGGACGTCCGCCATATTGGATTTAAGTCACGTGACTTTTTTTTCGTATTCCTGACAGCAAACCCTTTCATTTGATATCCATATCATGGGAGTGGATTTCAAACAGCCAGTTCGCCATCTTAGGGAGGCTGCCATATTATTGGATTTGTAACCTTGTGTGGTTTGTGACGTTTCTTAGCTAGTCATGTATTGTCATCAGAACTCAGAGCGTGTGCAAAATTTCATCCTAATCGAAGACCGGGAAGTGGGTCAAATTAAGATTACAAGATTTTCTTACATACATTGATGTGGAGGCCGCCATATTGGATTTGTAATGACGTTTCTTAGCTAGTCATGTATTGTCATCAGAACTCAGAGCGTGTGCAAAATTTCATCCTAATCGAAGACCGGGAAGTGGGTCAAATTAAGATTCCAAGATTTTCTTACATACATAGTTACTTACAAACAACACTCTACTTTGGCATCTCTACTTAGGCATAGTAGGCAATTCTTTTTGCATGCGTCAAATCGATGTTTGACATCTCTGAAACTAATTGACAATCTCTTGTCCTTTTTTGTCCTTGAAAGCGTGAAAAAGACGTACTGAATTTTTAGGATTAGAGCAGGACATTCGTCATTATGATGAATAGGAGCGATAAAAGAAAGCAGAGAGATGGGAGCCGCTTTCGCAAAGAAAGCATTATAATATTTAACGTAACATATAAGTTTATACCAAAATAAAGTTCGAAATATACAGTCAGATCCTCTTACAAGCTTTCCATCTTGCAGAAACTTAGTTCAACTACATTATATAATATGATATCAAGCACTTGTAGGAAATAGTATTTTTTTAAATAAGTCGTCCTTAGCGTGACGAATTGGACGGCGACTTGGACGTATACAAAAAAGATTGACATGAAATGCATGGCGCAATATCCTTTGCCAGCCGTTACAAAACAGGCTCAAAAAATTAAGTTCCTTTTCCTTTTAAAATGTTTTTTTCTTTCAAACCCACTTTCAATTTCGTTTAAAGCGTTTGGCGCTTAGTATCAAAAGGGTTGTTACCTTTATATCACCACTACTCACAACGAACTAAAATGTTGTCATAAATTATGAGCACAGAAGCACGAAATTTGCTCCAAGCCTTTTACAGGTAGGCAACGTTAATAGAACCTTTTAGGTAGCTTATTAAGATTTCATGAAATATAATACCCGAAACACGAAATAAATGTTGGCCCTTTATTTTGGCCTGGAAATCCTTTGACTATCATTTTCCTTTAAAGTTTGATAAACGTAATTTAATGAATTCTAACAAGATAAATTGCGAAGGAAATGGTTTTGTTTTAGTTGTTCTATTCAGTGATCTTACATTTTGAGGTGTAAATAGAAAAAAAAAGTCAGCATTGTATAAGCAGCGTGACGACTAAATTCATATATATAATAATATATTGTAGCCATCATTACAGCTATCATTTTTTCCCCTAAAAATCGTATGGTTTAGCCTGCAACGCCCAACACTAAACCTACAAGGATTCAAACCTGGGACCTCTGCAAAGAGAAGCGAACATTACTGTCCGTACCATCCAACAGTCAATCCAATCATGTTTGTTAATGCCATACAACCACAACCATCGCTCTCAATAGCTGTGACGTCACTCCACCTCGTTCGCTGATGACGTCATAACTCATGCCTCTACCGGTCTGCCGGCATAGCATGAGTTATTCCCTGTAAAACGCATTTGCATCTACAGTGCACATTAACATGGGCTTCTGATTCTATGGATTTCGACGAAACTGAACCTAAACAGGGATTAGGGATCTATTTGAGTGGGTCTTCTCACTAAACTATAAATGTGACCGGTGACGTCATCTATGAAGAGAGACCTTGTTATCGGTTTTACTTTCTTTTTGGGGTGTTGTAATACTTTTGGTTAGATAGGTATGTATAGATTGCGGAATCATCAATTTCATTGAAACAGGTGATAGACACTACAATAACTACAAATGTGGTGTTTGAAAAAAAAAACTCATTATTATTTCCCACCGTTGTATAAAATATTTAAGTTTTATTGATGTGTATCATGTTATTGACAATCTAATTACCTGCTACAACCAAAGGATCAATCTATTAGGATGACAGAAACAAAATGAAATAATAATTTGTCGCGATGCCTATGCGAGGGTGTACACGAGTCGCGACGACGTGACGTCATCAATCATGGCTTCCAGTGTTGCCAGTTTATTTAGCTCCTTAATTAAAGCGCACACCAGATGGCGCTGATGACTGACAGGGTTGCAACGACAATAGTTTAAAAAATAACATGGCAGGTATCGGAAAATAAAACAGGTTTTTATAACGGGTTCCCTACTTAATTTCGAAAGTCACTGGTTCGATTTTTATTTTATCGAACACCATGTTACGAATCTTCTATAGTACGATGTTATTTTCTACCGATACTATATTGTTACGATGTAACGATTGTGCGAAAAACTCTGTATCGACCAACCTTTAACCGATATTTCATTGGTTCGGTATTTTATTAGTACGATAGTATGTTAATTCGAAACGCCTACCTACACTATCACAAATATTTATTTATATTTTTAGGTTTGGGCTAATAAGGTAATGTATAAAACTACACCTTTTGTAAATATGAATAAATTCGTTCGTACAAAGATAGGACAGTTTTTTAATGTTGTCTCCTTGTAAAAAATAGAATTAAAAGTTGTAGGTACATAATTTTGATAGATATTATTGTATTTATCTATATATTATTATGTTTATACACAAATCAATACATACTTATATAAATATACTACATCCAGCCAGACACAAGTGCTAATCGCACGAATGTTTGCCCTTGGCAGGATTCGAACTCGAGACCCTGAATTTCGAAGGCAGGAATACAACTAAGCTACAGGGTTTAAGATTTTTTTTTATATCTTAGCTTTCCGCCTCGCGGCTCCGCCCGCGTTAACAGTTTTGTCCGTGGGAATGATTTATTTTACCGCGGTAAAAGATAGCCTGTGTTATTTAGAAAAAGTAGCCTATTGCCTACTGAAGTCGAAGTAATATACTGTCGTACCAATGAAATACCGAACCAATGAAATATCGGTTAAAGGTTGGTCGATACAGAGTTTTTCGCACAATCGTTACATCGTAACAATATAGTTTCGGTAGAAAATAACATCGTACTATAGAAGATTCGTAACATGGTGTTCGATAAAATAAAAATCGAACCAGTGACAGTAGGGGAGTATTGGGCATTCTAAAACAGTTTTCGGATCATCGTTCACTGGCACTCCGTTCATCTCGCCTCGCTATCGCTCCGCTCGTTTCACTACGCTTAGTGAACAATGATTCGAAAACAGTTTTAGAACACCCAATACTCCGTTATGAACGGAACGGGTGTAGAAAGTGATCAGTGTAAACGAGTCGTGTTGAATACTCACCAGAAGTTTTCTAAAACTCTCTCCCACACACACACACACACACATACACATTACGTTATTTTTAGTATATTATGTAGTGTAGCTTGAAAATCGACTCACTCTGTTAAGGTCTACTTTATTGATTTGACATTCTATTCAATCATGAAATTTGTAAAACAGAATGACACGTTAGAGCTTGATGCCATATGTTCAGTAGAAAAAAAAAATGTTTCGCGACATGGAAAATTATTACCTAATACAATACGATGTGTAATTTGTGGTCCTTCTAACTGTGGAAAAACTAATTTGATCATAGGACTTTTGTTACATGAAAATGGGTTAAGATACAATAATCTATACGTATATTCTAAGTCTTTGTATCAACCAAAATACATTTTCTTAGAAAAGGTGATTGATATGGTGCCAGGAGTTTCATTCAACAAATATCTTGAAAATGATGAAGTCATATCATCTAGTGAAGCTAAACCAAACTCCATAATAATATTTGACGATGTTGCATGTGAAAATCAAAATAATATTCGCGATTTTTTTGCGATGGGAAGACATAAAAATATAGATTGCTTTTATTTAAATCAAACTTACTCTAAGATTCCTAAGCAACTAATAAGAGATAATTCAAACTTAATAATTTTATTCAAACAGGATGATATCAATCTGAAACATGTTTATGATGAGCATGCCTGTTCTGATATGTCTTGGTCTCAGTTTAGAAATATGTGTTTTGAAGTGTGGAGAGATCCATTCAGTTACGTAGTAATTAATAAAGACTGTAAAAAAAATAATGGTTGTTATAGAAAGAACTTTGATACTTATATTGTTTTTGATCAATGAATTATTTATATGAAGCGATGCATTGTTATAATCGTCAGTAATATATTAACAACGAAGTAGGTCAGATGACAATAAAAAAATGGAAAAAGAAATAAAAAAACAGATAATAAAATCAGCAACAAATATTAAAAAGAAAGTAAAACTTATGAAAGACATGAAAAATAACAGTAATGAGGTATTAGAATCTATATTTAAACCCATAACAGAACCTTTAAAAAGAATAAATGAGCAGAGCATAGAAACTAAATTAACCAATGAAACTAAGACACCAAAAAGCAGTAACTTTTCTGTTAATGCTGATGATGATGATATGTCCAGTGAGGATTATGAAATTGAGGATGATTCAGAGGATGAAACTACTATGGTTAGCACGCCTACGAATCAAAATGACTCAAGTATGGCTTCTTTTAAATCTCTTGATTCTGAATCAAGTCCATCGAGAAAGACATTATCGTGGTCTCTATCTTCTGATGTTATACATCACATAACTTTCGGACTTCGTTCAGAGCGAGGAAAGCTTATGATAGGCAATGTAAGAGTATATGATGGAGATGATCATATTGACATTGGTGGGAAATCTTACAAGAAAACCCCAGGAATAATGGAACTGTTGACTCGAAATGCACCGGATTTAAAATTGATAACTGAAAGTGATAAACAAAATTATAAACAAATATTAATGGACACAAATGCTCACCGAAGAGATTTTGATCCAAAAAAACCTATTAAGAGTAATAAAGGTATAAAATATAACTTTATTGTTAAACCATTATTCAAATTTTCTAAATGCCCTACAACTAGTACTGAAAGTTTAGCACAAGGAACAGGTCTACCAAAGCTAAAGAAAGTTCTAGAAAATACAGACTTCATATATTGGGATGATCCGAACGAATTAGTAGAGAGATTAAAACTATTGATCGCTTCAAGAGATGCCGGCAACACCGGTCTCGATAATGAGATAATATCTATCATTGAAGAGTTACGGGAAGCAAAAATTATTAAGTAAATAAATATAATAACGAATAGAATGCACTTTAGTTGATATTCAAATTTCATAAAGGAAACAACTACTTACACAGAACTTATGAAAAATGAACGTTGATAAATTTGGTCACCATGTGCATAAACGTTTACGTTTACCAGATTATTTAGACATATATAACGAAG
Source organism: Teleiodes luculella (assembly GCA_948473455.1). Taxonomy (NCBI): domain Eukaryota; kingdom Metazoa; phylum Arthropoda; class Insecta; order Lepidoptera; family Gelechiidae; genus Teleiodes; species Teleiodes luculella. The sequence continues at coordinate 7,275,769 of OX419596.1, forward strand.
CATTATTAAAATCGGACACAGGACATTATGATTTGAAACAAAACAGACTGCTTGGCTTACAGACGCCAGTATATGACGACGAAGCGGTAAATAAACAATATTTACATCAAACTTTAAAAGAATTTTGTGTTAAAAAGGAACTAGATATATTTGTAAAAAATATAGTTGACTCATCTTTACAACAATTCAAACAAAAACTTGATATAGTTACTGCTGCAAATTACTACACAAAACCTGAAATTAATCAATTGTTCAAGATTCGTGTTAACTTATCTAAAAATGAGTAATAAGCTTTGTCTAGTTAACGAACTTCATAAGCCAGCCAGAAAAAATTTTAAACGACGGTTAACGATTGTTAAAGGAATTGATGATCTCTGGCAAGCTGACCTTATCGATATGCAAAAATATTCTGAAGAGAATAATAATTTTAAGTATATACTTGTAGTAATTGATACTTTTTCCAAATTTATATGGACAGTACCAGTGAAAGCGAAAACAAAGGAAGAAACAGTTAAAGCCATGAAACAAATTTTAACAGAGTCTGGTCGTTGTCCTAAAAACTTACAAACGGATTTGGGAAAGGAATTTTATAATACTCTGTTTCTTAATTTAATGAAACAATGCAAGATCAATCATTATTCGACATTTAGTACAAAAAAAGCAGCTATTGTAGAAAGAGTAATAAGAACACTAAAGACAAAACTTTACAAACATTTTAGTTTGCATGGTAAATATCAATGGGTGGGAAAGCATCTAAAATCTATTGTGTGGGGCTATAATAACAGTATTCACCGCACTACAAAATATAAACCTTTTGATGTAAATATTAATAATGAACAAATTGTAAAACAAAACATTTATAAATCAAAGATAAATAATAGTAAAACATCAGGTAATAAATACAAATTTGGTGATAAAGTACGCATCAGCAAGTACAAAACTGAATTTGCTAAGGGTTATACGCCTAATTGGTCAACAGAAATATTTAAAATAATAAAAGTTAATAAAACCAGACCTGTTACATACCTAATTGAAGATATGCATAAAGAAAAAATTCTTGGGTCATTTTACGAACATGAGTTACAGAAAACGAAATATCCTGATATTTATCTTGTAGAAAAAGTTATTAAAAGGAAAAATGACAAGATATTTGTAAAGTGGTTAGGACTTGCTGAGAAGGAAAATAGTTGGGTTGATATAAAAAATCTGGTTCAATGAAGTATAAATTGAGATGTCCTTTATTAATTAATCATTAAACTGCTATCAATGAGTGGAGCAGGTCTTCTTAATAACCTTATAAATAATTTACCAATCGAGTTACATTTACCTGGTTATCAGTTTTGTGGGCCAGGAACTAAATTACGGAAACGTTTGTTAAGAGGTGACAGGGGTATTAATAAATTAGACACAGCTTGTATGTACCACGATATTGCATACACTAATAACGATATAAACGTACGCCATAAAGCAGATTTGGATTTAATCAATATGGCAAACAAGAGACTTCGAGCTAAAGATGCAGGGAAAAGAGAAAAAATTGATTCTTGGTTAATAAAAAATATAATGAAAGCAAAATTAAAAGCTGGATCAGGTGTTCGTACTTTTAAGAGCATTATTAGTAAAATTCGATCGGAGCTAAAAAACTTTAAATGTAAAGATAAAAATAAAGCTATTCAAATCGCCTTTGCTGCAGCAAAGAAGATATTCAAGAAAAATAAGAATGTCAAATTACCACGCATCATTTCGATTCCAAAAACTGGTGGCATATTACCCTTAATTCCTATATTTGCTGGGTTGTCAGCATTAGGATCATTAGCTGGAGGAGCTGCAGGAATTGCAAAAGCAGTAAATGATTCTAAAACTGCACAAAAAAATCTTATTGAATCTGAACGACACAATAAAATGATGGAGGCAATTGCTATTGGCAATGGCAAAGGATTGTACATAAAACCATACAAAAATGGTGCAGGGCTATTTTTAAATAACACTTCAAAAAACTAAGAAAGCGGCTACCCAAACGCGCACTGACCAATATCGATATACTAAATCATACTTATGATATTCCTTATTTTAGAGGCGTATACATGAGAGACACTTTACCAAGAAAAACAAAAAAAAAAGAATGTGCTATATTAAATTTAGATAACTCTAATAATGAAGGCACACATTGGGTAGCTTATGCGAAAATTAACAAGTATTGTGAATATTTTGACAGTTTCGGCAATTTGAAACCTCCTTTAGAATTAATAAAGTATATGAAAGGTGTTACGATTAGTTATAATCACGATCAGTATCAAAGTTTTGATACTGTTAATTGTGGACATTTATGTATACATTTTCTTAGAAAATTTTGGAAAATTCATAAATAAAAAGCTTATGTTAACATTGAAAACTATCATTTCAAACATGGGTTTCACTCTGTCTATAACAGGACAAAATTCTGTGTTATCAACACATTATTCGCCTCCTCTGGAGCTTAATACTGGATATGAGTGTGCATTGATATACTTCTCTACTTTTAATTCAATACCGAACATTGATACCAAAAATAATAAATTTCATTATAATGATCACGAAATTCTTGAGATACCAGAAGGCTCATATGAGCTACAAGATATCAGTGATTTTTTAAGAACGAATGTAAAAAACTGTTCACTAAAATTATCAACAAATAATAATACGCTAAAGGTTACGCTACAATGTTCGAAAGACATTCATTTTGAAAGGGAAAACTCATGCGCAAGTTTATTTGGTTTTGGTAAGGAGGTATTAAAAGCGAATATAACACACGAGTCTCGCTATCCAGTAAGCATTTTGTCTACAACCATTGTACGAATAGAATGTGATATTGTGAGTGGTTCATTTGTAAACGGTATACCAAGACACATCATATACGAATTTGTACCCAATGTGCCACCGGGGTACCGAATAGTGGAAATACCAAAAAATTTGATCTACTTTCCTGTTAATCAAGAATCAATAAGTGAAATAAATATTCGATTATTAGACTCTAATAATAATCTTATAAATCTACGTGGAGAAGAAATACAGCTGTACCTTCATCTGAGAAAGAATGATAGACTTCAATAAAACTGGAAACAAATCTCAAAAAAGTGCCAGTATAAAAGTTGCTACTGTAAAACAAGCACACATCAAAAATATTAAAAAATTAACTAAAGCAAATAAAGAATTCCTTAAATTAATAGGCCTGTTAAAATGAGTATTTTAAACGTTTTGGAGCCACCAGTGTCTGATAACAGCATAGAGAGCTTCGAATTGCATTCCTACAAACCGTATGTGACAAGTTTCAACAAGAATGATGAAATTCGAATACCTATTAACCAACAAGATTTATACATCCTACCTTCTGCTAGTACTTTATACCTAGAAGGAAGGGTGAAAATTTACAACAGTGAAACTAAAACATATGTAGAAACGACTAATTTTGTTAACAATCCTATTTTATTCCTTTTTCAAGAAATTCGTTATGAATTAAATGGAATCGAAATAGATAAGATAAAAAACGCTGGTATTACAACGACAATGAAATCATATTTGTCAATGACAGAGAGTGAATCAAAACCTGCAAATGTTTGGGGTTGGTCTTTAAATGGTAGTTCTATAAAGAACAACGGCATATTTTCTGTATCTATACCACTGGATAAAATTCTAGGTTTTGCTGAAGATTATAGAAAAATAATTATGAACTGCAAGCATGAATTAGTTTTATTAAGAAGTAATACGAACTTAAATGCTTTGATACTAGGTGAAAAAGAAGTACTAGAAGATATAACTATAAACAAAATTGTTTGGCGAGTACCACACATCAAAGTATCAGACCGTGAAAAGGTTGGTCTTCTAAAAAATTTAGAAAGAGATCGAGCTATAACTTTAGCGTTCAGAAATTGGGATTTATATGAATATCCTTTACTTCCAAAAACAAGAAAACATACTTGGTCTATTAAGACATCTTCTCAGATAGAAAAACCTCGTTTTATTATTGTAGGTTTGCAAACTGATCGAAAACAAAATGCAAAGAGCTCTATGTCTGTATTTGATCATTGCAGTTTAACAGAAGTAAAAGTATTTCTAAATTCTGTGTACTTTCCTTATGAAAATTTGAACGTTAGTTTCTCAGACCAAAAAATTTCCTTATTATATGAACAATACTGTAGATTTCAACAGTCTTATTACGGACGCCGAGCAGCACCGTTGTTGAGTTTAAAGGAATTTAAAGATATAGCGCCTTTGTTTGTTATTGATTGCTGTCGTCAACAAGAATCTCTTAAGGGTTCGGTCGACGTGAGGCTAGAAATTGAAGCAGATCGAGACATACCTGACAAAACTTCAGCTTATTGTCTTATACTTAATGATTGCATTTTTGAGTACAGACCTTTAAGCAATATTATAAGGAAAATATCATAATGAAACCTCAAACTATATTTGTTGATGTACAAGGATTCAAAAATTCCAAAAATGATTTTATCGTTAAAGAGTTTGCCATAGCTACTATTGACTGGACACAAGTGTTTATTGTAAAACCACCTTATGCGTACTCTACGTTAACAAAGGAAGAGAAAAAGCAAGTGAATTGGTTAGAAAGAAACAGAGGAATACTTTGGAGTGATGGCTTCATTGACTACAGAGAATTTAAACGATTAATTCCGTTTTATTTACAAAATAAGAGTATTTTCGTAAAAGGAAGTGAAAAAGAAAAATGGGTTAAAAAAATATGTGAAAATTGTGATATTGTAGATCTTGGAGAAAAGGGCTGTCCAAATTTGAAAACTTTACAAGAAAAATATAAAACTTGTGAATTGAACTGTTTTATTCATAAAAATCAATGTGCTCTTAAAAATTGTATTTGCTTACAAAAATGGTTTTTTGATAATCATATGTATCAGTTCAAATTTTTTAGTAAAAGTGATAAGCTTGCAAATGTAGATTTTTTTTAAGAATTTAGTAATTAATTGTTACTTTTTTGTTTAACTCAGTGTAAAAATGTTATTATTATTTAAATATAATAAAAGACAAAAATATTGTTTGTTGTTTATTTTTATAAAATAATTTCATTATATAATAAATTCTTAAACTAATGTTCATTGCGTTCGGTTCGCTGCTCTTCCGCTGCTGCTAGCGCAGCCGTCATCTTCGTCGAAGGCGGCCGCATCGTCGCGTGAGTCTGACGTTCCGAACACTCCCTCCACCTTTCAATCACACCTGTCTATAACAAAATAATACTTACATTAGCCAAAACTATACAAGGAACTGTTTAAAAATAAGTATGACTTATTTTTATCACCTAAAACATACCTTGTTATATCTATATTGCACGATCTCTCGTTCCGTAGACCAAGCTCCGCACCGATCTGCCACAGTAACTGTGTTGTCTTATACAGTATATTATCTTCGTCTCTATACACAACATATTGAGCTTTTGAATTTGCTACCACATTCACATCTATTTCACTTTCTATACACTTTAAAAGTTCGATGCGCACTATGTATTTAGGAATTTCATCGTCACTCACAGCAAGGTAACTAGTTTGCATGTTACTTGTTCGAGATTCTGACATTTTAGGAATTGTAGTGAACCGAACGCAATGATTGCAAGGAAACAAATGAAGAACGTCTGGTGACTATATCACAACTCAATAGATTTACGTATGTATGTAATGATAATAAGACACCATCCACGTGATCCACCTGACCCCGCACCGCCCCGCGCTGCAATCATTTCGACCGACAAGTCTTAACATGCCTTTCTTCCTATTGCGGATATACAACATCAGCATATTATGACACTGGTACGGTCAAAAGCAAGCTAAGCAGAGCACTTTGGACTTTACATCGTTTTTATATTCATTGAATGAATATAAGATAGATCAGCGGTGTGCGTGTTCAGCTAACCTTGCCTTTGACTGTACATGTCATAACTTGATTTTGTGCCAACACTTTATAAGTTTTATTAAAATTGGTATTGTACAGGAACTATAAAGTAATTAAAAATGAAACAAAATATTTATTTAAGTACATGTAGTAGGTATCATATTTTTATTTCTTAGATTTAATTTAAAATTACAATGATTCTTACATTATTTACTTTCTTATTTTACTAGATACAATTTCTTAAATTGATAGGTTTCATTTAAAATTTATTACATTCGCATATGATTTTTTTTTACATTACTTATTTATTTTATTACAACAAAGTTACATTTATCTACAAATTAAGACATTTCAAAAAATATGCACTACCTAAATTAATAACTTCTAATTCTGTTATAGAACAAGGATTTGCAAATTTGATTAAATTATTTGGTAGGTTTTGGAAACATGATAGACTTTTTAATGAAGAATAATCTAATATTTTATTAACAATTAGCATAACAGATTTATATTCAATTTTAAGTTCTTCAAATCTTAAATTTATACAAATACCATAAGTGACGATAGCGTCCAATATTAAATTTATAAACTCCACTGTACATCGTTTATCACAATAAATGAGCTTATATAAATACATATCGTCGATATTTTTCTTGTTGTTAGGTACTGAATGTTTAAAATCTTATATATAAAATTCTCGTGTCACAGTGTTCGATTCCATACTCCTCCGAAACGGCTAGACCGATTCTCATGAAATTTTGTGAGCGTATTCAGTAGGTCTGAGAATCGGCCAACATCTATTATTCATCCCAAAAAAAAAAAAAAAAACAAATAAAAAAAAACAACGCGGGCGTAGCCGTGGGCGGACAGCTAGTCTTGATATATATTTTCCCATTCGTCCAAAGATAAAAAAACTGTTTCTTGTGAATTATTAATCTCTAATTGAGGCAGAAAGTCATTTTCAACCCAAAGACCAGTTTTTATATGTATACCATTTGAATGTTTATATATTCTCATGGATACAACACAATCAAATAAGTAACCTTCGCACATGGTTAGACCAATATCAACGACAGACTAAAAGAAACTATCGCAGTGACCCCAAGATATAGTAGAAATTTTATCTTTTTGAATGATACGTTTGTCGTCATTAGCGGAAAATGCGACTTTGTTTTGCTCCTGTGTAAAAATTTCATGTTTAAGAGATTTAAAAATTATGTTCTTTTTGCGTATTATTTTATTTTCCATTAATACTTTGTAATAATCCTTCAATCCAATTTTTTTTATTTCACGTTTTTGTACGCCTTTTGCTTTTTTAAACTCTTGTCCTTCCGTTTTAATACAATAAAGCTTCGACCTAAGTCCTACAAACTCCGTAATAATTTGTCCTCCCATCTCGTCTTTAAAAAAGCCAGGTACCTTTTTATTCCGAATTAAAATATCATGCTGGTTGTCTTCGGAATAATTACTTGTATCAAAATATGACTGAAAATTTAATTTCAAATCATTGTAAAAATCTTTCGTTTGAATAGAGTAAAGAAAACTGTCGGTGTCTGTATAACAAAGCCTTAGTTTATCATGATAATAAGGTTTCATTACGGAATAATGGAAATTGAACATATGACTCTTTGACAGTTCTAAAACCGAAAATCCAATATAAATAGGTTTGTCAAGAATAACAGATTCAGGTTTCATTTGAACTCCAACAAAATTTTCTGTAAATATCGTTGCACTATGAAAATTCGGTCTTGCTATAAGTTGTTCTGCAGACATTTTTTTCTTCGTTTTATTTTTATCATCTCTCCATACGTTTACCATTTTGACATCAATTCTTTTTTCATTATCTTCTAAAGTTTTACCGAATACACTATTATTAAATAATTTAAATAAATCTTGTTCGAACTCAGACTTAGCCTTTTTTCTAAGCTCAGTGTTCATGTCAATATACTGTTTCAAAAAAGGCTTTTGTTTAAATTGTAAAACTCGGTGTATTTTTCTGAGTTTTAATCCATGTCTTAAGCAAGTCTGAAGATGAACGAAATGAATAACGTAATAGTATTTGTCATATAAATTTGGTATTAATTTAGGATATTTAGAACCAGGAGGTGCAAATTTCTCAGCACAGAATGGTAAATCATTATGAAGACTATGTAAGTCTTCTGGATATTCAAGATCTACTTCCAAAATATATCCATAGTCACCATCCGAGGGTAAACTATTAAAGTCTATATGTTCAATGTCATGTTGCTTTAGTAATTTAAAATTAGAGTATGGTAAAAAACCACACATAGCGTAACCATATAAATTAACACAATCTATGTATATCAAAAAGTTTTCTTTCAGGTTTGGATTATAGTTATTTAAGTATTTATTATTAGCTTTTGAATATCTACAAGAACATAAACATATACCACCACGTATACCTTTTTGAATCATTCTTATGATTTCCAATTCATTTATTAATTCTAATTTAATACCCGTTTTCAATAACATCGCATCCCAACTTAAGCTTGGAGCTGTTAAGTAAAAGGCTGGATCTAACTTGTAATACAGTAAACAGGTATTTCGGAAATTCTCAAAAACATCCGCTAGTAGTAAAACATCTGTTTTTAAATATAAATCAGTATAATCCCCGAGATTTTTTAAACCAAAAGCATCCCAAACTTTAAGCGCGTGCCTGTAATCTAATTCTGAAATGATAGAACCAGTCAATTTGCTATAAAAACAATCTATGGGTGGTAGTTCAGTTTCATTATATTTGTTCCAATTAGTCATGTATTCATAAGGATAGACTCCTTTTCGTCTTAACAAGTTTAATTGATCTACAGCATGGAAAAAACGAGATAAGTGCATAAATTCGTTATTATTTAGGCCTGCTACTAGTTTTTCTAAACTTGTTCCTAAAAATTTAAAAGAATCCACGAAACGAACAGGCAAACAGTCTTTATCATCAATATTGAAAAACTTGGTAAATGAAATGTAATTTTCTTTATTCTTCGCTATTACTTTTATTCCACCAGGCATTTCACCTAAATGCCGAATAAAAAGATGACTATCATAACCAGATAGATTATGGAAAAATACGGGCACAAAATTTGGCAACCGAAACTTAAGATTGCAATAAGAATGAGCTGCTCCTCGATAGACTCCTGTGAGATGGCAATGATCTCGAACTTTATCATCAAACAACGGATTCTTACAAAGAAAACATAATTTTGCATCCAAAAAGTTTTTTTTATCCTCAGCTGTCAGTTTAATTGGCACAGGTGAATTAAATACTGAAGTTATTTGTATTATATCACGTAGAAGATATTTTAAAAACTTTTCTACACAATCCAGACCGCGATACGAAATATATTTGTTCAGGGAACTATCATACGAACATACTACGTAGTAAGCAAATGCAGCTGGCACGTGTTGTTGTAAAGTCAAAGTGTTGGTATCAACACTATCACATTTTGTGGTAACAGGTTTCAATAAAGATTCAAAGTCAGCGTAAATAACGAAAGGCATGTTTTGCATTCTTTCGTAATGATCAAATTGAATTGTAGTGCCTTCATTAGGTAAAATAGTTTTAACACCGCTGCAAATGTGCGACTGGAGTTTATCTTCACTATCAAAAAATATCATACACTCTTCACATAGGAAGATTTTCGAATGATGTTTAGTTAACTGTTGGCGAAGTAATTTTGATAAATTTTTAATTAGACAATAGTGCGATTTATCATTATTTTCCAAAAATAGTAAATTCGCGTGATGCTTCTTACGACATTCACTCTTATACAATGGCCCAACAACTTTTGATTTGTTTTGAAGTCCATATACGTTAACGCTAATGTTTGGGTTATTTTTTTCAAAAACCTTGATGTCTGTTAGTCCTACTGGAAATGTCATGTCTTTTGTATTAAGTATAGTTTTAAAATGGGGATAAGCAGATGTTCGCTGGGCATTATTTTTTGCTGGAAACAAAGCTGCCATTATACACCACAAAAAACAAAAATTATCATTGTTTTGAATATTGATGCAGGCGCGTTTGTATTTAATACACTTTGGTAGATCAATATAACTTGAAGCTCTCATAGGATTATACTTGTTTATATTTACTTCAAGATACAGGTTTCGCATAAATGCCCACCCGCTATCTTTTTGCTCAAATTCTTCAATTTTTTTATTTATTATCTGAAGAACTCTAGAAAATACGTCTTCAAAGTTATAACTCTGATGAAGAACAATATTTTCTGTAGAAAAAGATTTAATAGACATAGAATTATCTTTTGGCAAAAAAAACTCTGAAAACAATTCGAAATTGACCTTCACACTATCATGAGCTAGCATACGCGCAGAGAGTAAGGCGCGGACGCGTGATCGCAGCCGCGCTAGGAACTGCGAAGGGGGAAGTGCCTCAGCCGAGACGCTGCCATCATCGCTCCCGCTCGCGGCTGCCTCACACGACACGCGATAAGATGCAATGCGACTTCGGAATGCGCTATTGATTTTTTCAATGCCATCACATTCGGTAACTGCAGTATTGTTTTTGTGTAAGATAGACTTCAAATGAGCTGAAAAGGCGTTACTTTTAACTGATATATCGCAAACTGTGCAAAATATTGATCGAACCATGTTTTATACACGCTTTACTAAGTACTTTTAGGTAAATTATTAAGATATTAATGTGAAATATTAATCAAGTAATAAGTATTCAATATTACCTATAAGGAATTAAATCAAAAGTACAAGTTTATTAGTTTTAACTTTTATTATAGGTAATAATAATATTTTAATTATTTTAGTGGAATGTTTACTCTATAAAATAAGAAAAAAATATATTAGTTTTTACTTATATCAAAATATAGGTATTTTCTATCTTACTCGTATTCCATGTAAGCAAACTACCTAGTAAAAATATGATAAACATCTATCTAATACATAATACTAATAACAAAATCACTTGTTATATTTGGAGGCAAAGAATTTACCCTCCTCGGTAAAGTATGTCTTTGCGCCTTTAACAAATTTCCTTAAATCGTGCATTTCAGGGGAATGAGAATCCCCCTGATATCTGATCCAAACTGCGGCCTTGTCACATCGTTCGTAGCCGTCTAGGTTACGAACCTCCTCCGGGTTATAAATGCGGACCTCCGCTAACAGGTCCCCCGACAAGGTAGCCTGCCGGCGCACGGAGCCGCCGGCGACGCGCCTAGAGAATACGCAGTTCGGGGGGTCCTGCTTCGAGCGCACCTGGTCGCCGTCCTCGTCCTCGTCGGAGAACAACCACGCCTGCGCGCTGGGGGCCTCGTCCTTGCTGTGAGCAGGTTTTCCCCTGCCTGCTTTTTTGGGTGCAGGCTTCACCTTCTTCTTCACACTGTAATTAAATGAGAATGATTAATTTCATTAAAATAAAAACAATAAATTTAGGAAGTAAGTTTAAAATAAGTTTAATGTTTAGATTAGGTTATGTCTATTATCCGTAAGTATTTTATAATCAAAGTTGAAAAAAAAAAACTTTAGTTTAGATTGTATTTATAAATGGGTACGTACAGGTCAAAGTATCATATTGATTTTTTAATTTATTTGATTAAATGTTTTTTAATGTGAGAAAATATACACTACCTTACTAATTCCTCCTCGTCACTATCCAGGAATTTTTCCCCTGCCCTCTTCTTCTGCACTTTGCGATAATTTTGTTCAGACCTGAAATTAAATTTATTCAAATTATATTAATCATTCATGGTACTATTTATTCCCTAGAGAATCAGGAAACAAAAATATACTGCCACAAGATAGGTAGTTTAAATGATATTTATCATGTTAAAGAAAATGAAACTGCAGGGACAATATATAAATGTATGTAAAACTTACGCACATGATCGCGATACAATGATGCCTCAGGGTGACGGGTATAAAGCAGCTCGAGGTGACTGGGTGACGTGAGCAGTCGTCGGAACCACAGTGGAAGTCCTGATTTTCAGCTTGAGCGTCGAGCACAGAATGTAAAATATTCACGACACATATCCGCTTTTATATTTTAAAAATCCTAAGCAAGCAAAATTCAATGAAATTATTTCACACGCTAAAGTCGCATAATTTGCAGAAAAATGATTCTGATTTAATTGAAATTGGAACCAAAATCTGACGACAACAGCGAAAATATATAAAGGTAAGTTCACAACGATAGAACAACTTGGTGTCAATAAGTTTTTTAAGTTGCATATTTTTTATTTAATTCAGTGTATGTATAATATTTTAAAAGTTTTAAATTATATTATTATTCTATCTACAAGCCTTGTTACCTGATTATTACAAATAAAATAAAAATAAAAAACGACTATATCCGAAGATAGTAGCCGGGACCAGGTTTTACGTGCCTTCCGACGCACAGAATCATTCCAGATTCCAAGGTCGACCGTGCCGGGTTTCGAACCCGGAACCTCCGTAATGTGGTGAGCGTTTTACCACTCGACCACGGAGGTTGTCACAACAACGATGAAATATATCAACCTATAGGTACAGACTTAGATTTTACAGATAAGCAAAACTTTACTTTTAACTTGTACTCATATTATTATATATTATCTGTTTTATTTTATTATTTATACGAGTTTTAATATTTATACCTCTAAACTCTACATAGTCAAAACCGTGCTCATATGAATCTACCTTTATTTTTAACCGACTTTGAAACGATAATAGGTGGAACCAACAATAGGTACAATAAAGATTGATTGATTTCAAAAACATTTTTTTTAACTCGTTTCGAATAAATTTTAATGACCTATCGCAAATATACTTGTAATTGGAAAACCTCATAATGAAAAAAAAAAAACATTTTATCACCGAGACCCACACTTTATTATTTCTACAATGATAGGGTTATTTTTTAAAAAAAGGAACCGGCTTGTTGAGCGTCGTCGTCAGCAAAAGTCCTAGCTTCGCGAAACGAGTCATCGTCAGCATGTTCGCGTTGCATTGATGCTTTAGGGTTCTTTAGGAATTGCATTTATACTTCATAGCGTGGGAACGTGACCTACATTCAACAGTATGATACCTAAGTAATATTTTCTAAATAGTTTTCTTTTATTTATGCTATGATAGAGAGAAAGTTATTTTTATTCTAAGGCTAAATATTTTGTAACTATAGTTCGGTAGATGAGAATGTCCTGCAAATAAATGTTTCTTATTCTTAATATACCACGATTTTGTTATAAATATCTGAAATTTAAACAATGACAAATATTCAACGAGATTTTTCGTTCTCGTAATAGCAACAACAACAACAACAACAATAACTATAATTAAGAGAGTAAGGTACGTGACGACTTATTTTCTTAATTCAAATATTATACGTCTTACTTACATTTAAATTATAAGCATAAAAAAAAAACCTGTTCGTAGAATGTAATTCTATGTTTATTTATACCTACGGATCCCATCAATTTAATTCGAACTTTATTAAAGGTATTGGGTTTAAGTTATTGCCTTATAGCGGATATGTTATCACGCTCCGTTCACTGAGGGTCGGTTAGAACTCTAATAAACGAAATCTATGTTTGGCATGGTAAAACGTAAAAAGCAATTTTGGTTTTAATGTAAACAAGAAACTTATTCATCAGACCTCATCAGAAGATCTTTGAAATCACTTTTTCCTCAATTCATTATGTCATTTACGAAATATTTTAAGAAATAATACATGTGACAAATAAATTGTCGTGGAATAATAATAATAACTTAATTAATAAATTTAAATGAAAGCTTTTTAAATTATTAAATTGTTGTTATTTATCATGTGTTTCATCTTTTACCTACTGCTGTATTTGTCACTTGTTTAGAGTATGGAACTATACATAAATAATAAATTTATAAAAATTCAACACCCAATAAATATAATAAATAAATCACTGCATATATGTATTCTTCTTGTTCTAAGGTCGGCTGGAAGATGCTACTAAGGCTGTCAGTTTTTCCGCTAATCGCTTACAGTTTATACTTAGGGTAAAGATTGATGTTACTGTAAGCAGTTTTGTACTTTTCAAGTTGTCGTGGTGAGATACTGACGTATTGTTCATTATTCTTTCATCACCACTAGACGGGGGAAGTTTTTTCAATCTAAGACCCTCAACCATACACTGCTGAGGTTGAAAGTAGTTCTTCTATAAGTTTCAACCACTCATTTGATGTCATTGTCGGGAATTTTGTTTTGGTCCAGAACTTGACTTGTCACTACTGAAGTTGAAGGAAGTTTTCTGAACTTCAGCCAATCAACGGATGATGGTCCAAGTCAGTTTTGTATACCAAGACGAATCCCAGCCAGGCTCTGCTGATAATGAACGAAACTTATAATTCTTTAAATTCAGCGAACTACAGCCAATCAACCGATGTCAGTGTCGAGGGAGCACTCTTAGCAATCCAGAACCCTCAGTGATGTGATGTGATGTGATGTGTGTGAGAGAGTTTTAGAAAACTTCTGGTGAGTATTTAACACGACTCGTTTACACTGATCACTTTCTACACCTGTTGCGTTCATAACGGAGTATTGGGTGTTCTAAAACTGTTTTCGAATCATTGTTCACTAAGCGTAGTGAAACGAGCGGAGCGATAGCGAGGCGAGATGAACGGAGTGCCAGTGAACGATGATCCGAAAACTGTTTTAGAATGCCCAATACTCCCCTACTAACT